>CM040406.1:65458944-65463944 GCA_022702515.1 Ilyophis sp. 1 JC-2022
AAAAAATAAAAAATAAAAACATTTTGATGGGTCGCAGAAACAGCAGAAGACTCTTGTTCACTCAAATAGACTTCGTTTTGTTTCTCTCCGAAGCCATGCCCCCCGCCTGCACAAACATTTCAGTGTGAGAGAGGGCAAAATAAGATAATAATTCATTTAGCAGACGGTGCACGCCCAACTTGCATCTTCGCTTGTGTTGAAAGTGGAGCACCGCGCAACGTGAAAAGAAAGAGCGGGTTCTACAGGTGAAATGAGCGTCAGAGCGTGTCTTATGGTGTATTCAAATGATCTCGGAAGTCGGAATATTTCCGATTTACTAGAAGAAAAAACGATTTGAACGTGACATTATTGTCATGTTCAAATAGTTGTTTCTTCTAGGAAGTCCGAATATTTCGTGTATCATTTGAATACATCATTAATACCGCATTCATGCTGTATAGCGCATAACGTTCTTCTAATAGCCTGCGTTTTTCACACCGCATACTCATGGTATGGAGGATCGTGCGTGATGTTTGCCGTGACGATGGTCCCGTTCGTTTTGTTGCCATTCGATTATAGATTGTGTGCAGACAAATGACCATTGGTCTCTGGGCACTAATATTGGATTTTTAGAGCGGAAACCCTCAAATAAATCGCATCCTCACAGCGTGCCTGCGCTTTAACATTCGCAATATTTATTATTTTACACTGGATTGAACTTTGCTGCAACGTTGATGTACAACTATACATTGTTACCATATAGGCAATACAATCTTGATTTTAATAATCTTGCCTGTGATACCATTTCCACATGTGCATAGCAATAGAAATAATAAAAGGTATATATGTACCCTATATCCTATTATCTTAATAAAAACGGAACAAAAATCCGTTGTGTAAGTAAACGTTATGTACAATGAATGAAGAAGGGATCATGGTCAATATTCATAAATGCAGTGAAATCAGAGAGAGAAAGAAAGAATGAACAAATCTTGCATTTCACGTGCCCAGTTCAGGCTGCCAAAGTACAAACTTTCCCACGTGATGATGGAATTGCTCCCTCCCAACGCCAGCAGCACTACCGCGTGCACAATGCAGCCGCTCGCTACATTCTCTCGCGCGCCACAGTGGAAGGAACCCCCGTCTGCTGCGCACCAAACTTGCCTTCGTGGGCTACACATCTTGGTCGTGAACATGATAGATCAATCGTTGGGATATGTTTGTGCTTCAGTGGAAACCTCTAAGAATTTAATTGGATCTACAAATAGGAATATGCTGTATAACAAGTAGTTTTTGCAACTTTTTCAGACAATTTGTAAAAATATTATTCATTCGTTTCGTTTGGGTTTGGACACCGAGGATAAGTGAAAACATGCCGGAGCGTATCACCATTTCGGAATTTATCTTGCTTACGAACGAGGACCTGGCTTCGCCAGCTACCTCGTGTTTTCAGTCCAAAATGAGCGACTGTCGGAACACAGTGATCGCGCTGGAGGAGGTGAGTCGCACCTGGAGTTTGTTTACCTGTCCTCGGTTGTTGCGGTTGACAGCACCTCAAGATATGTGGTTTGAACAGTTTGTTTTCCCAGTGGACAACCTAAAGGAAACTGGTTCTGCAGGTATTATCCAATATAATTTCCATCGGTATTGTTACAGGCTACAAGTTGTCTCGCAATAACGTTTGTATTTGACCCAGCCTGCGCACGACATGAAGCGGCGTTTCTTGCAGCAGCGAGTCTGGTTTACGGATTGGGTGGTGGTGAGGTTACTATAGCCTACTATGCGCTCGTTTTAAGGTCTCATCAAATTACTAACCCTCTCCGGTAAATTGATAGCCTACCATGCATTTGCGAGTGGCCTTGGAAGCCCCTGCTTAAACTGGGGTTTGCCGGTTGAACACCGGCAGCTTGAATATAGCCTATACTCTGTCCGTGGTTGCAGGTAACATAGCTACACGTAGCCTACTAGCTTACTTCTAACAACAACAACAATAATAATAATAGTCCTAGATACGTGAACTTGACCTTTTCCTAGAATCATGCTAATTTGCAAACTTTTAAGTCAGGTGTCAATCATATTCTGGCTGCATGCAAACATATGGGGGAACGTAGGCTATTATTTACGGGAACCCAGGCATTTCTCGGTTATATTCTTGTCACACTGTCATCTTAACACGTCTGTCTGGCTAAACGGTCTCCTTGTGGCGGCCAGTTGTTACATTACAGTCATACAGTTGTTACCTTGTTGTTTGTTATTAAAACCAGAGACTGTTAGCGGAGTTACGTCACTACAAGGAAGCTCCGGGAATTACTCAGCCTTTTTCTTCTCTGGTGTACTGAAAATTTCCCAAACCTATAATACTTAATTTTTAACGCAGGTGTTATTTGGGAAAAGGCCCGACCATCTTAGACGTTGAGATGTGCACGGTCCCGCCTTTGTGATGCCTTTCAACAACTGGCAGAAATAAAGAAGAAGCTTTTGCTCACAATTTTTACATTTTCCAAACTGCCGATGCTTCTGCTAATGCCAAAACGACACCGTTACCCCACTGTCGGGAATAGGCAGTTTACCCTCAGGCTGCTAATGCTACCTTAACCTTACACACAAAACTGTTATGTTAAAACACGAATTTCTGTTTAACCATTCTCGGATGCTTTTAATAGCGAATATGCCCTCATGAGATAGAGTTAGCTAGCATGTAAGGCCCTCCCTTTACCTGGGAGACGGGTGCGAAGATAGTCTGTCCAACCAGTAGTACTAACTGTTCAGTTAATTACCTGAAAGAAAGAAAACCAGGGCCGGATTTGAACGCTCTAAAGGTCTCAAAGAGCGGGAATTTTAAAAAAAGTGAATTCCGACAGAATGCCGAACGGAATGACTAATAGAGCCAGATGTCTTCATTTCAGGTAAAATTTAATAAATGGGGGGTTAAAGACAAGGCCAATCAGAACTAGGCCGCTACCTCATATCTCCAATGTCGTCACCTGTCAGCTGGTGCAGTTGCCATGGTGCCGCGGGTGTCAGAGGGACTCGTTTTGGGCCAGTATGGGTTTGGTGTGACTTTAGCATCCCTGGAAGTCTGCAGGCCTCAGCAAAAAGGTCGCAATGGGGCTTTCAAAACCAGGGGGCGGGAGCTACTATGAGCCGCCAATCATTGACTCGCACTGACCAATCAAATGGCTTTGCTGCCGTAGAAAAAAAAAAACCTGGTAGTTGGACAACTGGGTGAGTAATTCATAGCATGTTATAGCTCCGCCCCTTTTGGGGTTCACAAGGCCTTGTGAGTCAAACCCCTGAGCCAGGGGCTGCCTAACCCTGTTCCTGGAGATCGTCCTTCTAGGTTTTCACTCCAACCCCAACAAAGCACACCTCATTCAACAGCTAGAGATCTACCGTCCTTCTAGATTTTCACTCCAACCCCAACAAAAAGCACACCTCATTCAACAGCGAGAGATCTTGTTGAGCTGATAATTAGTAGAACCAGGTAGCGCCATATTAGGCTTGATATGAAAACCTCCAGGACTGCAGATCTCCTGGAAGAGGGTTGGCCAGCCCGGCTCTGAGCTGTGTGGAGCAAGCCTCGCCCTGTTCCACAGGAGAGGGGTGGGACAGCCATGAGTGCCAGGCGGATGTGGATTTTGAATTTACGCAGAGATTTCAAACACTGGACCCTGGTTTCTCTGTCCCAGAGAAACCTACTGAATGGAAGTTATGGGGGCGAAACTCTTTATATTTACCTTTTCAATGCCTCCTGGGTTTTGGAGTATTTCAGCATTTCATTGCTTAAATTTAAGTCATCGATTGGTTAAAAACCAAAACCAAATTGGCTGCTGATTGGAAGAAAACTGCCAACTAAACTGCTGCCACTACACTAAACACTACGGCCCCCCGGGATCTGAGTTTGAAATCCGTTCTCTCGTCTCAAACTGAGATCTGAATCCACATTTGGGGTTTTGGTCCAAATTTGGGGCCTGACCCCATCTCAGGTCCTGCAGTGTTTGAGAATGGAAGCAAATGAGGGAAGGAGGTCTGGAGGTGTGGGGTTCTGGGTATCAGAAAGCAACAATTTAGAAAAATAATCTTCATCTAGCCTCTGTCCTTCTAGCTAGTTAGCTAGCCCTTGTTATTGTAGCATCAGCTGGCTGTTTTGATGTTAGCGAGCTAAGGTTAGCTAGCGATCAGCCTCTCTTTGCCCATTGCTGTGTGACTGAAGGGGGGTGGGGGGGGGGTTAGGGAGAGGGCCAGTTTTTATTTCAGGAGGGTGAATACCTCTTGCTCTCTGCTTTGGCTTTGAAGGGGGGTCGGGTTTCACTTGGGGAGAGAGAGAGGTCTACTGCTTCCAGGAACGTGAGAACAGCCTCAAGAATAGGCCTGACACAGGCCCAGAGCTCCTGGTACCGGCTCGGCTCCTCAAACAGCCGAGGAAGGGCGTGTCACCTGTACCGCTGGCCAGAGGGGTGTATATATAAAGGAAGAAGAAGGGTGGAATTCATGTACAAAATGCAAATTCCTCAGCAGCCACCTGAAACCCCCCCCCTAGGAGTTCTGCTTTCTCTCTGAGGTGTCCTTTGATGGGGAGTGAAGCAAGCGGCGGCCGCAAGTACTTCTAACAACCAGACACTTGAACTTTTATTTATTTATATATATATATATATTTTTAAAAAAATAATAATTTATGCGCACGTCAAAATAAAACCTGTCCGACTCCTCTTGAGTAATCGGAGCTCCGCTTGCACATTTTTGTGGAGCATTGTCTCGCAGCAACGTTTCTGCAACGTTTCTGCGACGTTCCTGCGACGATCCGGCAGTGTTGTGGGTTTGTGCAGCGTCGTAGCCACAGTGAAAGGGTGTTTTGAATTAGGCCTTGGTATCTCGGGGCCTCATCCCAGCCCCCTTGTGTCTGATGGGCGTTCCTGAGCGGATTACAGGGCGTTCGCTCTAATTGGCTCGACTCTCGCAGACTTAGAACTGAATTCTGCACTCGGGGGAAACCTGAATGAGGCAAGAGTACCACAAATGAG
>CM040406.1:65471444-65521444 GCA_022702515.1 Ilyophis sp. 1 JC-2022
AAATATCCTCAGTTATACAGTGAAAGTCCCAAGTTTACCTAAGATCTGTTTATTTAAAAGCACATGTGACGCAGGCCACATGCGTGTGTGCTACACGTGTGATTTATGAAGTCTGTAATGTGCTACAGACGGCACAGTGCTGAGTGGGGCCTGTAGGCATTACTCACAGTTCTGACCCCACGCTAAGCTATGACCTCATCAGCGATGACAGGCCGGCAACAGAACAGAGGCTGCTCCCATTCCCATCATGCATCTGGGTGCCTCCTACATGCTTTTATTTGTGAATGGGAGGAGGGGAGGCGAGCACAGCTGGGGGGTGGTCCGTGGCCTGGTCTCTTGCTGGAGGGGGAGAGTGGGGGGAGGGATCCCCAAAACTCGTGTCTGCTTGGCGCCAGGGTGTGTGTGAGGTCAGGACAGCAGCTGTGGGCAGGGGCGGCCTCTCAACTCCCAAAACCAGAAAGAGAGAGAGAGAGACAGCGAGAAATAGAGAAAGGGACAGAGAGAGAGAGGGAGAGAGGGAGAGAGGGAGAGAGAGGGAGAGAGAGAGGGAGAGAGAGAGAGGGAGAGAGAGAGAGGGAGAGAGAGAGAGAGAGAGAGAGAGAGACCACCCCCCAGTTGTTTTCATGGCAACACTAATTCATCCCAGACCTCGTCTCTGCCGTTTCAGAAAGACGGGGATGCTGTGGGCCCCCCAGCCTCTTAGCCGTATATCTGCTGTGCCCGTTGCCAGGGGGACAGCAGGCCAAACTTTATTTATTAAACATTTACTTTAAAAAAAGATTTCTTTCTGATCTCCGACTCACTCTTTTGCAGTGTTTGGCATTAAAGCCGATTGTGGTGGGTTTTAGTTTGCTGCTGTTTAAATAAAGAGAGCGCGTTCGGTGGCTGGACAGGTTGAACAGAAGGGGGAAAGATACACGCTGGTGTGGTAATCATCAACTCGGCCGACATAAACCTGATCTATATCTCTACCGCTCGTGTGACATCACACGATGAGAGAGGGTGAAGGGTTTCTGGCACCAAACAGAAGAAACACGGATGTGTTCAATGTCCAATTAATAATACTAATAATAATAACAACAACAGAAAAAAAATGTAATTTTATTTTTTTGTTGTTGTTGTTGTGCAAGAGAGAGCAGGGGTGGTATTCCTCAAAGCAGGACTACAGAGTTAGCTGGATAACTGCACCGAGTAAAACACATAGCAGGATTCCTGAGTTAGCTGGATAACTGCACTGAGTAAAACACATAGCAGGATTACAGAGTTAGCGGGATAACTGCACTGAGTAAAACCCAAAGCAGTATTACTGCATTAGCTGGATAACTGCACTGAGTAAAACCCAAAGCAGTATTACTGCATTAGCTGGATAACTGCACTGAGTAAAACCCAAAGCAGGATTACAGAGTTAGCTGGATAACTGCACTGAGTAAAACCCAAAGCAGGATTACTGCATTAGCTGGATAACTGCACTGAGTAAAACCCAAAGCAGTATTACTGCATTAGCTGGATAACTGCACTGAGTAAAACCCAAAGCAGGATTACAGAGTTAGCTGGATAACTGCACTGAGTAAAACCCAAAGCAGGATTTCAGAGTTAGCTGGATAACTGCACTGAGTAAAACCCATAGCAGTATTACTGCATTAGCTGGATAACTGCACTGAGTAAAACCCAAAGCAGTATTACTGCATTAGCTGGATAACTGCAGTGAGTAAAACCCAAAGCAGGATTACAGAGTTAGCTGGATAACTGCACTGAGTGAAACCCATAGCAGGATTACAGAATTGGCTGGATAACTGCACTGAGTAAAACCCAAAGCAGGATTACTGCATTAGCTGGATAACTGCACTGAGTAAAACCCAAAGCAGGATTTCAGAGTTAGCTGGATAACTGCACTGAGTAAAACCCATAGCAGGATTACTGCATTAGCTGGATAACTGCACTGAGTAAAACCCAAAGCAGGATTACTGCATTAGCTGGATAACTGCACTGAGTAAAACCCAAAGCAGGATTACTGCATTAGCTGGATAACTGCACTGAGTAAAACCCATAGCAGTATTACTGCATTAGCTGGATAACTGTACTGAGTAAAACCCAAAGCAGGATTACTGCATTAGCTGGATAACTGCACTGAGTAAAACCCAAAGCAGGATTACTGCATTAGCTGGATAACTGCACTGAGTAAAACCCAAAGCAGGATTACTGCATTAGCTGGATAACTGCACTGAGTAAAACCCAAAGCAGGATTACTGCATTAGCTGGATAACCGCACTGAGTAAAACCCAAAGCAGTATTACTGCATTAGCTGGATAACTGCACTGAGTAAAACCTGGAACAGGTTACTTCAGTCCATGTTCCAGATTTGGGAGGGTTCCGGGTTTTACTCAGTGCATTTATCCAGCTAACTCAGTAATCCTGCTTTGTGGAACGCCCCGTCTCTGTAGGTCAGGTTTAGTTCTGGCAGAGACCCAAGACTCAGTGGCACCAGAGAACCGGGTTTATAGCTGTAAAGCACTAAAGTTTATCAGGTGAGGGAAACGAAACCTTCCTGTAACATAAGATAACAGATCGCCAACGGGGGATGGGTTGGACATCACAAGCACACACGCACACGCGCACGCACGCACACCCGCACGCACACACACACATGGATCTTCTACCTGGCCTATAACACCAGCCACAGCAAATATTACATCCAATATGTATTCACTTCCACGTCCTTTTTTTGGGGTTTTATATCGTTTGATTTTGGATTCTGTCCCCATACCTAGAGCTGAGTTAAAACACCCAGCAGGCATTTTGTGTTGTCACAATTTTATTATGCCGACATTCAAAACAAGTTGACAACCCAAACGTCGCAGCAATGTTGAAATGACATTGTCAACGTTGAGACCAAATTTCAACTTAATTTGAACATTGTGACAACGTTGGGTGCCTGCCGGGATGTTTGCTTTGAAGATGAAGGTTTGTTCTGTGAGGGAGTGCTAAATGAAATGGTTTAGTTGGACATGCCAGACCCTGGTGAAGAGCCACTCACTCGGTTTGTGTTTTTGTGTGTTTTTATTATGTTCAACTGAATTCTTTGTCTGGGAGAGACCTATCACAGATATTTATGAGCTGTTTTCTTCCCAGAGGACTTCCAAACATTCAGCTGACTTTCTGAGCCAAATCAAACCAATGAAACTGAGGGAGAAAGTCAGTTTTTTTTTGTTTTGTTTTTTGCAGAGAGTTGTTCAGATTGGCTCAACCGAATGTGTCTGTCTGTCTGTCTGTCTGTCTGTCCTCCACACAGGTTCAGAACCTGAACAATATCATCTCTTTTCCGCTGGAGAGTGTCCTGAAGGCTGAGCTGAGGGATGGGAGGCAGGTGAGTATCTCACCTCAGTCCTCTGAGCTGGGTCTGTTCACCTGAGTCTCACCTGAGTCCTCTGAGCTGGGTCTGTTCACCTGAGTCCTCTCACCCGGACATGCCTGAACATGCTCCTTTTAATAACTAAACCAGTAGCAGCCTTGCAGAACAATCTGCCAATGGCTGTCATCCAAATCTTTCTGATGACATAATTACAGAGGGGACGAGCAGCTATGCACGCTGATGAATGAGTTCCCCGTCAGTCACCTCAAGTACTAAACAGGGCGAGCACTTTGTGTGTCCAAGTATGTGACGCTTGGGTGGAGTTCAGCGTTCCCAAGCAGAGGGTTCCAGAATCAGAACCCTGACGGGCAGGGAGTTCTTAGTACGTTCTGGAATCAGAGCCCTGACGGGCAGGGAGTTCTTAGTACGTTCTGGAATCAGAGCCCTGACGGGCAGGGAGTTCTCACACGTTCTGGAATCAGAGCCCTGACGGGCAGGGAGTTCTCACACATTCTGGAATCAGAGCCCTGATGGGCAGGGAGTTCTCACACATTCTGGAATCAGAGCCCTGACGGGCAGGGAGTTCTCACACATTCTGGAATCAGAGCCCTGACGGGCAGGGAGTTATCATACATTCTGGAATCAGAGCCCTGACGGGCAGGGAGTTATCATACATTCTGGAATCAGAGCCCTGACGTTTCTCTGTTCCGCTTCCCAGGAGCTGAAGAAGCAGATGGAGAAGAGCTGGAAGGACTACGATATCAAAGTGTGAGTTTGCCTGGGATTCACACCATGTTTTGCCACAGTCACTCTTAAGCTTTTAAATGGATTTGAATCAGTCCCCTCTTTGCTTCTTTATCAGGCTGGCCTCTTTGACGGTTTGAAATTTTCTCCCCTTTCTCCCTCCCTCTCCCTCTCCCTCTCCCTCTCAGGGGGAAGTTGGAGAAAGAGCGCAGGGAGAAGAACAGGCAGCATTGGGACTTGACAGACGACATGGAGAGAGAGAGACGGACCTTCCAGCTGCAGATGTGTGAGGTGGGGGAGAGGGGCGGGGCCAAGGGAGAGGAGTGGGTTGGGCCAGGGGAGAGAAGTAGGTGGGGCCAGTGGGAGAGGAAGGGGGTGTGGCCAGATGGAAAGAGGGGGTGGGGTCAAGGGGAGAGGAGAGGAGAGGAGAGGAGGGGAGGGGGAGGGGGAGAGAACGATGGTGTTATGCACACAGCACAAGGGTGTGTCACCCAGGAACAAAGGGATTTGAGAGGAAAGCGTCCACACCCTTTGAGTTCACACAGAACGTTGCAGAGCTGAAGCGCAGGCCTTTACGTAATATAATTTGCGTGTTGGGTTACAAATTGGTCCCCTTGTTGCCGGGTGGCCCGTCTTGTTGGGGTGCTGTTCTGGTGCGTGAATGGGCCCCACGAACCGTGCGGGTGCCAAATGTTGCTCTCAGCTCTGCATGAAAATGCACCCCAACATTACATTGATTAGGCAGATGCTTTTATCCAAAGCGATGTACAATAAGTGCAAACCGAAGGTCATTGAAGCAACTACAACCAGGTCAGTTGAAGCACATTTCTATCATAACGTAGCAGCTATCCCTAGACCTGAACATTGAGTATAGTACCCACAGTAAGCTATGGGTAAGCGTAGCAGCTATCCCTAGACCTGAACATTGAGTATAGTACCCACAGTAAGCTATGGCTAGGTCAGTAAGACATGATAAACTACAAGATCACAACAATAATTATGGATACAAGCAAGACAAGAAACAAGAAACGTGCTGAAATACGATATGGCCATTATTTAACCCCATTCTTACTGCGGGTCTTGATTGGTCACACACTTGGTGACACTTGCGAACATCGCTACGTAAAATTGAGTGAAAAACAAGTGAAATTGTCTCCAGTTTTTCCCCTCGTGAGCTCTTTTAAACAGCTGCAGAGACATCACAGACGTCTTAAATAAAGAATAAGCAAATGGAGGAGGAACAAAGTTTTTATCGAGCGGAGATGCCGCGCTCATTCTTTCCACATACGGTCATCTCCTGAGATGAGCCCTGAGTTCTCCTGCTCTGCTGCTGTATTTCAAATCCCCCAAAAAAAGACAGAGAGAGAGAGAGAGAGATTAGAGAAACTTTGATGCACCCTTTTATTACTTTGTAAAGCCATGCTTCAGTTTAATAGCATGGACGGGGGAGCTAGGGGAAGGGCAGGCGGAGGGGGGGGTGGATTTTTAGCGAGGCAGCTAGGCCGCGTCTCTGCGTTCTTTTAAGTTTTGACAGGATCGTCCTGAAAAAGAAATCATTTGTTGGGTATTCTCCAGGACCTTCTCGATACGAGGTTACGTTCCGTCTTAGGCCAGTGAATGACGTTCTCCTCTGGAATCGATGGAACACTCAGGATTTAAAGCCCCCCCAGGGTGAACACACCCAGGGTGGGTGCTTGTAGGGTTTTCTTTTTCTTTCCCAGGGTGCACCTGGGTTGGACCTAATTTTTTCTCCTGTGCTTTTCAGTACCTGCTGAAGACCCAGGACCTGAAGAGTCGGCAGGGTCCTGAACTGCTACAGAGCCTAATTAAGTACTTCCAGGCCCAGCTGAAGTGAGTTTCCCCCCCCGCCCCTCGCCCCTCCTCTCTCTCCGGACCATGGAGTTCAGAACCCCCCCCCCCCACTTTTCAACTTTGCATCTGGAACTCTGAATCGATTCCTGTAATTTCTTTGGGAATGTCACCAGCGCAGCATAGTGATACGATTGTGTCATTCTCATATCCGCCTTAAGCAACTGCGCAACATTTTATTAAAGGAAAGTTGTGGCTCGATTAAGAAATTTTTAAGGTGTTTTTTTACTTACTTTAAAAAAAAAGAAAAAAAGTATGTTGAGTCTGTCCTCTCTCTGTATTGCCTCTACGGTGTATGTCTATATCTTTGTGTGTGTGTGTGTGTCCATGTGTGTGTGGGTATGTGTGAGTCTATGTGTGTGCGTGCTTGCGTGTGTGCATGCATGTGTGTATGTCTGTGTTTATGTGTGTCTGTGTGTTGGCATGCGTGTCTGTGTGTGTGCGTGCGCGCGTGTGTCTGTGTGTGTGTGTGTGTGTGTGTATGTGTGTGTGTGTGTGTGCGTGTGTCTGTGTGTGTGAGTGTGTGTGTGTATGTGTGTGTGTGTGTGTGCGTGTGTGTGCGTGTGCGCGCGTGTGTGTGCACGTGTGTTTGTGTGTGTGTGCGCGTGTGTGTGCGCGTGTGTGTGGGTATGTGTGTGTTGGTGCGTGTGGGTGTTTGTGTGTGAGTCCATGTGTATGTGTGTGTGTGTGTGCGTGTGTGCGCGTGCGTGCGTGCGTGCGTGTTTCAGCAGCAGGAATTGCAGGGCTGACTCACGTCTGTTCTGTCTCCTCAGTTTTTTCCAGGATGGTCTGAAGGCTGCAGAGCACATTGGACCCTTTGTGGAGAAACTGGCTGGTTCTGTACACACGGTGAGGCCTGGAGAATCTGTCTGTCCATCTGTGTTTGTGTGTATCTGTGAAGGGACTGTGCGTCAGTCAAACAGCCACTAAGTTTGGAGTCAGTCCAGCTTAATATAAACTCTGAGACGTCCAGTGCAGGTGTGCGTATGTCTATGAGGAGACGTCCAGTGCAGGTGTGGACGTTTCTGACGAGCAGAAGTGGGTCCGCAGACGGAGATCGGCCCTCCCGTCCGAGAGGAGCGAGGTTTGGGAGTTTCGCACGTGGGCGGCGTGTGTTTTCGTCTGCATTTGAAGACGAGGACGGTGTTGTATCGGGGCCGCTGAGGTGCTATCAGCTCTGTGACAGGGCGTTAAATACCAGGGGTGTGAGTCAGTCCCAGCGATGGCACCACTAAGGTCACAATAAGGAGATAAAGGACAGACAGTTGAGCCTTTGGTGAGACGCTTAAAGAGCTCCCTGCTCGTACTCTAAAACCCTGTTGCTTTTTCAATCCTCATTGAAAAACAACCATGTTTCAGTTCAAGCCCTGAACATGACCCCTCCCCCCCCCCCCCCCCTGGCTCCCGCAAGAGCAGACTTTCATCCAAGGTAAACCTTCCCTTGGATCCCCAAAAATGACCCCAAAAAAATAAATAAAATCCTTGGCCGAATGAGAAATCGCCATGGTTACGAAGGGAACCCTGCAAACACTTTTTGAGGCTTTTTATCAGAGGTTTGCTGAACTGGTTTTTATTAGGGGCCAAACAGCGAAGCTACTGGAACCCTATTGTATTTGTTAGTATTATTACGCTTTCTTCTGCTGTTTTTTCCAGTTCTGGCATAACCGCCTGGTCGGTTTTTATGAAACTTTGCAGATTGATAGAGGGGTACCCCAAACAAGGAAAACCAAAATTTTATTCAGATTGGCCTCATGGTGGCGCTATAACAGTGAATTGAAATAGCAATCTTTAAACACTCATAACTCTTGAACCATTACTCCGATTGACATGAAATCAATGTCTACAGATCCGACTTCATTTGGACCAATGAAGTCTGCAATATTGGATTTTTCGACAATTATTGTCAATATTGGACAATTATAATTTTTATTTTTCTCCTAGACGCATTGACAGATTTTCACAAACTTTGGAATTTTGCATCTACTCTTGAATATCTAAAAAAGTTTTATAAAAGAAGTTGCTATGATTAAAATTGTGCCCGCAACAAGCCAATGAATTTGCATGTGGGCGTAGCTTTTTACCAAAAAGCTCATGAATCCAAAAGTTTGATGAAATGTGATGAAGATTTTTGGCCCGATTAACCAACAGTGTGGCGCTATAGAGCTCACTAATTGTTTTACATTTAAAAATTAACTAAAGACCACTGCTTTAATATATAGATTTGAAACTTGCTACAGTGACTATACCCCTCAGTCCGTATATGGCCATGTATGTTTCAATCACCGCCATCTTTAATTGGGGACGAGTTTGGATTTTGTTGGTTCATATGCTACTTTTCCCACTTTCATCTGGTTTATTCAAATGAAACTGGGCACACTGAAGGAAGGTAGTGTCCAAGCATAACTGACCAAATTTTCTGCAGATTGGCCCTATCCTGGTGCAACAGCAGTCTTTAGAATTAGATATTGATAGATTCTGCTGCGTTTGACTCTGGGACCTGAACTCAGTGTCAAAAGATCCTTAACATGGTGTAAGGATTCATTAGCCTGCCATTATGGATTTGCCACCATTTTGAATAAATTACAACACAGTTCAAATCTATCTGCTCCAAGATCCTTTGACTGATTTGCACCGAATTTGCCATTTAGCATCTACTCACAATTCAATTATAAAGAGTTTACTAAAAATCACTTTTGTTGACATTTGATACTAACTGGGCTGACTAAGCAATTAATTATGAACATGTATATGTATGTTTTTTGCATTCGCATATGTATTTATCGCTTTGTACGCTTGGCCCCCTTGTAAACATTTTTATTTATTTTTATATGAATGAACATATTTTCGTTCGCCTCATTTTGGAGGATATGGGATGGGCTGGCGTTATCGGTCTGATATGGTTTCTGTGACTCCGTCTCCGGTGTGGGCGCTGCTTTGGTTCGGCGGACGCGCTCTGACCTCCGCACGCTTTCCTTGGCTCTTAGCGGGTTTGACCGGGCTCAGCGCGCGAGTACAGGCAGGTTGTTCCGGATACCAGGCTCTGCCGCTGCGGAATGGAAACCGGTTCGGGGGGGGGCTGCCGTCAGTTGAAAGCCGGCGGACTTGTGCGGGCCTGCTTTTCCTTTCTCACTTTCATCTTCTTGCCCGTTTCGCCCAATCAAATTCGAGTGCCCAAAACGCCCGTAAAACCATTCCTTTGTGGTCTATTTTTAAACCAGTTTTTTTTTCCTTCATTTTTATTTTTTTACATTTTTTAAACCTGATATTTTTTGTTTAGTTTTCCACCTCTGTGGAATGCCTGATCCCGCAGGCCTGCCCCCATCGTTCCCGTTTTTGGGAGACGGATTTGATTTGATGCCAGATTGCAGGACAGATTGGCACTATGGAGCCCAGTGTACTGTAGTAGAGGCATACACCCTTGTGGTTTAGGATTGCAAGGCAAGGCTTTCGGCCACCGACTCTCATGGATACGCATTCATTTGGAGACCCCCCCACCCAGAGGGATGGTGCACCTCCATTCAGATGGTGTCCTAGGTGACCGCATATGCCATCTATGCCTAGAACCAACACTGCTTGATACTCTCTAGGTAAATAAAGAGATTAGATGGGCTGCATGGGCTTGTCTTCTTGCTTTGTGTTCTTATTCTTGTGTGTAGAGAGGATTGGCTCTCCAGTAGGCTCAGCGTGTAGAGAGGATTGGCTCTCCAGTAGGCTCAGCGTGTAGAGAGGATTGGCTCTCCAGTAGGCTCAGCGTGTAGAGAGGATTGGCTCTCCAGTAGGCTCAGCGTGTAGAGAGGATTGGCTCTCCAGTAGGCTCAGCGTGTAGAGAGGATTGGCTCTCCAGTAGGCTCAGCGTGTAGAGAGGATTGGCTCTCCAGTAGGCTCAGCGTGTAGAGAGGATTGGCTCTCCAGTAGGCTCAGCGTGTAGAGAGGATTGGCTCTCCAGTAGGCTCAGCGTGTAGAGAGGATTGGCTCTCCAGTAGGCTCAGCGTGTAGAGAGGATTGGCTCTCCCGTAGGCTCAGCGTGTAGAGAGGATTGGCTCTCCCGTAGGCTCAGCGTGTAGAGAGGATTGGCTCTCCAGTAGGCTCAGCGTGTAGAGAGGATTGGCTCTCCAGTAGGCTCAGCGTGTAGAGAGGATTGGCTCTCCAGTAGGCTCAGCGTGTAGAGAGGATTGGCTCTCCAGTAGGCTCAGCGTGTAGAGAGGATTGGCTCTCCAGTAGGCTCAGCGTGTAGAGAGGATTGGCTCTCCAGTAGGCTCAGCGTGTAGAGAGGATTGGCTCTCCAGTAGGCTCAGCGTGTAGAGAGGATTGGCTCTCCAGTAGGCTCAGCGTGTAGAGAGGATTGGCTCTCCAGTAGGCTCAGCGTGTAGAGAGGATTGGCTCTCCAGTAGGCTCAGCGTGTAGAGAGGATTGGCTCTCCAGTAGGCTCAGCGTGTAGAGAGGATTGGCTCTCCAGTAGGCTCAGCGTGTAGAGAGGATTGGCTCTCCAGTAGGCTCAGCGTGTAGAGAGGATTGGCTCTCCAGTAGGCTCAGCGTGTAGAGAGGATTGGCTCTCCAGTAGGCTCAGCGTGTAGAGAGGATTGGCTCTCCAGTAGGCTCAGCGTGTAGAGAGGATTGGCTCTCCAGTAGGCTCAGCGTGTAGAGAGGATTGGCTCTCCAGTAGGCTCAGCGTGTAGAGAGGATTGGCTCTCCAGTAGGCTCAGCGTGTAGAGAGGATTGGCTCTCCAGTAGGCTCAGCGTGTAGAGAGGATTGGCTCTCCAGTAGGCTCAGCGTGTAGAGAGGATTGGCTCTCCAGTAGGCTCAGCGTGTAGAGAGGATTGGCTCTCCAGTAGGCTCAGCGTGTAGAGAGGATTGGCTCTCCAGTAGGCTCAGCGTGTAGAGAGGATTGGCTCTCCAGTAGGCTCAGCGTGTAGAGAGGATTGGCTCTCCAGTAGGCTCAGCGTGTAGAGAGGATTGGCTCTCCAGTAGGCTCAGCGTGTAGAGAGGATTGGCTCTCCAGTAGGCTCAGCGTGTAGAGAGGATTGGCTCTCCAGTAGGCTCAGCGTGTAGAGAGGATTGGCTCTCCCGTAGGCTCAGCGTGTAGAGAGGATTGGCTCTCCAGTAGGCTCAGCGTGTAGAGAGGATTGGCTCTCCCGTAGGCTCAGCGTGTAGAGAGGATTGGCTCTCCCGTAGGCTCAGCGTGTAGAGAGGATTGGCTCTCCAGTAGGCTCAGCGTGTAGAGAGGATTGGCTCTCCAGTAGGCTCAGCGTGTAGAGAGGATTGGCTCTCCCGTAGGCTCAGCGTGTAGAGAGGATTGGCTCTCCAGTAGGCTCAGCGTGTAGAGAGGATTGGCTCTCCAGTAGGCTCAGCGTGTAGAGAGGATTGGCTCTCCAGTAGGCTCAGCGTGTAGAGAGGATTGGCTCTCCAGTAGGCTCAGCGTGTAGAGAGGATTGGCTCTCCAGTAGGCTCAGCGTGTAGAGAGGATTGGCTCTCCAGTAGGCTCAGCGTGTAGAGAGGATTGGCTCTCCCGTAGGCTCAGCGTGTAGAGAGGATTGGCTCTCCAGTAGGCTCAGCGTGTAGAGAGGATTGGCTCTCCCGTAGGCTCAGCGTGTAGAGAGGATTGGCTCTCCGTAGGTCTCAGCGTGTAGAGAGGATTGGCTCTCCAGTAGGCTCAGCGTGTAGAGAGGATTGGCTCTCCAGTAGGCTCAGCGTGTAGAGAGGATTGGCTCTCTCCCGTAGGCTCAGCGTGTAGAGAGGATTGGCTCTCCAGTAGGCTCAGCGTGTAGAGAGGATTGGCTCTCCAGTAGGCTCAGCGTGTAGAGAGGATTGGCTCTCCAGTAGGCTCAGCGTGTAGAGAGGATTGGCTCTCCAGTAGGCTCAGCGTGTAGAGAGGATTGGCTCTCCAGTAGGCTCAGCGTGTAGAGAGGATTGGCTCTCCAGTAGGCTCAGCGTGTAGAGAGGATTGGCTCTCCCGTAGGCTCAGCGTGTAGAGAGGATTGGCTCTCCAGTAGGCTCAGCGTGTAGAGAGGATTGGCTCTCCCGTAGGCTCAGCGTGTAGAGAGGATTGGCTCTCCAGTAGGCTCAGCGTGTAGAGAGGATTGGCTCTCCAGTAGGCTCAGCGTGTAGAGAGGATTGGCTCTCCAGTAGGCTCAGCGTGTAGAGAGGATTGGCTCTCCAGTAGGCTCAGCGTGTAAAGAGGATTGGCTCTCCCGTAGGCTCAGCGTGTAGAGAGGATTGGCTCTCCAGTAGGCTCAGCGTGTAAAGAGGATTGGCTCTCCAGTAGGCTCAGCGTGTAGAGAGGATTGGCTCTCCAGTAGGCTCAGCGTGTAGAGAGGATTGGCTCTCCAGTAGGCTCAGCGTGTAGAGAGGATTGGCTCTCCAGTAGGCTCAGCGTGTAGAGAGGATTGGCTCTCCAGTAGGCTCAGCGTGTAGAGAGGATTGGCTCTCCAGTAGGCTCAGCGTGTAGAGAGGATTGGCTCTCCAGTAGGCTCAGCGTGTAGAGAGGATTGGCTCTCCAGTAGGCTCAGCGTGTAGAGAGGATTGGCTCTCCCGTAGGCTCAGCGTGTAGAGAGGATTGGCTCTCCAGTAGGCTCAGCGTGTAGAGAGGATTGGCTCTCCAGTAGGCTCAGCGTGTAGAGAGGATTGGCTCTCCAGTAGGCTCAGCGTGTAGAGAGGATTGGCTCTCCAGTAGGCTCAGCGTGTAGAGAGGATTGGCTCTCCAGTAGGCTCAGCGTGTAGAGAGGATTGGCTCTCCAGTAGGCTCAGTGTGTAGAGAGGATTGGCTCTCCAGTAGGCTCAGTGTGTAGAGAGGATTGGCTCTCCAGTAGGCTCAGCGTGTAGAGAGGATTGGCTCTCCAGTAGGCTCAGTGTGTAGAGAGGATTGGCTCTCCAGTAGGCTCAGTGTGTAGAGAGGATTGGCTCTCCAGTAGGCTCAGCGTGTAGAGAGGATTGGCTCTCCCGTAGGCTCAGCGTGTAGAGAGGATTGGCTCTCCAGTAGGCTCAGCGTGTAGAGAGGATTGGCTCTCCAGTAGGCTCAGCGTGTAGAGAGGATTGGCTCTCCAGTAGGCTCAGCGTGTAGAGAGGATTGGCTCTCCAGTAGGCTCAGTGTGTAGAGAGGATTGGCTCTCCAGTAGGCTCAGTGTGTAGAGAGGATTGGCTCTCCAGTAGGCTCAGCGTGTAGAGAGGATTGGCTCTCCAGTAGGCTCAGCGTGTAGAGAGGATTGGCTCTCCAGTAGGCTCAGCGTGTAGAGAGGATTGGCTCTCCAGTAGGCTCAGCGTGTAGAGAGGATTGGCTCTCCCGTAGGCTCAGTACCAGCATTTTCAAACTTGATCCCAAAATATTATTAGTACCAGGGAACAGGTGGGGCTGTGAGCAGCTGGACTCAGAGGTTGCAGGTTCAAACCCTCCACCGCTGTTCCCTTGCTGTGCCCTGCCTCCTTGAGTTCTTCACTTTTTATTCGTTCAGAAGATATCCAGCTGTGTAAATGCATTAAGCTGTGCTAACAAGTCAGTCTCTGGAAAAGGGTAAAGCAAATAAACGGTGTAATATAAAAAAAATAAAAGGTAATCCCGGACGAGCCCCTGGATCTGTTTACGGTCTGGAGCATGAGCGCACCTCTTCCCAGACATCCCTCAGCGTAGCGTAGCGATACAAAAAAAAAATCGAATTAGGGGGGAAAAAAGTCAACTTCATGCTGTCTCAGCAGCCTTGGCTCGCAGTAACGCGGCCTGCGTTTTTCCTCTCTCACAATCTGGCTCACCCTCCGAGTGGTGCGATGCGATATCCCACAATGCACTGTCCGATTCTGAGCTCCCGTGACGCGGTTTCCTTCTGTACAATATGATTCCACGCATCAGCTCTGTGTGTAGATGCACAGATTATTTCTTTTGGCTGACGGGATACTCAGCTCCTGCATCTCTGCTTCGTAGATACGGGAGGCTCCGGTAGGTACCGGAAGATTCCGGTGCTCTGTTACAGTACAGAACGTCTATGGTCACGTCCTAATGAACTTAGCATTGGGGACCTCCTGGGGTGTCAGGAGGCTGATGGGGAAACAGTTGAGTAAAGGTTTGTCCAGGTGTGACCAGAATCTGCGATGAAAGGTGTGTCCAGGTGTCTTCTTGCTTTTCTGTGGGTTGACCCTCTTTCTTTGTGGGACTCCACACAGGTGCGTCAGGAACAGGAGGACCAGGTGCGGCAGCTCTCCCAGCTACGCGACTCCCTCCGGACGCTCCTGCAGGTGGACGGCAAGGAGGTAGGCTTACCCAGCATGCACTGGGGCTGACACACGCTCACATTCCCATGATGCTCAGATTTACAAGCAATATTTATGAGTGTATGTACATATTTGGCAGGCACACTCACACAAATGTCAAAACACTCACACGCTGTCTAGCATACCATAGATATTTATCACAGAAGACCCATGCAAATATTAACACAGGCTGTTCAAAAGCCAGTAGTGCCAGTAGTAAGAGCTAAAATCAGTAGTAATAATTGCTTTAAGAAATATATAATATATATATAGCACCTTTTATACCTTAAAATGCGGCTCAAAGTGCTTTCCAAACATAGTAAAATAAAATATGATAAAATAAGACATGATGAAATGATATTAAGCAAAGAATGACACATTTTAAAACATTAAAATAAAAGCATTAGATAAAATAATTTAAATTAATTTACAGTAAGAGAAACAATGGCATTACAAAATATAAAAATGTTAACGCACAGCATTAGCGAGTAGCATAAAAAGCTAAAATCGATGCTAAAATATAGTGTAAATTAAACATTTGCCCTGATAGTGTCTGGTGCAGTGTCATAATTTTCTTACTTTCATTAATTGACAGGACAATGAATTTACTTTATTGTTCTGTAAAATGTGACACTAGTTGAGACCCGCAGCCCTAATCCTATACCTGCAAACACCTGGAACATAAAAAAGGTTGCACTGGAAAGTATTTTATTTTATTATATCTTATATACATATTTTGTTCTTTTCTGATGGCAGGACCATCTGTCCAGAAAGCATTCTGGAAACGGTTACAGCATCCACCAGCCACAGGGGAATAAGAAGTACGGCACGGAAAAATCTGGATTCCTGCTGAAGAAGAGCGTCGGGTGAGCATCAGAGATTTGGGGTAGGGTGGGGTGAGCATCAGAGATTTGGGGTAGGGTGGGGTGGGCATCTGTCCTGTCCTGACCCCCCGACTTTACAAATGCAGCCTCGACAATAAAAGGACTTATTTTGGCTGGATTTAAACTAAAGCAATTCAACTTTGTTGTTATTCGGGTAAAACGGCAATGCCCTACCCATGAATAGAACCTGCAGCCCCTCAGTTGCAAGCCAAGTTCCCTAACCATTATACTACAATGCTAACTAACCATGCGCTAACAGTACTTACTACACTGCTAACTAATCATGAGCTAACAGTAGCTTACTACACTGCTAACTAACCACAAGCTAACAGTACTTACTACACTGCTAACTAACCATGAGCTAACAGTACTTGCTACACTGCTAACTAACCATGAGCTAACAGTAGCTTACTACACTGCTAACTAATCATGAGCTAACAGTAGCTTACTACACTGCTAACTAACCATGAGCTAACCGTAGCTTACTACACTGCTAACTAACCATGAGCTAACAGTACTTACTACACTGCTAACTAATCATGAGCTAACAGTAGCTTACTACACTGCTAACTAACCATGAGCTAACAGTAGCTTACTACACTGCTAACTAACCATGAGCTAACCGTAGCTTACTACACTGCTAACTAACCATGAGCTAACAGTACTTACTACACTGCTAACTAACCATGAGCTAGCAGTAGCTTATGATCCATGCATTCCTTCCTGTATTGCTCAACCTATTGTATTCTTATCACAGTCTGTTAAATCCTTGCTCGTTCCTACTGTAAATGTTAAAATATTTACCTTTTTCTTATCATGTATGTATAGTTTTGTGACCTTCTTCTTGGTGTGCTGGGGACCTGTAGCTGTGTTGTGAATCGGCCAATGGGGACAATGTATTTATTGATTGATTGATTGATGTCAGCATTGATTGGAACGGAAACTCTCATGAGCACGTTTAAATTTTTTACATTTACGCTTTAGCAATTTATCCGGAGTGACTTACGCAGCTCAAACTGTATTACGTACAATACATTTACACAGCGGGATATATACTGT
Organism: Ilyophis sp. 1 JC-2022; assembly: GCA_022702515.1. Taxonomy (NCBI): domain Eukaryota; kingdom Metazoa; phylum Chordata; class Actinopteri; order Anguilliformes; family Synaphobranchidae; genus Ilyophis; species Ilyophis sp. 1 JC-2022. The sequence goes on from CM040406.1 coordinate 65,487,586, forward strand.
ACTACAATACATTTACACAGCGGGATATATACTGTACATACAATACATTTACACAGCGGGATATATACTGTACATACAATACATTTACACAGCGGGATATATACTGTACAAACAATACATTTACACAGCCGGATATAAACTGTACTACAATACATTTACACAGCAGGATATATACTGTACTAAAATACATTTACACAGCGGGATATATACTGTACTACAATACATTTTCACAGCAGGATATATACTGTACTACAATACATTTACACGGGATATTTACTGAAGCAGTTCAGCTTAAGTGCCTTCAGCTCAAGGGCTACAATGACAGTGCCTCAGCTGGGAATCGAATCCGCAGCTTTGGAGTTGCGAGTTCCTAACCATTATGCTACACCCCTGCCCCAGTCTGGAGGAGGGGGAATTTTCACCGACCCCAAACCCTGACCTGACCCACGCTTTCTGGTTTTAACTTTTTTTGTTTTGTTTTTGTAATTACCAGGGGATGGCAGGATGAAAAGCTGCAGCTGGGTGTGGAGTGATGGGGGAGGGGGGGGGGGGGGGGCTGTGGGACACAGCTCTTCCTCATTAGGAGGGTTGGGCCCCAGGCGTGGGTCTTTGCTTTGATGGGACGTCCCAAATACTTCTTAGTATTTGGTGCATAGTTCTGGAAGAGCGGTGAATGAAAATGTCACACGCTGTGTAGAATACTTGCTGCCACAATGACCACGGTTCTCTCTGCAAAGGTCTTCTTCCGATATGTAGCTGTACCTTTCAGCCGTACCTGGCGCGGATCTTTACAGGCGGAAATGTTGTTTGCACATTTGTGAGACGGTTTGAATATGTCTGCGCTTCTCTTTACTGAATGTGTTCTTACCTGTGCAGGACCAGGTCTTTACTGAATGTGCTCTTACCTGTGCAGGATCAGGAAGGTGTGGCAGAAGAGGAAGTGTGGAGTGAAGTATGGCTGCCTGACTATCTCTCACAGCACGGTGAGTCCTCACCTGTACATGTGTGTACCTGCTCATCTGTACCTGCGTGTACCTGCTCACCTGTGAATCTAACGGGCGGATACTTTAATGGCCTTTATATAGCGCCTTTCATTCTTTTCAAACACTTGTCAGGGGACAGCCACTCACTTCAACCCACACCTGTGTGTACCTTGTGCCTGGGTGGTGGAACACAAGGCAGCCATTTTGTGCCAGAACGCTGGCCACACTTCTGAGTTGAAGAGCTGATTTATAGGCCCATTTAAACAGTGGATCGACAGACTTTGAGAACTAGGGGCACACGGGAGCCGCTCTTTTCAATGAGTCATGTGATCTGTAATATGCGCAGAGAGTCGGGACCTCAGTCACTAACAGAGCAGAAACATCCGGCATCGCAGTGTCCCCATTAGAGCACAGAGATGTTTAATTTCATCCTGGGACAGCCCCCCCCTACCTATACTGTAGACACCTGTATATCCCTACCTGTACTGCAGACACCTGTATATTCCTACCTGTACTGCAGACACCTGTATATCCCTACCTTTACAATAGATACCTGTATATTCTTACCTGTACTGTACTGCAGACACCTGTATATTCCTACCTTTACAATAGATACCTGTATATTCTTACCTGTACTGTACTGCAGACACCTGTATATTCCTACCTTTACAATAGATACCTGTATATTCTTACCTGTACTGTACTGCAGACACCTGTATATTCCTACCTTTACAATAGATACCTGTATATTCTTACCTGTACTGTACTGCAGACACCTGTATATTCCTACCTTTACAATAGATACCTGTATATTCTTACCTGTACTGTACTGCAGATACCTGTATATTCCTACCTTTACAATAGACACCTGTATATTCCTACCTTTACAATAGACACCTGTATATCCCTACCTATACTGTTGACACCTGTATATTCCTACCTATACTGTAGATACCTGTATATTCCTACCTATAGTGTAGATACCTGTATATCCCTACCTGTACTTTAAATACCTGTATATCACTACTGTGTACTCTACCCTGCTCAACTGAATGCTGGCACTGCTGTTTTACGTTCGCACTGTTGCCTGATTAGCGGGGGCTGATGTATGTTAGCGATTATTGTGCTACATGTATGTTAGCGATTATCGTGCTAACACTGCATCCCGCCTCCTCTCTTCCAGATTAACAGGCCCCCGGCCAAACTCAACCTGCTCACCTGCCAGGTGAGACCCAATCCAGAGGACGGGAGGACCTTTGATCTTGTGACACGTACGTACCCTCTCACCTTTGATCCCTGACCCTGGGGGCTTCCCAAACCCTGCACTTGCCTGAGTTCTGTGTGATAATGAACACCAGCAGCCCCTGCAGCTCTCCGGGACCAGGGTGGGAACCCCTATCCCTCATAACGGGAGTACGCACTGGTGCTGGTTTGTTTTATGTGAATGGAAGCTTCAGAAATGCAAATGTGGGTGAAAATACAAACCCCAATTCCAAAAAAGTTGAGACAGTATGTATAGATATATATGTATATATATATTTTCCTATAGAACTCAATGGAAAACTAAGTCAGGAGAAACAACCCTTCAAGTGATCCATCCATATCTGGCAGCAGAGTGATGTTTTGTGGCTCGTTTGATACCTCAGACCCTTGATGACTTACAGCCATTTAGCCAATCATGGGTTCCATACTATTCCTGTGTAATTTACAGTTTAATCTAGACCCCCCTCCCCCACAATTCCCATAGAGATCCATTCAAATGCAGAGAAGCTATAGTATCGCTTGTAAGAGTAGAGAGTCTTTTGATATCCTTTTATACCCAGTCATGATAGTATCACCTGTTTACCTGTGGAATGTTTCAAACAGGTGTGTTTTTTTTACTTCCCAGTCTTATATTTTCCGCTGTCCCAACTTTTTTGGAACATGTTGCAGGCATCAAATTTAGAATTAGCGTACATTTACAAAAATCAATAAAGTTGATAAGGTAAAACATTAAGTAGCTTCTCTTTGTACTGTTTTCAATTGAATATATGTAAAAGAGAATTCACAAATCACTGCTTTCTGCTTTAATGTGCATTTTACATACTGTCCCAACTTTTTTGGAATTGGGGTTTGTAGTAAACTTGCTTCATGGGAACTGCTAGGTAGTTTCTGTTTCGTTCCCACGGAAACGTGCACACACATGCATTGAGGCAGTCACACTTGTTTTTGTTGGCTCTTTCTCTGCAGTAATTGCATGAACAGCGATTCTACGGCTCTGCATTTTAGCCATAAAACTGCATTGGCTGATATTTACTTAGCATGCCTTTGAGAAGAATGCAGTTAAGTGTGTTTTGGGTGTGTGTGTGTGTGTGTGTTATGTGCCTGGGTGTGTGTGTGTTATGTGCCTGGGTGTGTGTGTTGGATGGGCGTGTGTATATGTGCACTGGATGGGTGTGTGCATGTTTGTGTATTTGCGTGTGTGTCTGTGTGTAATGGAAAGCAGATGCGCAGGCAGATGAGTGAGTGTGTGTGTGTGTGTGTGAGAGAAAAAGAGAGACACAGTGTGTGTGTGTGTGTGTGTAGTGGATAGTGATGAGTGTGTATATGTGTGTGTGTGGGTGAGAAAGTGAGTGAGAAAGAGAGACTGTGTATGTAGTGGAGAGAGATCTGTGTGTGTGTATGTGTGCGTGCATGTGTGCGTGCGTGTGTGTGTGTGTGTGCGTGCGTGTGTGCGTGCGTGCATGTGTGCGTGCACGTGTGTGTGTGTGTGTGCGTGTGTGTGTGTGTGTGTGCGCGTGTGCGTGCGTGTGTGTGTGTGGCTGAATCCCATTCTCTCACAAGACTCGTGGACTCAAAGGAGCGTTCTCGTTAAGTATGTGAGTGCTTAGGGCTGTCGCTGTCTCATTGTGAGAACAACGTTTTTGGCAAGTGCTCTTATGTGGACTTTACCAGCACTTCCCCTGGAATTTAATTGGACACCAATAAAGTCCACCAGTCCATGATAGTTCAGTTGGACTGGAGTTGTCCCACTGTCGTGTCCCTGCTCTGACCTCACTCCCATCTCCCCCATCTTCATCCTGCTCTGACCTCACTCCCATCCCTCCCTTCTCTGTCTGCTCTGACCTCACTCCCATCTCTTCCCTCTCCATTCTGTGCTGACCTCACTCCCATCTCTCCCCTCTCCATCCTGCTCTGACCTCACTCCCATCTCTCCCCTCTCCATCCTGCTCTGACCTCACTCCCATCTCTCTCCTCTTCATCCTGCTCTGACCTCACTCCCATCTCTCCCCTCTGCATCCTGCGCTGACCTCACTCCCATCTCTCCCCTCTCTATTACAGACAATCGTACCTACCAGTTCCAGGCAGAGGACCAGCAGGAGTGTATGATGTAAGCCTCCTTTTCATTAAACTCCTGTTAGCACTAATCACCACCATCGTCATCAATATCATAATACTAATAATTATGATTTGGGTGATGATGATGACTTATTATTATTATTAATAGTAGTAGCAGCAGGGGGGGTATACTACGAGGCAAGATTACTGGATTAGCTGGATAACTGCACTGCAAAACCCAGAACAGCTCTTTTTACTGCAGTCCATGTTCCAGATTTTGGATGGTTCTGGGTTTCAGTACCTGTTTCCTTCATAATGACCTTTTGGAAAGATCAATATTGCAGTCTGAAGTCAATACAATGGCACAGATAAAATGTATAAGACCATTAATCTATTACAAGGAGCCCTGTTGCACAAATGAATACACAGACAACATGGAAGCACTGAGGAGGAAGAGAATGGTAAACCATGCAATGATACTATACAAAACTATACTATACAAGCTTTACAAGATAATGCAATCTTAAAAGTAGTAGTATTAATCATTTGTTAATTTGCTTAATGCACTTTTCTGGGGGACAATTATAAAACCTACTGTATTTTTTATGAAAAATGTCACTTTTTAAAGCTACAAGTGCAAGGGAGTCTGTACATAACGGCCAGCTATTGCATTAGAGACAAAGCGGCAAGCTAACAGCCAGGGGTGAAAAACCATAGAACCACTCTGATACACGCGTGTGTATGACAGTCTGACACACACGTGTGTACGGCTCTCTGATACATGCGTGTGTACGACAGTCTGATACACGCGTGTGTACGGCGCTCTGATACACGCGTGTGTACGGCGCTCTGATACACGCGTGTGTACGGCGCTCTGATACACGCGTGTGTACGACAGTCTGATACACGCATGTGTACGGCGCTCTGATACACGCATGTGTACGGCACTCTGATACACGCGTGTGTACGGCGCTCTGATACACGCGTGTGTACGGCACTCTGATACACGCGTGTGTACGACAGTCTGATACACGCGTGTGTACGACAGTCTGATACACGCATGTGTACGGCGCTCTGATACACGCGTGTGTACGGCGCTCTGATACACGCGTGTGTACAGCGCTGAAAATGCTTATGAGCAGAAAAACCCTGCTCTAATCTCACAGCACATAAAGTGCCTGACCAGGAGAGACTGTAATACGCTAAGATATTATACACTTACGTAAGAAAATATATTATACGCTTACGCAAGAAAATATATTATACGCTTACGCAAGAAAATATATTATATGCTTACGCAAGAAAATATATTATACGCACGGTACGGTGTCTTGCACAGCCGCCAAAAGTGTGACGGGCAGTTTCGACAGTGTTCCAATTTTTTCCAGACACCATTGCCGTGACTTAAGGCGCTAACAATATAATAAAGATTATATTTCCAGATACTGTGTTAGATTGAATTCCATATCCCATCCATCCTTGGGCACATATTTGTGCAGTGTGTTAGGTATATTAGCACATGTTAAATAGTTGATTGTACTCGTTGTGGGTCAGACATGCTTTGTGCACGCGGGAGCACTCAGAATAACACAAGGGTTGATTGTGGAGGAAGGGACAGCGAGGGTGAGTGGGAGGGGCTTGTGATCTGTAACGGGGCCACGCCCACATTTTCTCTCTCTAAACTTAACCCTACAGTGTGACTACTGTAGGAGAACACACACACACACACTCTCTCTTTCACCTCCTTTCTCCTTTTCTCCCTCCTGTCTCATCTGTTAAAAGTCTCCTCCTCTCTCTTTCACGTTTCCCTCTCTCACCAGTCTGTCATCTCTTCTTCTCTCTCTCTTCTCTCCTCTCTTTGTTTTCCTCCTCTGTCTGAAATCCCCCTCTTCCTCTTCTCTTTCTGTAGTCTCCCTCTTCTCTCTTTTTCTTTCTACCAGCAGCCTCACCCTCTCCTTCCCTTCCCTTCTCTCTCTCTTTCTCTCTCCCTCCCTCCCTCCCTCTCCTTCCCTTCTCTTCTCTCTCTTTCTCTCCCTCCCTCCCTCCCTCCCTCTCCTTCCCTTCCCTTCTCTCTCATCTCTCATACTCTCTCTCTTTCTCTCCTCTCCCCCAATGGAGCCCCTCTCCACAGTCAACCACAAACTGGAGCTAACAGGGCTGAGTCAGGACTTCTTCAACGGAGAGAGAGAGAAAGAGAGAGGGGGGAGGGAGAGAGAGAAAGAAAGATTTTGAGAAGGACAGAGGGAATATAGACGGTAAATATCAGGGAGATACTGTGTTTTTTTCATGTGTATTTTTTTATAGTACATAAGTGTGCTTGTCGTGCCAACTAAGTTTAAATTTAAATAAGAAAATAATTCTTACTGAGAGAGGGAGGGAGAGAAAGAGGGAAAATGAGAACCGGAGTTTTGTTTTGTTTTGTTGGTTCTCATGTTTGTTGTTCTAAAAATGCGTAGGTAACTGTGGACAGGTCTTTACATCCTTTTGAAAACAGTAAAGGAGGGGAAAGTTATCCATCTTCAGCCTGCCCCCTGTCCTGAAACTTCCTGCCAATCAGTCTGACCATTTCCTGTATAGCAGTCACACTCTCTCTTTCTCGTCCTCCTCTCTGTCTCTCTCAATTCAATTCAATTCAAAATGCTTTATTGGCATGACATATTGCAATATGTGTTGCCAAAGCTTTACAAAAACATGTTACATTGTACATAAAGTACAGCATAGTGTGTCCTGAAATATAAACAACAAATACAGGCAGATACATAATACAATATACATAAACTAACAATGATAAGAATAATAATAATAATAATGATTAAAAACAAATCTCTCTCTCTCTCTCTCCCCCCCTCCCCCTCCCCCTCCCCCTCCCTCCCTCCCTTCCCGTTACCTCTCTTCCTCTTCATTTGTCCTGTTGCCTGCTTTCTTTTTCTCTTACCCAATCATGCAGTGCTATAAAATCCTTTACACAGTAAGTTAATGGGGGGGATGATGATCAACGTGTGTGTGTGTGTGTCCAGCTGGGTGTCATTACTGCTGGTGTGTGTAAGTCTGATTCTGTCACCCCCACAGCTGGGTGTCAGTACTGCAGGTGTGTGTAAGTCTGACTCTCTGTCGCCCCCACAGCTGGGTGTCAGTACTGCAGGTGTGTGTAAGTGTGACTCTCTGTCGCCCCCACAGCTGGGTGTCAGTACTGCAGGTGTGTGTAAGTGTGACTCTCTGTTGCCCCCACAGCAGGGTGTCAGTACTGCAGGTGTGTGTAAGTGTGACTCTCTGTTGCCCCCACAGCAGGGTGTCAGTACTGCAGGTGTGTGTAAGTGTGACTCTCTGTTGCCCCCACAGCAGGGTGTCAGTACTGCAGGTGTGTGTAAGTGTGACTCTCTGTTGCCCCCACAGCAGGGTGTCAGTACTGCAGGTGTGTGTAAGTGTGACTCTCTGTTGCCCCCACAGCTGGGTGTCGGTACTGTAGGTGTGTGTAAGTGTGACTCTCTGTCGCCCCCACAGCTGGGTGTCGGTACTGCAGAACAGTAAGGAGGAGGCACTGAATGTGGCCCTGGGGGGGGATCAGATGCAGTTCCAGGACAGCAGCCTTCAGGAGCTGGCGTGCGCAGTCATCTCAGACCTGCGCAACATGCCGGGAAACGAAGTATGCTGCGACTGCGGAGCCCGCGGTAAGGGGCGGGGCCGGGGCGGGGCAGGGGCGAGGCTGGAGCCAGGGGGGGGGGGGCAGGGCAGGGGTAGAGCAGGGCCGGGGCCGGGGCGGGGCAGGGCCGGGGGTCTACTGGGGGTGGCCCTGGTCCTGGGGGTGTTGTGATCGTAAGGCAATAGGAAACTGCCCAGTTTTAATCTGTACAGGCACATTTAACTACACCTTTGGGTTTTCTTAAAGGTAATTGGTAAAGTGTGGTAACATGTATGATAAACATAGTGTGTATATGAGTGTGTATATGTACAGTAGGTATGTAATGTTGTGACTTGTACATTGCTGTAAAAGGCATATATACAGTGTGTTATCATGGATTGGAAGCAGAGTACTAGGGCTGTTTCCTTTGCTGAATGCTTAATGACAGTGTAGTGTAATGGAGGGCTGGGCGATATACCGCAACGATAACTATCAAATTCAATAACAGCCGTTGCCACCATGTCGGGTATTGCCTTTATTTAGTCTTTTTTCTTCTTCTTAAATTATACACGATGCTGTAGTAATCTAAAGTTCAGAGGCCCTGTGAAATTCTTGCGGGGGGAAAAACATCACCGCTGTTTTCTATTGGGCGTCGATAAGACGGCCAATCAGCAGCAGGGCATTGCAGCTTTCATGTGATTGACTGTTCGACCTTGCTTCTGATTGGCCATATTATCAATGCCCAATAGATATCAGCGGTGGTGTTTTTTTTCCCCCGGAAGCATTCCAGACGGCCTCTGAAATTTGGACGATTACTACCTCATCAGGTATAATTAAAGAAAAAAAGACAAAAAGAAAGGCGGTACCCCACATGGTGGCGGCTGCCGTTATTGCATTCGATAATTATCGATGCTGTATATCGCCCAGCCCTAGTATAATGGCTAGAGAACTGGGCTTGTATAAGATTGCAGGTTTGATGCTCAGATGGGGCACAGCCCTTGTACCCTTGAACTAAAGGTAGTTCACCTGGATCGCTTCAGTAAAGCCTGTCACTCCCCTACAGATCCCACCTGGCTCTCAACCAACCTGGGCATCCTCACCTGTATAGAATGTTCCGGAATTCACCGGGAGCTTGGCGTCCACTACTCTCGCATCCAGTCCCTCAAACTGGACATGCTCAGTACGTCTGAGCTTCTGGTGCGTCCCTGTGTCCTGCCCGCACACCATGAAAAACCCTCTTTATTTTACCTCACTGAGATCCTCTGTGGCAGTGTAGCATAACAGTTAGCGAGCTGGGCTTCTAATTAAAGTGGTTGCAGGTTCAAATCACTGACATTCTGGGCTTTGGTGCTAAAGCTACTTTACCTGAATATTCTGCAGTAAATACCTGACTGTGTCAATGGATACTTCATTAAACATTATTTGTTTAAGTAAGCTATGTAAGTTAATCTGGATAACGGTATCTGCTCGGAAAATGGCAGAGGACTTTCCTGGTAAATAAAGGATAAATTAAATTAAATTTAGAAAGTAGTTAAATGAACTGTAATGGACCAACAGCTCATTAATGATATTATAATAATATATAATGATAATAATGATCATCTTAATAGTGGCAAGCCAAAGTTCAGTGTCTTTTCTCAAGCTAAGCTAACCTTCTGGAGTTAATCTGAACAGTACAGGGATACTGCTTATCTGTGCCCATGAGTGTTCAGTCTTGCCCTTGGAGAGCTGCAGAGTGCGCTTTTTGTTGTTTGATCAGATAAATGTTGTTTGACCAGTTAAAGCAGGTGTGTGATTCATTTTCCCAGGTATAGTTACCTGTGTTGAACATTGGGCGGACATTTCCATTTTATACTATATTTAAACTTTTTTAAGGTGTGTGACAAATGTGTGGTTGGAATGTTCTTAACTGAACATTCTCATGCTGATGTAACAATCACTACTGGCATTGGAAAGCAATGGAGTTCTAGAATTTTGAATATAAATTCCATAAAACCCTACTCTTGAAAGGGTTAATGGACAATGGTAGTGTATTCTGTTCTATTTTATTCTATTCCACTCTATTAAAGCAGTTGATTAGACATTTATCCAGCTGGGTCTGAATTGGTTGTTGGTTTTAAAGTGAAATAAAAAAACCAGCAGACTGTGTAGCTCTCCAAGCCCAAGAGTGAGTAGACCTACCGCTGATCTAGCTGTTTAGCATCAGTAAAGAGTGAGTAGACCTAACCCCCCTCCCCCCCCACTCCGTGCAGTTGGCTGTCAGCGTCGGCAACACCAGGTTCAATGACATCATGGAGGCCGGACTCCCCAACGATGCAGTCAAGCCCCTCCCAAAAAGTGACATGTGAGCTTTGTCATTGTCTTTTTGGATAAAAGCGTCTGCTAAATGACTGTAATGTAATGTAATGTAAATGTAATGTCATAGTGTGTGATTGGCTCCTGCAGGAACAGTGGGCGGGATTGCGCTGTTCTGAGATCTTGTGCCATACTGTTGGTCCTGCACTGATATGTAATAAATGCTTCTGTCAGTGTGTCAAGAAATGCATTAAAATATGTGTTTTATTATGTGCAACAAATCACTGTTCTTTCATATTTCATATAATGCCCACTTTTTTTTCCTCTTCCGAATATCATTGGTCAACGTCAAGAAGAAAACATATATGTGTACAATGCATTATTTGTGGGATTCATAAACATTTGCATGTCTCCTTGTAAATGATGAAGTTGCTGCCAGCTCTCCTTGAGTGTATGAATGTTACACCGTACTAACGTAATTTGTGTAGTGTAACATTCTCCCTGCTTGAGTGTGTAAACATGCCATCGTCTGTCTTTCGGTAAAAGTGCTTGTGTCCGTCTAACCAGGAACGCTCGGAAGGAGTACATCGTGGCGAAGTATGCGGACCGACGGTACGTCCTGCGTAAGGAGACTGATGACCCCTGCCGCGTGTACGACGCCACGACGGCCCACGACCTGACAGCCCTGCTGCAGCTGTACGCAGAGGGGGAGGACCTGGCCAAGCCCATGACTCTGCCACAGGGACCGGTGAGTGGCTAGATTTACCCATATCTGACCATAGGTATTCATACAGGACCATAGATATTCATACAGGACCATAGATATTCATACAGGACCATAGATATTCATACGGAACCATAGATATTCATACAGGACCATAGATATTCATACAGGACCATAGAAATACATACGGGACCATAGAAATACATACGGAACCATAGATATTCATACAAGACCATAGAAATACATACGGGACCATAGATATACATACAGGACCATAGAAATACATACGGAACCATAGATATTCATACAGGACCATAGGAATACATACGGAACCATAGATATTCATACAGGACCATAGAAATACATACGGAACCATAGATATTCATACAGGACCATAGGAATACATACGGAACCATAGATATTCATACAGGACCATAGAAATACATACGGAACCATAGATATTCATACAGGACCATAGAAATATATACAGGACCATAGAAATACATACATTCTGTGAAAAAACAGGTGTCATTAATTGTCCTTTATTAAGGAAGAAGGGAAGCAAATGTTTCACACATTGTTATAAAATATATTTCCTTCTGAATTGCTAAGTAAAATGGGCCGTTCCAAACATTGTTCGGAGGAACAACATAATTTGATTAAAAAGTTGATTGGAGAGGGGAAAACGTATAAAGAAGTGCAGCAAATTATAGGATGCTCAGCTAAAAAAATCTCAAATGCTTTAAAATGGCAACAAAAACCCGAAAACACGCGGAAGAAAACGAGCAACTACTGTTAAAACGGATCGAAGAATAGTCAGAATGGCAAAGATTCAGCCAATCATCACCTCCAGAAAGATCAAAGATGATCTAAAATTACCTGTAAGTGCTGTGACAGTCAGAAGACGTTTGATCGAAGCTAAGCTATCAGCAAGAAGCCCCCGTAAAGCACCATTGTTGAAAAAACGGCATGTGCAGAATCGGTTAAAATTTACCAAGGAACACATCAATTGGCCCAAAGAGAAATGGCGTAACATTCTGTGGACTGATGAGAGTAAAATTGTTCTTTTCGGGTCTAGTGGTCATCGACAGTACGTCAGACGACCCACGGGTACTGAATTCAAGCCACAGTGAAGCATGGTGGCGCAAAAATCATGGTATGGGAATGTTTTTCATATCACGGTGTTGGGCCTATTTATCGTATACCAGGGATACTTGTGGGGTGACATTAAAAATGCAGTTTCTGAAGCAAAACCCAAAAATTCACAGGAACTGTGGAATGTAGTTTGTTCATCCTGGGCTGAAATACCTGTTTCCAGGTGCCAGAAGTTGGTTGACTCGGTGCAACGCAGATGTGCAGTAGTTATCAAAAACAATGGTTATGCAACTAAATATTAGTTCAGTAATTTAAAGGGAAGTTAAATCTTGAAAAATTTCTTCAGTTTATAAAGTAAGTGTTTGAGTTTGAAGAGAAAAATGTCGACACTGCTATTTTTTTGCACAGATTAATATTCCTTTTCTTTGCTTCTTGTAAAAGAATAACGCAGACTTGATAAAATTTGATTTGGAATTGAATGTGTAATGTTTCCACTACATTTGAAATATGGAACTAAAAGCTATTAAAAAATATTTGCACTTTATTCACTTTTTTTAACGCACTGCTATTTATTTGAACACAACTGTACCACATATACCATAAGCAGGAGCCGAGATATAGATACAGGAACATAGATGAACCTCCTGGAGAACAATAGCTTATTTAGGTTATGGTTCAGGTACTCATTTTCCATTCTATCCCACACTGTAGTCCCACACCATGTTTCACTGTAGTTACAAGGCAAATAAACACACGTGGCATCGATAAAAATCTGTCGGGCGGTGACCGGTGCAGATGAGTCTTCTTACTGTACTGTAATTAACAGTGGCGGGACAGAAATAGTCGCTGTGGAAAGAGTCATTTCTAATTAAGCAGATGTTAAAACACAGAGACAAGGGGAGAAGGGGTTTGGAACGGCCCTCTAAAACCAAAGCTGTTGATGTACAGAGAACCGCCGCTCGCCGATGCGCGCCTTGTCATTGGGCAGATCTGAAATGAATCTTTCATTTGTTGTGGTGGAGTCGCCAGAAATAGATCGCCGTGGTAACAGTGTTTGTGCAGGCTGAATGCAGAGGATTGTCGATATGTGCGAGCGAGAGCACGGCTTTCTGATCCACCCAAATCCGTCTTTCATGTCAGAACCTTCCGGGTTACCATGCCCCAGGCTCTCCTCTCTCTCTCTCCTTTTCCCTCTCTCTTCTCCTCCCTGCCTCTGTTCTCTTCTCTCTTGTTCCCTTTGTTTTTTGTTTCTGTGTGTAATGTAAACCCCCACCCTGTCATGAAGCAGGGCTTGGAGGCCTTAAGCACCAGCCCTAAGCACCTTACCCTTACGGTGCGTTGAGAGTGCGTTGACGGTACGCACTGTGGTTCCAGCCCACACACTGAGAGCGCACACTTATCGCCCTCGCTCCTCCTCTCAGGACCTGCATGAGACCGCTCTTCACCTGGCCGTCAGGCAGACAGAACGAAGCTCCCTGGCTCTGGTCGACTTCCTCACACAGAACAGGTGAGCTGCAGCTATGGTGCCCCCTGCTGTTCATAGTGAGTTATTACTACTTCTGCCATGAAATCAACACCATCTACGCTGGCTCTCTTTCCGAAGGAGTACATATTTAAAGTATTTTCTTTATGCCTCACTTGCGGTCTTAATGCATTATTCATTAGATTTTATGAATAGATTGAATGTTCCACCTATACGGATGCCCTCGTTTATCATCTGTGTGATAAATGGTGTTGGCAGGAGGGAACCTGTATTAAGACCTTGTGACACACTGATTCACTGAGTCCTGTCTGAAACTGCCCCGCCCTGAACGGAGGCTGTGACGCTATACAGGGTGTACCTGTGCCACAGGTGCAAGGGCAGCCTCAGGGCAGGTGTCACCAGGTGTGGCCCAGTTCTCATGCTTTACCTGAGAGCCTGTCCCCTGTCTGTCTGTCTGTCTGTCCGTACAGCGGCTGTCTGGAAATGAAGACGTTGGAGGGAAACACAGCGCTCCACTACAGCTCTCTGCACAACAGAACAGAGTGTCTGAAACTGCTGCTGAAAGGAAAGGCCATCCTCAATAAAGGTAAGCCTACATACTGTACAGGTACATACAGGTGAGACCACAGGTACATACTGTACAGGTACACACAGGTGAGACCACAGGTACATACTGTACAGGTACACACAGGTGAGACCACAGGTACATACAGGTGAGACCACAGGTACATACTGTACAGGTACACACAGGTGAGACCACAGGTACACACAGGTGAGACCAGCTGGTACACACAGGTGAGACCAGCTGGTACACACAGGTGAGACCACAGGTACACACAGGTAAGACCAGTGGGTACACACAGGTAAGACCAGTGGGTACACACAGGTGAGACCAGCAGGTACACACAGGTAAGACCAGCTGGTACACACAGGTGAGACCAGCAGGTACACACAGGTAAGACCAGCTGGTACACACAGGTAAGACCAGCTGGTACACACAGGTGAGACCAGCAGGTACACACAGGTAAGACCAGCTGGTACACACAGGTGAGACCACAAGTGAGACCAGCAGGTACACACAGGTCTGGCAATCAGAGACGCACACACACACAGACACAGACGCACAGGAGAGAACCGCCGACCCTGCGATCAGCGGACGACCCGCTCTACTTTCTGAGCCATAGCCCCATGTAACACAGCCCCATGTAACTGTGACACGCGGGAGCATCAAAGGTGAAAGGTCATCTTTCTGTCCCCCTCCCAGTGAACAGCACCGGAGAGACTGCACTAGACATAGCCAGGAGATTACATCATACGCAGTGTGTGGAGCTGGTAAGGCCTACCTACCTGACGTCTGTGTGTGTGTGTCTTAGTGTGAGAATGTGTGTGCGTTTGAGTATGCGTGAGTGTGTGTGTGTGGGGGGGGGGGGGTGCGAGTACATATTTTTCTGTGCTGTGTGTTCACCTCCTGCCTTGATTCCGAGAAACCTTTAGAAAATACTGACATAGAATTCCAATGGAAGTTTCTGGAACAATAAACTATCCACAAGCCTGTTAGTTCCAAAATGCAAATCATGCTTGAAACTTTTTTTTTTAATGGACGGCTTCCTCTATGTGTGTGTGTATGGTGTGTGGTGTGTGTGTGTGTGTGTGTGTGCGTGCGTGCGTGCGTGAGTGTGTGTGTGTGCGTGTGGCTTCCTGTTCCAGCTGGAGCTTGCCAAGAATGGGAAGTTCAACTCTCAGATTCATGTGGACTACACGTGGGAGATGCCCCAAGACATCATGTATGACAGCGAGGACGACCTGGACGAGAAGGTAAACACCAACACCGACGATGAACACCACAGAACCAACACTCACTAGTGAACACTGGGAAACACTGCCGTCTAAACACTAGTGCAGTGGGTCCCAAACCGTGTTTCTAGTGATCAACCATCCTGTAGGTTTTCATTTCATTTTGGCATGTGTTTGTACGTGGGCTTGTGGCTGAAATTTCATTGGCCACGTGTTTCCTGTCATCACTTACTTGACGGGCTGTTGTGTGTGTGTGTGTGTGTGTGTGTGTGTGTGTGTGTGTGTGTGTCCGTCCCTCCCCCAGGTGAGCCCCCTGCCCAAACATCCGCGTTCACCGCTGCACCATAGCACCTCCCCATCTCGCTGGAGTTTGGCCAACACCAGCGTCTCCAACAAGACCTACGAGAACGTGGATTTCCCGTACCGCAACCCGCTTGTCAACAGCGTCCCCTCTGACGGACCTCCGCCACTGCCTGCCAAAACCATCCAGAGAGGTAAGGAGAAGAGGAGGGAAGTAGTCCCTTGTAGACTTTGCAAGGCCAGGCTGTCACAAGTCACTTTTTATGGTGAAAGCGCCGCAAGGTGTGGTGTCGGGGTTTATTTACAACCTATAAATACTACACAGCAGCGTATGACAACATAAGTACAGGGCATGCAGTGAGAATAGCAATGAAATTTACATTATACCGTGGTCTTTACAAATATAAACATCACAAAATATTATGAAGTCTATACAGTTGGTGTCGGGGTTTAGCTTCATAGCTTTCACAGAGAGGAATGGAAGAAAGGGGCGACTTCCTGCGTCTCTCTCGTTGCGCTGTCCCTGGTTTTGTCACTTCCTGTCTCACTCACGCTGCCCCCCCCCTGCCCCCCAGGAATTTCCGATCCCCAGATCTCCATCTCCGCTCAGGATGGCAAAGCCTTCGTCCGTCGCTCGTCCAATCCCACGACCCCCCCCCCTCCTGACGGACAGGGCCAGGTGGCCCGCCCCCCCAGGTCACCTCACGGGGGCGTGGTGCGGGGACAGAGGCAGGCGGCATCCTGGGAAGTTCAGCCGCAGACGGGCCAGGGGGGGTCACCTGCCACCTCCCCCCAGAATCCGCGGGGACCAGTGAGGTAGGACCCCCCCCCAATGCTTTCTTTTGTTCTACCTTCTCTCTCATCTCTAACAGCCTTGTCGCATGATGGTTAGTGGTTAGCGGAACTGGGCCTGCAGCTCTTATTTATAACAGCCCTGTAGCATGATGGTTAGCGGTTAGCGGAACTGAGCTTGCAGCTCTCATCGCTAACAGCCCTGTAGCATGATGGTTAGCGGTTAGCGGTTAGCGGAACTGAGCTTGCAGCTCTCATCGCTAACAGCCCTGTAGCATGATGGTTAGTGGTTAGCGGAACTGAGCTTGCAGCTCTCATCGCTAACAGCCCTGTAGCATGATGGTTAGCGGTTAGCGGAACTGGGCTTGCAGCTCTCATCGCTAACAGCCCTGTAGCATGATGGTTAGCGGTTAGCGGAACTGGGCTTGCAGCTCTCATCGCTAACAGCCCTGTAGCATGATGGTTAGCGGTTAGCGGAACTGGGCTTGCAGCTCTTATCTCTAACACTGCAGCTCTCATCGCTAACAGCCCTGTAGCGTGATGGTTAGCGGTTAGCGGAACTGGGCTTGCAGCTCTTATTTATAACAGCCCTGTAGCATGATGGTTAGCGGTTAGCGGAACTGGGCTTGCAGCTCTCATCTCTAACAGCCCTGTAGCATGATGGTTAGCGGTTAGCGGAACTGGGCTTGCAGCTCTCATCTCTAACAGCCCTGTAGCATGATGGTTAGCGGTTAGCGGAACTGGGCTTGCAGCTCTCATCGCTAACAGCCCTGTAGCATGATGGTTAGCGGTTAGCGGAACTGGGCCTGCAGCTCTTATTTATAACAGCGCTGTAGCATGATGGTTAGCCTGTAGCATGATGGTTAGCGGTTAGCGGAACTGGGCCTGCAGCTCTCATCGCTAACAGCCCTGTAGCATGATGGTTAGTGGTTAGCGGAACTGGGACTGCAGCTCAAAGCTTGCAGGTTGAATTCCTAGCCGGGGCTCTGGCACTGTGCCTTTGAGCAGAGGCGCTTAATCCTGAATCGCTGCAGTACATTTGCAGCTGTATAAATGGCTTATAAGGGGGGTGCAAAAACAAACAAAAAAATCATTACATTTATCTATTTATAAATGTAATCATCTGTAACTGGCCATTCGCCTTATTCACTGCAGCCTCTCTCTCTGTATCGCTCTCTCTCTCTCTCTCTCTCTGTATCTCTCTCTCTCTCTGTATCTCTCTCTCGCTGTATCTCTCTCTCTCTCGATCTCTCTCTGTATCTCTCTCTCTCTATCTCTCTCGTAATTCAGTGCAGTTCAGTAATGCTCCATCAGCATCACTGGAGACAGCTGCTTTGCTAAAGTCATTAATAATGAAACAACATTACCAGGACAAATTCAGTAAAAAATATAGAGAAAAAAAACATGCACATTAAATGATAAACACTGGTAATAAGAACAATATAACATGACAATATAACAATATAACACATGCCTCAGTTGATCTATCTCTTTTTCTCTCTCTCTCAATTTCTCTCTATCCATGTCTCCCCCTTTTTAATCTTCATATTCTCCTGTTATTGGAACGCTTCATGGCAGCCTTATGACTGTCTCCGTTTGTGCAAAAAATTAAATGTACAGGCTGTTCCATTCTCTGTAAGTGCTCTGCTCTGAGGAACAGTAATATCTCCCTTTAACTCTCAGTATCATTGATCTGTCTGCATTACGGCAGTTAACCTTTGCAAATGGTGCCCTCTACTGGACTAATTTTTATTTATTTTATTTTATATTGTGGTATTAAGTACCTACCCTCTCCACCCCTCCTTTTTCTACATTTTGAAGAAAAAAAAGATATATATATTAGTTTCATAGAATTTTTTTATGAAATGTTTTGTAAGATAAAATGTACATTCAAGAACATGGCATCGTTAAAATGAAGTAATTAACCTCTTGCTACTACTGTGCTACTGCTATTATGTTTGGTGGTCTAATAATAGGAAAATGTAATTTGTAATATCCAGTGTGTAAGACTGAAATTTAAATATGTTATATTACTTTGTTTTTATCTAAATACATTTTTTTTAATTTAAATTTTAATTAAAAATTATATGGATGTAGCACAAAAAGCCACTTTTTTATAGTTATACTCCAGCTCTCCCTCCGTGAGCCATTTGTAACCATCTGCATTTTGTGTGTGTATGTTACACGCGTGTCTCGTTGCGTGCAGCTCTGAGAAGACCACCTCGTACCGACGCACCAGTAGTGGGAAGGGCACCGTGACATCATCACCCTGCGCCTCGACGTCGCCGGCTTTTGCGGGGAGCGAGGAGGAGATGGACAGCAGCCTGACGGGGAATGCCCCGCCCACTGCCCCGCCCACATCTGCACCCATCGCTGTCCCCATGCCACACCCAGGCCAGAATGCTATGGTAAGAGAGCTCTAATATGGAAGAGCTCTGGTCACAGCTACGTGGGGCTGGAGTGGGTCTGGTTCATAAACGGGCGTGGCCAACTCGGGTGTAAAAGGATGTGT
The DNA here is from genome assembly GCA_022702515.1 of Ilyophis sp. 1 JC-2022. Taxonomy (NCBI): domain Eukaryota; kingdom Metazoa; phylum Chordata; class Actinopteri; order Anguilliformes; family Synaphobranchidae; genus Ilyophis; species Ilyophis sp. 1 JC-2022. The sequence goes on from CM040406.1 coordinate 65,506,501, forward strand.
CCCACTCAGGTGTAAAAGGGCATGTCCCACTCAGGTGTAATGGGCGTGTCCAACTCAGGTGTAAAAGGGCGTGTCCCACTCAGGTGTAATGGGCGTGTCCAACCCAGGTGTAAAAGGGCATGTCCCACTCAGGTGTAATAGGGCATGTCCCATTTAGGTGTAAAAGGGTGTCTCACTCAGGTGAGGCACAGGGACGTGTCTGGTTTAAAAAAGGGCGTGTCTCTCTCAGATGTCACAGGTAAAGCAGCGACAGAAGCGGGTACAGGCGTTGGTGGACTACCGGACGATCAGCACTGAGCAGCTGGCTTTCTTCAAGGATGAGGTCATTGTGGTGACGGGCATGGCGGATTGCCATTGGTGGGTAAGTGGCTTCCTCCACTGAACTGCAGTGGAATAGAAACCCTTTTTTAACCTAAAGGACTGAACTGAAGAACATGCTGAGGCCTTAGAACCACATAGAACATAAAAACTAAATGTATAACTACATCCTGAATGTTCCAGAATGACTGACTGCTGCTTCTGTGTCCAGGTGGGTCACATCGAAGGCGACGCGTCCAGGTGCGGGTCGTTCCCCGTTAACTACGTGCACAAGCTCGCCGACTGAGGAGAGGGCGGGGGGGAGCTCGGACCGGGCCCCGCCCCGCCCGACCCTGCAGAACCGCCTCCCGCTCCAGGTGGGCTCCACTGGACCCTAGAACCACACACCTGAATGCACAAAGAGGCCGGGAAACACCACGTCTTAAAAGCTATTTACTCAGACAGAGGACCGGGGGAAAAAAGACAATGTAGTTTGTGATAATTGTTTTTGGAGCAACTTTGTCATGTGGCGGTTTTTGCATATAAATTTCTGAACGGCAGTGCCCTCCAGAGCTCATCCCGCAACCTCCCAGGGCCAGGATGGGCCCCCTGCCATCAAGCTAACGCTCTGGAGAACTGACAGCATGGGATACCGATAATCACAATAACTTTATTTTTATTATTGTTTTTGTTGCTATTTTATTATTATTATTATTTTTATGAACAATTTCCATTGGAACAGGAAAGACTACATGGGTGGGAGAGAGCACGTGTAGTGACTATAGTCCCATCGCCCTCCTACACTCAGACCACAAAATCTCTTCAGTAATATTACATTACAGTCACCTGGCAGATGCTTTTATCTTAGCGCAGTCACCAGACTGTCGGCTCCTGTCTTGCTTGCTTTCGTGTTTCCTTGCTCCTCAATCTGAGGCTCTGTCGAGTAACAGGACTTTCCGGTGTCATATAACAGGTTATTAATATTTATGAGGATATTTTCCCAGGAACAGGACGTTTCCGATGCAAATGAGATCATCTCTGGTTCGGCACGGATCGTTCTGTAAATGCAGCTCTAAGAGCGTGGAGCTGGCCAACCGCGTAACCTGGGAGTCTGTGACTGCATCCTACTTTACCCCCTGTTAAGCTGCAATGTATTCTGGGACGGAAGGACAAACTCCGGCCCGCTTGATCATACAACGGTATGAGTACGACCAGGTACGACCCTGTTGCATTCTGGGAAGGACACCCATGGAGAGATCTCTGGAGATGGTTTCCCCAACGCTGGATGACTTTATGCTCTGTCTCACATGGCCAAACAGACAGAGGGAATTATGGCGTATCATTTAATAAGCTTCAGAAAAGGTCAAATAGAGGTCGTTCTGGCTCTGAGATAAGAACCCAGAGAGCATCCGGTTATCGTGGATCTGAGCAGGGTTTGCACGGCGTGTTTGGGGACGCCAAACGCAGGCCAAAGGTCAGACCTTTAAAAGGATAGAAATTAACTGGGTATGTGTCCTAGTCTGGGTATGCATACATATACACATGCACACACACACACATGCACGCACACACACACACACACACACACACACACACACACACACACACACGCGCACATACATTAGAGGAGACCTTTTCTGACTCATACAAACTAATAAAACATACACACACACGGACACACACACGGACACACAGTGTCTACGATCCATCTGGGATGCGGCGGACCCTGCAGAGAGGAAATCGTTCCACAGCATTCCCACGAACATCCCTGTGTGTGTGGATCTCCTTTCCCACTGTAACATTCCTGTGTGTGTGGATCTCCTTTCCCACCGTAACCCTGGCTTATCAGCATGCACTTTATCCACAATCATTAATGTATTTTCAAATTATGGCTGTTACTGTAGTAACCCCCCCCCCCACACACACACACACAAGGACAATCATTGTAACACGCTAGATATCTGGTACGCTTTAGCATCTAAATGCAGAGCTGGAATGCCTGCCCAGTGTAAGCGCATATTGAACAGCGCAGTGCTGTTTGACACCCCTGCATTGGTGACTGCTCTGTCTCCCTGAACAAGTACTGACTCGGTTTCAACACAACGCAGTACTCTGGTAGTTACTGTACCTTTCGGGCTCACCCTTATATGATGGATTGGCTGTGGTTCACCTTTGCGTGTGAGTGAGTGAGTGAGTGAGTGAGTTGGGTTGGGTTGTTTGAGGAAACATAAGGGCTGAGCTGGGAATATCTCTGCAAGGGTTACAGTTGAGCCCTGGGGGGGGCATGCTTTTTTAAAGTTTATATATATATTTTTTACATCGTTCAAGATTTATGTGCACAGGAAATTGCTTGCAAGGGACGTGCAGATAAAAATGTTGGCTCTTGAGAATGGAAAAAGGAGAACTCACTTGTAAAGAGAACTCACTTGTAAAGAGAACTCACCTGTAAATGGAACTCACCTTTAAATGGAACTCACCTGTAAATGGAACTCACCTTTAAATAGAACTCACCTTTAAATAGAACTCACCTGTAAATGGAACTCACCTTTACAGAGAAATCACCTGTAGATGGAACTCACCTTTAAATAGAACTCACCTGTAAATGGAACTCACCTTTAAATAGAACTCACCTGTAAATGGAACCCACCTTTAAACTGACGGTGCTGGTGTTTTGTTTTTCACGATAAACCAGCGTTTTACCGAGTTTAGGTTTGCCATCACTTATCGAAATTGGCTTGCACGTCACTCGTCAAAAACCAGGCCAATACAGGACAGGTCCGGGATATTTACAAGACCGCTTGCACAGCGCAGCTCACCACCTGTCACTAGCCGTAACTGCGTAAAGCAGAGAGGTGCTTTATTTTGGCTTTACCTTTTTTTAAATTGAGGACTGCAAAGAACTCACAAATCAAACACAAACAGCAGGGCTGTTTACAGAGACTGGAATTGTGGGTAATATTTTTTTTGTTTTATTTAAGGGCCCCCAGTAATTCAGGTTAAGTGCCTTGCTGAAGGGTACAACAGCAGTGCCCCACCTGTGAAACAAACCTGTTAGTGTTATAAGCCAATCAGATTTGTAGCAGAGATATTGTTTCAGCCAATCAGGTTTGGACCAGAGGAATGCACCACTAAAAACAGATACTGATTGAACTGGCTTGAACACGGTGTCGTTAACGGTATTTTACACTTTTCTGTTGGTGTTGGTTGCCCATTTGTTCCCACAGTTTCACCTACTATTGCAATTCTAATATTGTGTTAATTTGAATATCAGCAGTGTCATATCTGTATGGTTTTGTTCAGTGTTTTTATTCGTTTTTTCTTTTGGCTAAAAAATATCTGCAATGTGAATGGATTTTGTTTTCAGAAGTGATCATTAAAGAAGATGAGTAAAGAGTGGTCTGTGTGTACATTGTGTAAAATGTGTGTACATTGTGTAAAATGTGTGTACATTTGTCACTGAGCTAACCTTCTGCTACCTTCCCCGGCACCCACTTACATACTTATAAATTCATATACTGTAAGCACATAAATACACCATATTAATAAAATGTACTTATATTTGTGTAAGTACTTCCATGTACTGAATGCATACGCTGTGTGTGATGTAAGAATATAAAGCAGTTGCGTAATGCCATCATACCAAATGAACAGAGCATTAATTATATACCGTTATATTAATGCTTTCAGAATAAATAAATAAAAAAAAATATATATTTATATATCCATATGCCCCTCCCTCCTCCCCTTTTCCACAAGGAGAAGGGGGGGGGGGGATCCAAAGAAAAAATATTGAAATATTCATGCAAGTGCTGTTTTCCAAATATAGAGTCTGATGAACAGTGCATATGAAATATGCTGTATGTTCTGTGGGAAGCAGAGTTCAGCTCACCCCCCTTCCTCCCCCTCACCTGAGCACACAGGTAAGAGGAGTGGCCGTATGCTGTCGTCAGTCTTACAGGTAACAGCGATTGTGGGGAAGCGTGATTTTGTATTTATTTTTTTAATAATGGAAAAAAAAGGACAGAATAAACCTTGTATTTCTAAAGTGCTTATTTTTAAAGAGAAACACATTTCTGCTGAAGTGCTAAAGTTAAAAGCTACAAGCTTTTGATAAAGAAATCTAAAAATACAAAATGTAATAAGCAAAGCGTTTTGTCCACAGAATTTATTATTATTTTTTTTTTCTCCTTTCGGTTTGTAGTTTGTACGATCATAACTCAACCATTATGTTTCACACAAATCCCAGGATTCTCAACCATCCTTAAACATTATACTACATTATACAGTAACCCACCACCCCCCTCAAAATTTGGCATGGGGCATGATGCAACGGACTAGCCAGGACGATTAAATAGAATGGGAACAAACACACCCCATTTCTCTCCCGAAATCAGAAATCCCAGGATTAGCACACACATCGTACCCTCCCACCCCGGCTCAGGGATTACCTTGAGTGGGATCGTTGGCGTTAGCGGTGGATCAGAACCTTTTACTGAAAGTGATTTGGGCCTAATGGGCAGGGTGGGGGTGGGGGTGAGAGTGGGGACGGGGGTCAATTGCTCAGGAGTCGTCCGTGCAGCCGGTTGTATAAGTGGACGGCATACATCACTGTCGTCAGTGGCAAGGCCGTCGACACGGAGATGAAGGGGACAATGACGGGCTGCCTGGCAACCGAAACAAACCGCTTAGCTGCCCCCGATGTTTAAACCGCTTACAGTTTTTCTCAATCGTTTAGACACATTTTCTTTTTAAAACTAATTTCTCAAAATTGTAAGCACAAAACCCACACGGTCAACTCTGCAAAACCTCATATATTTCTTGTCAAAATCAAGCACTATTTTTAACACCATACACTCATCCCAAAATGACATTTTTCCTTCAAATAATAAACACTAGTCCACAAATGAATACAAATTATAAATGCCAATTACACACTGGTGTAAAAAAATTAAAGACACTATTACCATTATATTACTTAGGCTTCAGTGTTGTTTGAGTGTACTGGCCAACGCAAATATTATTATTTATTTTTCCAAATTACAAAAATGTAGTAGAGAGTAAAATAAAAACAAACAGGAGAAGAAAAAAAAGAAAGAAAAAAACTACTGGGAGTAAACAAAAAATGTGAAAGTAAAACCAAAAATAAATGAGTCTGGTCTCTGCTCTTGATCAGGACACATATTCTCATGTACATATTTATCTGGCCAAGCAGTGGGAGAAGTGTCTTTTGGAATGACACAGCCACCCTTGGCATGACTGAGAAGGCAATGGTTTCATTGCACCAACAGAGTGTCACGGTGGAAACTCATTTGACAACACATCTGAGCTGCTCTGGTCTATCGTGTGTGTGTGTGTATGTGAGTGTGTATATGTGTGTGTTTCTGTGTGTATGTGCATGTGTGTGTGTGTGTGTCTGTGAATGTGTGTGGAGCTCATTTCTGCAGCACTGCGAAAATCATATTTCCCCCGTGTTTCAGGTCCTCTTTACAGTAAGGCTGGTAAGATGCTGAGACCGTGCTTAGCTACTCTGAGCTCCGGAGGGGACAGGCTCTCCCGTATTTGCTCCATGTAGGGGTGGCTTCGGTACGTACATGAGGGATACTGCCAGCTTAGCTTTTGCACACTATGATGTCCTATATCTGTACTTTGGTCCCCTTGTAGTATAAATTAGGTACTCTAGAATCACTGAGTATTGACATGTTACAGTAAATAACAATAGAGCAGGTCTACTTATTCTCATTTCTAAATGTTCGTCAGCCATTGTTCTCCACATACAGGAGAGCTCACATTTTACCCTTTTATTTGTGCTAAAGCTCTGATTGCTGATTGAATAATTAAATCAACTAGTATTTTACTTGTGAAGAATGTGTTTTAATTGATATTGGAGTTTATAGTTCTTAATGGCAGTGTTTTTCACGTGAAAACAAGAAATATACTTTTTGAAAATTGTGCCTAAAACAGGAGAATTGTGTGAAATGTATTCAAAAAGTGTTAAAGAGGCTGTTAAACAAACAAAATAGTGCTTATAATTTTGAAAAGATTGTCTATCTGTTGGCACATAAACGTAATGTTTTATTTACAGGGTCATAATACCAATTTTAGTGTCTAAACAATTGAGAAAAAGTGTAACCTTAAACACGTTTGAACGTTGTCCACTTTCCTCAAGACATTATATAGTCAGCCCTTGTTTTTACTTGTTTCATTTGTATTTTTCTTGTCTACTAAATGTCAGTTCAACAGCTAGAAACAAAACATGAGTAACAGCTACAGTCTTGAGCTTCACCGCCAACCAGCTAGGTTTGGAATGATGTGGGACGTGTTCGAGCTCTTAGCGCCACTTTGTAAATCATTAATCGACTCGAGCAGCCCCTGAATCCTTTAAAAGGGCGGTAATGGAGTTGCAAAAGCAGCACTTACTGTAAACGCTGCGGAAGAAATCGCCGCCGTGTTTCAAGTTTCCTAAATAAACGGGACGGTGGAAAAACCGGCACGTTTCAGACTGAGGATAATGGCAGAAAACGGAATTAAAAAAACCTAAAAGCGTGCGAATTATTTTCGTGTCTTTGTGGTGATGTCAGTAAAGAACGGACAGAGCAGCACGTGAGGCGGGGCACGTGATCACGGGAGAAATTGCATGTCTGCATTTCGCTCTCGCTCCGTTTCTGCCTGTTTTACAGAAGAAAAAACGGTTTGCTTATTCAGGCCTATAAAGGAGCAGCGAGAATTTGCACAAGCTAACAGAATGACCTCTTACATCAGTGAATTCCATTTTTCGTTTGCCTCAGCAATCACTTTTCTTAAGGCCAGCATTTTTGCACTGGTGACAGAAAATGCTTTCACAGGAAAAGCAAGGCCTGAGAACAGCACTAAAGAATTTAAAAAGCAAGAAAGAAACAGAGTCCACAATTTTCTGTCAAATAAAGTTTATTATAATTTTTTTCAGAGTAGGCTACAGTACAACCTCCTGTCTGTGCATTTAAACCGAAAAGTGAGGGAAAAAAGTACATAATTAATTCACTCACTCGCTTGTTCACTAGTGTGTAGCACGGCCGTCGTTCAGAAGCTTCACGGGTGACGGACTAACGAATATCACGCCCGGCACGGGGGCACGGCACACTGGGCATTTTTTTGAGTGGCAGGGGGTTCAAAACCAGAATTTGGTGGAGGTGCAGACAGTCCAATCTATGTCCTCTGCTTTCCTCTCCTTGAGATAATATGACTGTAGGAACCCCCACCCCCTCCTCCTTTTGCTGAGCCGACAGTCCTGTGCAAGGTGACTTGTGTTGCTCTACTGGACTAATTGCAGGTTGCGAACTTCCTGTTCTCTCAGAAAGAGGGGGAGGGATCAAGAGCGCCAGGTGTCAGATTCCCACTGAGCGCGCTCAGTCCAATCACACCCCGGAGTATAACACCAGTGTATAACACCAGCGCATAACACCAGCGTATAATACCAGCGTATAACACCAGAGTATAATACCAGCATATAACACCAGCATATAACACCAGCGCATAACACCAGCGCATAACACCAGCGTATGACACCAGCGTATGACACCAGAGTATAACACCAGCACTAAGGTCATAATGCACTGTCCTGGACTGCTTTTTCCTTTTAACTTCTGCTCATGTTTAAAACCATCAACTGGGGTAACTGTTCCCAGTCTATGCTTGTGAATGATCACTGTGCCCATTTCATTTAATTTCAGTTCAAAGCAGGCTAATAATAATAATAATAATAAAAGTTTCATTTGTATATTGTCTTTCTTAAACCCAAGGTCGCATCACAGAGCATGGCAATGTCTGAAACATGCTGTAAGATTGCAGTAGATAAAAAAATGATAACAATAATAACGACTAATAACATTATTAATAATAAAAACCAGAAACAAAATGTTCACACCGGTACTGTGCTTTGTTTAAAACGGCAATAAAATGTAGAAATTAAAAATTGTAAATACAACATTCAGTACATTCATTAAGCACAACCCTTTTTTTTAAAAATAAAATAAATAAAAGCCAGTGTTTGACCTGTGATGAAGGCAGAACCCAGCCCACACAGGTACTGATGCTGCCCCTGTGTGCTTGTGAAGGTCACTGTGTGAAACGGCTCAATATACGTCCCAGCTTGTAGTAACTTAATTCAAGGTGTTTGATCTTGAGACCAAGGTGAGAAAGGAGGTAAGTAAGACTTGGGGGGGGGTTGGCGGAGGAGAGCGGGGGCTAACGGAGGAGAAGGGTCCGGCCTGATTTGTGGTTGTCGTTCAAACATGTGATCCCTTATTCGCTAAGTTTTTATGATTCCTGTTTGCATGGTTTTGGGTCTCAACTGTACGCTTACGTAGCGGACTGGGCTCTGCCTGCCTCAAGCTCCGTACAGAATATAAGCGCTGAAAATATTTACGATTGAAAACACATTTGGGCATACATTCATGCTGCTTGTGTGGGCCTGTAAGTCTTTGGGAAAGTGTATACATTCTCATAGCAAAACAACACAAAAGTGCAAAAGAAGTGTGCATGAGACAGTTGCTTTAGAGGTCAAAGGTCAAAGGTCAACGTGATCTGCAGTGGATGAAACTATTTACGGCTGAGGTTGTTGTTCATACAATCAATCACCGGGCTGAACCCGAGGGCATTGAAACACGCACAATGACTAAGGCTTTGTAAGAACAGATGAGGAATACATACACATATATGCACGGAGTACATAGGAATATGTACGATCTCCCCCAAGCTTGATTTCATCAAAAGGGCTTAAGCACTGAGTGTGTGTGTGTGTGTGTGTGTGTGTGCGTGTGTGTGTGTGTGTGTGTGTGTGTGTGTGTGTGTGAGAGAGAGAGAGAAAGAGAGAGAGAGAGAGAGAGAAAGGTGCTTAAATAAGTCACCTTAAGTTTGGTTTTCACTTGATAGTATACGATAATATATGTTTTCAACCAGTGTAACTGAGACCTTACAGATTACTCGATAAATGTACCATATGGATGAAATATCCCGCATACTCATATCCCATATCTCCTCTGTCCTTCTGCTACATAATTGGAAAGCAGTTGCATTCTACTAACAAGTATTAACACATATTTGCTATGGAAAAGCAGCAGGCATTGACTGGATCATGGGGATGACAGGAGCCCTTGTTTGAAAGACAGACTGATAAAATCAAAAAGCCAAAGAAGTTTAACGTGTTTTTCAATCTTTCTTTTTCGGTTTGTGATTCCATGATATGAGCGAGCACAAAAGCAAATCTGAAACAACCTGTGTGATGTTCTGAGACTCCCGCACGTGTGTCAGCGGCGCTCGCTCACCTGTTTACCAACAGGCATTGTGCCTACAGAAATAACTTCCAACGGTGCCACATGCATGGCCCGACGACATCAAGTCATCATGCGAAAACAAATGTAGACTACACTGACAGTGCAGGTACCCAGCTAACAAAATTAAGCCCCCGGGACGTCCCCTGAACGTCTCGAAATGTCTTCAGGACGTCGCCTTGACGTCTTTGTGTAGGGTTTTTTAAACGCTATGTGGACGTCACAGAAAATGGTCCCGGGACGTTCTAGTAACTTCCCCCAGATATTAATTACATGACGTTATATTTTAACCAGTAACAGCCGTTGCAGGAACGTCCCTGAATGTCTCATTAATGTTGTGAGCACAACGTCATATCATAACAGCATAGGGACGTTGCTTGAATGTCCCCAAAAAATTAATATATTCATATTGTAACCAAACAGTGACATTCCTAGGACTTTAATAACGTTCTAGTAATGTTTTTAGGACATCCCTAGGGAACGTGACATCATAACTTTGAGGGGACTGAAAGGGGACGTCCATGGTTGCTGGGTATCTAAGCGTAGGCTACAACTTCAGGGTCATTGCTGCAGACTAGTGCTGTGGCATAGGCAAGCAAATCGGGGGAGAGAACGGGAATGACGAAAATAGCACAGCACATATCCTGCGACAATGAACCTTTTAATATCCTTTTACTCCCTTCTGAGAACACGTAGTAACAGCATACGCTGGCGCACTTCATCATCCTGACCTACATGGAAAAATTTTACTTTGACTTTACTTGGCACCCTCTTTATTCTTTTTTTGCGAAAGAAACGATGCAGAATACCTGAACAGCACGCGCCGGTCCTGCTCTCCCTGTATCGCGACATCAAGAGCGTTTAAAAGCTACGCGTCACTTAAACATCATAATATCTTGGTAAAAGGGTTGACAAACATCTTATGGAAGCGTTTTATTAATTACCCTGTTGGTGGATTTAAAAAAAAGTAATTTCATAGCTAATCACAAACGGATCAACATATTTAATCACTGTAAATAAATCAGAAAGAGGCATAGAACATAATTTCCTGTGGCCTAATTACTGATAATGGAGTTTACAAATTCTACTGGCACATTCAGCGATGGAAGGAGTTCTCATTTCGTTTAGGCCAGCAATAATGGCTACCAGTAAACCATCGTTCTAAATGACAGGGTTTAAAACTCGTTTTATCTTTTGTTAGTGTTATATTTTTAAATGGAGCAGGCCGGTTTTGAAGCCAGTCGGAAACATTCGGACATAGTTTACGACCGGAAAAGACTCACCGGTTCAATATCAATCTGAAGAGCACAGAAAAGCCATTTATTGTCTCGCGGGAGACAATAGACCGTTCGGTTTCAGTCTAACGTGATGGATGGAGCAAGTTAATAGGCAGAATAAGATGCATGCGCATAAACACGCATTGAGTGCTTTTATGACAGCTGGAATTTACAGCCATTTTCTTATTCAATTGGCAATCTAACAATAGCATGATACCCATAAAAAAGGTTCTTTGTCTCGAGTAGTTGGCCTAGCCTATATATAACTACTACTAGTGAATTCACTTCTTGTCCATTTACATCCTTCCTTAAAGCAAGCCATCATTGGATTTAATGTAAACAATAGCTAGGTTGCCTACTCATACCAGAGAACATTCTAGACAGCATTCTCCAGTGTAGCTTACACCAATTCTCTATATTTTGTATCCGGTGTATCATGCAGAAAATAAAAGTATGACTTAAACGTTATAAGGACCGGTACTAAATTAAGAATTTTGAATAATTTCTAGATGCCCTCTGTTTTTGTTCTTTACACACGTGACTTGTTGATCTGCGTGGGCGAGGCGCGGCACAAACTCTCAATTTCTCTGTCCAAAAACGCGGAGTTGGGACGGCGATAAGAGCTCACACAGCTTCCCGGTGCCATTCCGGGAATCGGGCTATTGATCTACGATCTATATCTATGATCCATTTCAGAAAGTCTCAGCGCGCGAGGAACCGGAGAAGATGCACGTGCTGTACCGACATGCGAAGCAATTCTCCTCGCTCTCCCCTTCTCCGGAAGGGCAAACTGTGGGTTCTGCGTCACGTGTGGCCTAAGCTCTCAGGGTGTGCGATTTCAACCTGTTACTGACCCCAGACCATAGACCCCTGCCAAGAGGAGACAACAGGTAGGATCCATTCTCCCTCGCCACATTTTTATGGCGATGACAGCTAGCCTAAAAGAGATCTCACTGACAAACAATTCACACAACCAAGTCCCCCTTTAAAAGAGTCATTCTCACTGCAGTTTTTCTCTTGGATAAATATCTTAATTACCCTTTGTTTATCCAGGAGAGAAAAAACAAACAAAAAAACAATGAAATAAATTATGAAAAAAAAAGTTTTTCAGCTGAATTATGTCTTTTCTTTCCACTTCACATCGTTGAAGGGTCATGATTATAAAAGTCTTTTCTGTAGATACCACATGACCTCTTTCTATCCTCCATGATGGTCGCATCCCTATCCGCCACACAGACGGCCGCAGACGCCATTAAATGTGCTGACCGATCGCTCCCCGTGCGTCACAATGCTGTGTCCTCAACAAAACAACTAAACAAAATACCTCTACTGATAAAATAGAGGAATTTAAATAAATAAAAAAACGTTCTTCAGCATGTTTTAGTTTCCACAGACGAGGTCTTCGGGGGAGATGAGTGAAGCTTTTTTCTTTATTTAGTATTTTTTTTGTTAAATACATTCTAGAGGTGTACAAGAAAGGGGGGGGGGGGTTGTCCAGGATCCAGCAAAAAAGCCACAGGTAGTAATGCCCCCCCACACCCCCAAAAAATATATATATTTACGCCCCTGAAGGAGTCTTTCTCTCTTTCTCTCCCTCCCTCTCTCTCTCTCTCTCTCTCTCTCTCTCTCTCTCTCTCTCTCTCTCTCTCTCTCTCTCTAGGGAGCTGCAGATGCAGTTTGGTAAAGAGGAGGTGAGATACATTCTGCTGAAGCTCAGCTGTCTCTCACTTCAGTACATCTTCCCCCATCTCTTTCTCTTTCTCTTTTTCTCTCTCTCTCTCTTTCTCATCCCCTCTTTCTCTCCCCCCCCCCTCCCCCCAGCTTCTTGTCTGTTGTTGTAAAAAAACATACATTTTTCTAAATGAAAAGGAGGAAGAGGAGGAAGAGGAGGAAGAGGAGGAATGGGCCCCGCTTCACTGTTCGATAATTACATAACACCCCCCCCTCCCGTTCTTCCTCTGTGTTTTATTTACGTGCGGGAGTTAGACGGTTGCCTTGTTACCTCGTCACACCTGAGTCACAGTCACCTGTGAGACCAACAGGCAGGCAAATCTTCTCCACCCCCTCACCCCTCTCCCAGGACATCAAAATAACAACAGCAGCCCTGTGAGAATCGAGGAGGAAAAAACCCCCCAAAAAATTCTACAGCAGAAAGACTGACACCTTGCATCAGAAAAACAAATGAATCCAGAAACTAACGAGAGAAAGAGAGTGAGTATGATATTTAAAAAACCATATAGATTTGCAGGTATTTTAAAGGTTAGAATGTTTTTTGAGTCAGTCACCTTTTTTTTTGAGGTGCAGGCACATCGTGGGGATCCTTAGGCTGAGAGAGAGAGTGAGCGAGAGAAAGAGCGAGAGAGATAAAGAGAGAGGGAGAGAGGGGGAGTGAGAGAGCGGGAGAGAGATAAAGAGAGAGGGAGAGAGGGGGAGCGAGAGAGCGGGAGAGAGATAAAGAGAGAGGGAGAGAGGGAGAGCATGAAAGGGAGATAAAGAGAGAGAGAGGGAAAGAGGGGGAGTGAGAGAGCGGGAGAGAGATAAAGAGAGAGGGAGAGAGGGGGAGCAAGAAAGGGAGATAAAGAGAGAGGGAGAAAGGGGGAGCGAGAGAAAGAGGGAGAGAGATAAAGAGAGAGGGAGAGAGGGGGAGCAAGAAAGGGAGATAAAGAGAGAGAGAGGGAGAGAGGGGGAGTGCTGTGCCCGTCTGGAGGAAGCTCAGATGAAGCATGGTTTGTTCCTCCATGGGGGGCGAAAGGGGGATATGGGCGATGGGCGATGTTGGGGTGCAGGGTACCCCCTTACTTGAGCTTGACAGGCCAGGGCAGGCAGGTCCGTAGGCCTAGCATGGAGGAGAAGACGATGCTGGGCCGGTGCTTTTTGAAGCGCAGTGTCTTCTTCAGCCTCTGGCTGTTTTCGGCCACGAAGAGCTCCCCCTGCTGGGTGGCGGTGGAGATGCGGGACACCTGCTCGCCATGCTCCGCCGCCTCCCGCTCGGACCCGACGAACACCTGCCGCAGCTCTTCCAGGCGTCTCTCCATCTCGTGGATCACTCGCTGCCTCTCCTCCACCTCCAGGAGGCGCCGGCGAGCCGCCTGGAACTCCATGCTGGAGCTGGGGGTTACCAGCCTGGAGGAAGGGGCGGTGGTGGACGCCGACGGCGGCTCGGAGCGGCCCAGTCCCGCCGCCCGCTGGAAGTCCCCCATAGAGATGGAACGGCGGGAGGAAGAGCCGCGTTTGAGTCTCGGGTCGGCCTCCGCTTCTTCCTCCTCTTCCTCGCTGTCATGGCAACGTCCCTTCATGGCTGCGACGGCGGCGTCTCTGCGGAAGGAAGAATCGAGGGTGCGCTCCCTTCTTTTTTTTTCTTTCTTCTCGTCTTCTATCCGTCTCTCTTCCTCCTCTCCGGGACTGCTAACAGCTCCCTGCCTTCTCTCTGCGGCTCCATTCATTAATAAGAGAGCTCAGCTGCCTGCCTGCCTTCCTGTCCAACAGAGAACGCCCCCCCCCCCTCCCTCTCCCACAATCCGCTGCACGCGATTGGATACCTGCTCTGTGACCGCAGTGCCTTCCAATTGGCTGGCATCTTTTCTAGCCCTGCCCACTCTCCATGCAATGTTTCTGTTCCTCTCTCTCCCTCTCTCCCTCTCTCTCTCCTGCTTGTCTTCTCTCCAGTTCCTCGTCTTCTGGTTTCAGACTTCCCAGAATGCACTGCCAAGCTTGTGCGACGAGACTGAGGGTGAAAAAAAAAATGTCAGGGAAAAATAATAAATGTTAAATGGTTTTCTCTCTCCCCTCCCTCGCCTTTATCTTTTCCCTCTCTCTCTCACTCTCTCATTCCATCATTCTCTATTTTTCTATTCTCATCCCCCCCTTCTATGCTCTTTACACGTTGCCCGTAGCAACAAAGCCTTGACGTTAGAAGAGGAGGAGGAGCTCTTTCCAAGCTCTTGACGGCATGGTTGCCTGGCAGCTGTGCACTCTATCTCTCGCTCGGTTTCCACGGTAGCGCTCAAGACCCCTCATCCTCCCACGTCTGACCCCCCCCACCCCCACCCATCACCCACAAAATTA
>CM040406.1:65526444-65543944 GCA_022702515.1 Ilyophis sp. 1 JC-2022
CCAAATAGTTTGCAGGTGCGTTGGTCACAAAAATGGCAAAATTATTTAAGGTAGCAAGGGGAACAGTGTCAAAAAGTATGCCCAACACCAAAAAAACAGCATCAGCAAAAAAGAACTGTGGCCGCAAGTAAAAGCTCTCTGACAGGGACAGACAGACACTTGGTAGGATAATTGCTAATAACCACAGAACTACAGCTCTAAAAATCACCACAGAATTGAATCAATCCATATCTGAACCAGTCTCTACAGAAACAGTACGCTGAGAGTTTCACAAAGCTGGTACTTATGGCAGCGCCGCCATTCGGAAACCATTTGTATCCAAGGCTAATGCACAGAAATGCATAACATGGTGTAAGGAACACAAAATCTGGACCCCTGAGCAATGGAGAAAAGTGATATGGTCTGATGAGTCATATTTTACTTTTTTTAATACATCTGGACGGGTTTATGTTTGGAGAAAGCCTAAAGAGGCATTCAATCCACAATGCCTGTTGCCAACTGCTAAGTATGGTGGTGGTTCTGTAATGGTATGGGCAGCCATTTCATGGGACTCATTGGGTCCAATGATTGCTCTCCATGGGCGTGTAACAGGCAGACAATATGAAACCATTTTACAAGACCAGGTGCACCCTATGGTGCAAACACTGTTCCCTCATGATGTCCCCAGATTCCAACATGATAACGCCCCCATACACACTGCTAAAAACATTAAAGAATGGTCCATACACACTGCTAAAAACATTAAAGAATGGTTCCAAGAACACGAGGATGATGTCAAATGCCTTCCATGGCCTGCACACTCACCAGATCTAAACATAATTGAACCTTTATGGTAAGTTCTGGAGCGCAGAGTGCGAACTAGATTTCCACCTCCTTCACCCCTCAAAGAACTGGAGACTGCCCTTCTTGAACAACGGACCAATATCCAACTACGCACAGTTCAGAAATTGTATGACAGCATTCCTAGAAGGATTGAAACTGTTTTGAAGGCAGAGGGTGGGCCTACTCGTTATTAGTTACTAGATATTCAGTTTTTGTGGGCGTTTCTGATATTTTGTACTTTGTATATTTCTCTTAGGCAGATATTTTTCTTTTTTTAGTTGGTCTTCCTTGTCATGTTTTTATATTAGCTGTTCCTATAATATTTTAGCTACACATACATATTTGTGAAATAGGAAACATTTACTTCAAATATACACTATGTATTGTATTAAAAAATATGTATATTTAACATGGAAAAAATATTGCAAAACATTCATTTTGTTGCTTTGTTTTCACAAGGATTTATCTGAATATGACTGTGAGAATGTATTATGAAGTAAAATGACGTCTTACTGGCATGTATTGAAAATATATTTGTTATATATTGTATTAACATTTAGATTTCCTGCACCCCTGAGATGGATCAAGGATTTCCTCCAGTAATGGCACAACAAACCAATTTAAATGAACAATTCATTATTTTTTCAGCCCATGAGGTAAATTTAATTACAATGAACACAGTGACGAGAGCAATTTTCACAGAGGATTAACTCTGGATTTGTTTTTAAAAATGGAGAACACATATTATATGAATTATAGCAGGCCAATCATTGATTTGTCTTCTCCTTCTGCACGACCTGCGATTGTTAGCTGGCGTTAGTGAACATATGTGGTGAACAGAAAGAGTTTTAATTTGTTTGGGAACGTTAGATACCAGACAGGGTATGCCCTTACCCCATACATCATCTTCAGACAAGAGTCAAATGGACATCCAAATACTTTAAATGTTGTTCAAATGTGAAGTTACTCCTGTGGTACCCTAAGAGTTGTTACTAACCAAAGATTTACCATTATATTACAGAATTACATAGGTGAAAATGGATGTCTGGTTTAAAATTGGGTTGGTAATCCATGATCCACACTTTTGCTCATCAACGTCTGATCCGAGGAGAGGATCTACCTCGTACTTTAATTTACCCATAATGCCCTGCACCTTTCTGGAGTTCATAACATCGTCCCCTCCTTTCCTGAGCCCTTCTAATGTACTTCAAATCCTGTACTGACCCAAAGCACCAGCTTTTTGTAAAATTACTCCCACTCTGTATGGCACAGACAACAGACTCTGATACAATTTTCCCCACCACTTGTTCCATATTCACACCGCTGCTTAAAAATAAATGCCATGAAATTCACAATCTGAAAATAGGTTCCCCCATCTTTTTACAGAATCACATTTTCTAAGCTACACTGTTTCAGACACTGAAATTATGTTTTGTAGCGAGTTCCACACAAAAAACACTGTGCAGAGATGAGCCTCAGTGCGGAGGAGTGTCCCAGTGCAGAGATGGGCCTCAGTGCGGAGGAGGGCCCCACTGCAGAGATGGGCCTCAGTGCGGAGGAGGGCCCCACTGCAGAGATGGGCCTCAGTGCGGAGGAGGGCCCCAGTGCAGAGGAGGGCCCCAGTGCGGAGGAGGGCCTCAATGCTGAGGAGGGCCACAGCTTCGAGTTGGGCCCAGATGCAGAGGAAATGATGTTGTTTTATGTACAGTGAAAACAGCCACCACAGCACGGCAGGCAGAAACAGAAAAGAGAAAAGAGACATTCAGGAATCAGAAGAAAGAAAGCTCTTGTTTTAATAGAAAGGCATCGCGGGTCAATCCACCCTCCAGAATAAAAGCAGTGAGCAAAGGTGAACATCACCGGTTGCTCTCTCCCGACTAGCAAAACCCTTCTCCCTGGCAACGTCTCGCACACGCACGCACACGCACGCACACACAAAGCCATAACCAACCAGCCTGACATGAGAAACACAATGAGATACAAAGCAAAGAAAAAAAAAACCACAGAGAGAAGTTCTTTTTTTTAACAGTCCTGTTCAAATACATACAAATAAATAACAGCTCCAGGGTAGAAAAAACCACAAACGAACAACTTTCAGAGATTATAAACAACAGAACAGCAAGGAGAGAAAGAAAAACCGAAACCCAAAAAAAGTCCATAGTCACCATTTTAAAAAATAACTTATTAGTCTCACATGTAGATGGACGATAACCACAAAGTTCGTGCAAAAAACAAACAAGCTCAACCACAAAGCCAAACCCAAGAAGAGGAAAGAGGCAGGAAGCAACGAAGGAATCTTAGACCAGGCCTAAATTTACAGAATCCTTACGCTTTTTTAATGCATACATATTGTATATAAACCTCTTCATGGTTGTATTTCCTCCTTTTCATCTATCTACACTTAAAACAAAGGTTTTTAAGTCGAGGACACCATCCGTTTCAGTGCTACTATGTCCATTGCACAGTGCTGATTGGTTGAAATGCACAGAGTGGTGACCGGTGATTGGCTGAGAAGAGCCGGGTATCCATGGTGATGGTGCTAGAGTGAATCCAGTGGCTCCGCCCACATTGGTGACTGTTTATTTCCCAATTTGACCTTACTGAGTCAATCCCCCCCCCCACACACACCTGTAAAGAAAATTATTTATTATTTTACTTGAGACAAGGGGGTGTGGTTGGATGAATAGGGCTCTCCGGTTCCTTACAGACAGTATAATTTCGCCCTCTTTGGTTTGCAGGCCCAGAAGAGTCCGCGGAAAATGGCTCGAAAAGGTTCTGCTGGTGACATTCACCATGAAAACCTCCACACAGACTAACAAGCACAATGACAACCTCCACACAGACCAAAAAGCACCATGACTACCTCCACACAGACCGGCTACATGTGCTCTCATTGTCCCTTTAAGGTACTGAAAAATCTTTTTTCTTTTTTTCTTCTTTTTGTTAAATTTATTTTAGTTTTTTTATTCAGATGATTAGGAGTGCATTAGAGGACACAATACAATCAAGTTACAATCAGTCTGCTCCCACACTCCTGACATTTACGAACAGAAGAGTGTAAGAGACGAGAAAACAAAACAATCATTTCAGGATGATTATCCTGTCAGCTGTTACAGATACGCACTCGACTGAAGCATTACATGCAGAAAAAGTTAAACAAAAAACACAACAAAAAACTAATAAGAGACAACAAACAAAAATCGACAAAATTCAAAAATGTTAAATGCAACATTTCCAAAAGAAACCGCCACTGCTCGACTCTTTCTAACATATACATATATATTTATTTTTTCTTTGTCTTCTTTAAATTTTTTTATACATCAAAAATACTCAACATGTTTTAAACTGTCATTTTGAGAGCCAGCAGCGTGAGAAAGCAAAAGATGGTGAATGCACAGCAAAGATATGCTACGTAATGCCAACAGTCTTCAACAGCCTTCCCTTTCTTAGGACTCAGTTTCCCATCATGCAACAGCTGAATGAGTTCACCTCAAAATCCTGTCGTGCCCGACGGCTCCATAAAAGGAGATTTGATAACGATGTCTGATGTGCACCTGCCGTGCCGAGGCTACCAGCAGGAAGCTGGCTGTCATGGCAACCGAACAGCGAGGAAATACCCATGATGCAATAAACGGCGATATCACCTCCGCGCAGGTGAGGAGAAGGTGCAGATAAAACCGAAATTTGGCGGTACAAATATATAAAGCTGATCAACTGGAAAAATGTGGAAAAAAATACAAAAACATACAGACGTGCAACTGGCTTGCAAACGACAAAATATTGCAATCTCATTAATCCATAAAGCAGATATTAACAATGACCCCCCCCCAGCTTGGCTTGAAGAATGTCCTTTTGGACATTTAAACTTTATTTTTAATTACTTTTATTATCATGGGCAGTCTCGGCAGTGTTCCGACTCTCTTTCACACCAAAACGCATGTTCACTCGCACACGTGCATGTACGCAAACACGCATGCAGCCCACACATACATACACAGACACACGCACACGCCTCCAGTTCAAAAAGTACTGCTCCCCCACCCCACCCCCCTGAAGTCATGTTCTGATCACGGCCCACTGTGATTGGCTGCCCCACGGTGCTCCGGCGAGAAAAGGGAGCCAATGGCATCGCTGGCCTGGGTGGAGCAGGTCTCCTGGTTCACCCGTTATCCGTGTTTGGAGGAGTTCTACAGGGAAGTGGAAGGTAGCTTCTTCACCCTCCGCTGGGCCAGGATGGACGACTCGATGGGCTTCAGGTGTGGCGTGGGCACGGAGCTCTTCAGCGCCAAGTACGTGGCTGCCATCGCCCCCTGGAGGAGAGAACGTGTCAGTGCAGGAAACGTGTGACATGGGGGAGGGGATCTCCAAATACGCAAACTGAAACAGGGGTCCGCAGAACCACGCTGAAGGATCCAGAAAGAGTCCCAGGAGGGCTTCAACAAAAATACATTTATTATTTATTTTTTTATCTACAGACAGTACTTTCTTTTCTTTACTTTTTATTTATTTATATATATTTTTTTAACTTCAGGTACTTCTCTTTTCTGATGTACTCCTTTTGATTTTTGCCTTACAGGCCTCTGGGACCAGAAGAGTAGGCCCCAGATGAAGCCTGGGGAACGGGTACCTTGACGAGCTTGGCGTCCTGGTGCTGGAGCTGGCTGTTGGGCAGCTTGTCGCGGTGGACAACCCAGGGATGCTTCAGGACCTGCATGGCGGTCAGGCGCTGGTGAGGGTCAACGTGCAGCATCTTTGACACCAGCTCCTACAGGGAGGAGGCAGGGAGAAGGAGGTGGGGGGGGGGGGGAGAGAGAGAGAGACAGAGACAGAGACAGAAACAGAGAGAGAGAGAGAGGGAGAGTGAACAAAGAGTACTAGGATGCACACACACGCAAAGTCACATATACACGTGCGCGCACACACACTCAAACTCCCAGAGTTCTCTAGTGACTGCAACCGCCCAACCACTGCTGATCCCTCTCCTGCACAGCCAGTCCCCGCCCACCTTGGCGTTGTCCGAGATGGTGTCCCAGTTCCCGCCCTTCAGCGTGAAGCGGCCGCTCCCAATCCTGCTGAGAATCTCGTCCGGCGTGTCCTCAGGACCGTTGGCGAAAGGCGTGAATCTGGCGGGAAATGGCGCAGGTGAGCGCTACGCGGTTATTATAAACATTATGGTTACTATGGTTACTGTGATTATTAGCATTCTTACTATGGGTGTTTTGTCGTTATTAGTACTACTACTGCAATGAAGACATCCATTTTATTTTTCTTGCTAATAATAATAATAATAATAATAGTTATAATTCAAACTCGCTACCCTCTTGCTGTGAGGCGATGGTGCTACCCACTGCACCACTGTGACGCCCTCTTGCTAATAATAATAGTCATGATAATCATAACAATAATAATACATAATAACAAAAACAACAATTATGATTATAATTAATAATAATAATAGTAATAGTTCTTTATGCTGTCAGTAGTACTAACCCAGCCAGCATGGTGTACAGCAGAACCCCCAAACTCCAGATATCACAGCCCTCATCATAGCCCTGCCTCTTCAGTACCTGAGAGCAGAGAACACACATACCGCCATCAGCAGCACCCTCATACCGCCATCAGCAGCACTCTCACACCGCCATCAGGAGCACGACCTATACTGGTGTATGGGGGCTGTAGCAGGGAGGGGTCAGGGCGTTTTTTGGTGGATGTGTTAGGGGAGAAGGGCACACCTCAGGGGCCACAAAGTTGGCGGTATAGCAGGGCGTCATGAGCAGCCCGTTGTCAGCACGCAGCTGTTTGGCGAAGCCGAAGTCACAGATCCGCAGGGAGGCGGAGTTAACCGACTCGTCCACATACAGGATATTACTGGGCTTCAGGTCCCTGTGGACCACCTGGAGAGAGAGAGAGAGAAAGATGGGGGTTTGGTTTGGTTCACACAGGCGAGAATAAGGCTGCAATATGGCCATAATAAGGCTGTTATAACAGTGTCATTCACAGGCTATAAGACGGCTATAAGCATGTAATAAGGCTGTTATAACAGAGTACCAGGCTCTTACCCCCTGAGAGTGCAGGTACTCCACAGTCTTGGTGATGGTGTAGAGGACGGCGCTCGCCTCGCGCTCAGAGAAGAACTTCTGCTTCAGAATCCTGTCCAGCAGCTCCCCACCCCTCATCAGCTCTGTCACCAGGTACACCTGCTTCCCATTATCATACACCTGGGGGCACAGGGAGGAGGCGTGGTCACCCTTAACCGCACGCAAACTCCACCTGAACCAATGCCCAGGTACACCTGCTTCCCATTATCATACACCTGGGGGCACAGGGAGGAGGCGTGGTCACCCTTAACCGCACGCAAACTCCACCTGAACCAATGCTCAGGTACACCTGCTTCCCATTATCATACACCTGGGGGCACAGGGAGGAGGCGTGGTCACCCTTAACCGCACGCAAACTCCACCTGAACCAATGCCCAGGTACACCTGCTTCCCATTATCATACACCTGGGGGCACAGGGAGGAGGCGTGGTCACCCTTAACCGCACGCAAACTCCACCAGAACCAATGCGACCACACTTCCCACAAGGCAACACGCAACTTCCGCTACACTCAGGGTTCCCCAATCTTACATAAGCCTCGACTGAATACCAAACTTAGTTAGGCAGCAGTGGACTATAATGATTAGAGAACTGGGTTGTTCCCCCCCCCAACAACTTTAAAAAAAAATGCTTCTTCATTAGCAAAAGCTTAGCGCCCCCCACCTGCGGTCTCTCGGCTAAACGAGGAAGCCCCCGGTGCGCTTTCTTCCTAAGCTGGCAGCTGTGGCTAATGGCGTGTTGAGAAATGCCATCCCGCCAACAGCGAGCTAACGAGACCCCTCGCTGCTTCTTCGCCCGTTGTGCCGTTTGAGTTGCGTCGGGAGCCGTGTGCTTGCCGAGACGTCTGTATGTTTAACTCAGCTCTGTACTTAAAAACAGGATGGCTGATAGTTGCTGTATCTTAAATGGGGCCTGTTTGCATAAAATGGGGACAATAGTGCTTCCAGGCAAGAGCCAGAATTCACAGGGTGTAATTCAGTCCTCCAGCAGCAAGATGGCGGTACAACCTCGTGCACTACCTGATGTGCACTCATCAATCCATCTATTGCAGTACCTCATTTAATATTTACTGTGTGAAAATGAAGGAAGACTTACTAGGTCAGCAGTATTTGTATTAACATGGTAGAGATATGAATGTTAATAAGTAACTTCTGATTACAACAGTTTTTTTTATGTAATCATGACAAAAAAGTAATGCCTGTTCACACTGTAAAAGACTGTTATAATAGGCCCTCTTATTCTGAAAGTTAAAATATAAATTTTAAATATTACTTTGCAGCTGAAAAACTGCTGAAAATATTATTCTTATGTCCTCTCATTACAACACTGATACAGAGTGTCACAAGATTCACAACATTTATTACTAAAGGGCACCTTTATTAGGTTTATGACACCTACAATGTTTATAAAGACATGAAGACCGCTTACAAAGAGAAATTCTTGCATATGGTGGAGGGAAAAGATTCTGTTAATCATATTTGGCTATTAAACTTAAGCAATGCGATTTAAGGCAGACTTCAGTCATGGATTTACACAGCATTGTGTGAACAGTTTTTAACGAACTGATTACATCAGCCTATACACAGAGTGCCAAATGGAAATGGCAGCTTAATCAAAAAAAGACAATTCCTGGAGATGTTGTTGAGCCCTGCATTGTCAGAATTATGTAGCCTAATCCATTCAGTTAATGTGATATTCTTTGCTAGATTACACGAAACCCATGATTGGTCTCTCAATCGAATTAATCACAACTTAATTACAGCCAATTACCTCGTTATGACATCACCAGAGCGGCAGTTGAGATCAGATTTTAAATTAATTACGCGCTACAAAAACCGGCTGTCGAATGTTGTATTTAATGAGAAGGTCCCACGGAATAGAATCTGTTTTTCAAATGTGACCTGGCCAATGTTTCCATGGTAAACACACACACACACACACACACACACACACGCACGCACGCACACACACGCACACGCACGCGCGCACGCGCAATAAGACACAGAAAACGGTTCTACAAAGTCAATAAACACGGTCTCCTACACTCAGAAATAATTACACTCTTCAATCACAGCACTGAGAATAAGAGATATTAAATGATCCAAAGCAGACCCGGCGGCAGAATTATTGATAAAGACGGGCCTCAATTTTTTTACAGGGGGGGGGGGGCACATATTGGATATTGTGTTTTCACAAACCACAGCCGGTAGTATTGAATTAAACATTTTGAATTGAACATTTTACTTCCTTTTCTTTTGAATTCTTACTTACCAGCTAGTTTTATTTGATCCCTTATTACTCTCTACTACTATCCACTTCATCACCTTTCGTTTAAACCAAGCCAGCCAGCGAAGGATGGGCACCCCCTCTCTAGCCAGTGAAGGATGGGCACCCCCTCTCTAGCCAGTGAAGGATGGGCACCCCCTCTCTAGCCAGGTTTCTTCCCAGATTTCTTCCCACTGGGGAGTTTTTTCTCGCCACCGTTGAGTGTTTTTTCTCCCTGATCAGGGAGTTTTTTTACCTCGTTTTGCTGGTTGGGGGCTAAGGCCTGTTTTTTTGTTATATTTTCTTTCCGTTTCCCTGTACAGCGTTTTTTTGACAGTTCCATGTAAAAAGCGCTATACAAATAAAATGTAATTGAATTGAATAGTAGGCCATAGCCTAGCCTATGCGTTCATGTCGGCATTAAGGATGTCTTAAACACAGCGAATCAAAATCAATAAACTAAGGCTGGGTGTTTCTCATGGAAGTCGAAGGTGCCAGGATTCCGCTAATTCTGCCCTGTCTACCTTAACGTAGCCTACCGTGTTATTTATATAGACTAGGCTTCCGCATTTTAACCACATTGCCAAATTCTGGGTGAACAAAGTGTGACAATGTACACAGATTCTGGAATGCGTTGGGTCAAGCATCGCAATGTAGCCTACCAAAACAAATTTTAAAGAAATAAAAATTGGCACACAGGAACCCTGTTTTATAATTTTAGTAGTCTAGCCTAATGTAATTTGAGCATGCAACATTCCGATAAGTTAAAGGCAAAAAAGCATTCTTTCCGTGATTGACCGAATTAAGCCATTAGGCTACATGCATTTTAGCCTAGGCTACTCGTAGGCTATTTGTAGGCTACATACCAGCCGGAAACTTCATTTGACTTTTTTGAAACTCAAGCCAGCCCAAGGTATTTTCCTTCCCTAAGTGACTACTGGAAGGCAGCCACCACCTCCAAATGCATTACAGTTATATGAGAAAATACATTTTATGCTCACAAGTAGGCTACCGCTATTTAACCGAACAAAACAAAGACCCTCCGTGTGCACAAGGGCAGTCCTTCTAATAATTAGCGAACTACAAGCAAAAAGCTAGCTACTGTTTATAGCCTTGGAGAGAGCAGCTGCCTTCCAGTAATCACCTTGGGCGTTGCTACAGTTGTTACTACATTAATTTCACATGCACTCGGCTACTGTGTATGCATATGAGATCTATTCATTTAATAAATTATGTTTTCCGTGATTTCTGCCACTAATGTTTTAGGTTTTCCGTGATTTTCGACTTTGCCATGACGTGACATGACTTTATCCAATAGGATATTTTCTGTGACAAGCACCCGGCCTTAACGGACATGACAGCAACCAATTTAGCAACTGCACACAAGACTATAGTTTACCATCTCTTACCTCATCTCTTAGCCTAAGAACGCAGGTAGACTATCGGTAACCAGCTGGTTTCCTTTTCAGCCATTTTCGAATATATCCATGATATCTGTTTCACTTTTCAGCTTTCGCTAGCTAAGCAAGAGTGCCTCACTGTCTGTCGCCAAAGAGGGCAGGCGGAGCAAGAGGTCCAACTTCGGGGCTGGAAAGTCCGCATTTGGAACTTATTAGACAGACAACAGGCGCTCATTGAATGACTGGAGGTCAATGGGGTTTTTACAAAACAGTTCGCTGAACGGGTCATTATCAGACAGACTAAATCAAAAGCCTCCCTTTTCTTTTTAGATTATATATGCCTAGGTTGTCAGGACCCAGTACTACTGCTTACAACTACAAGCCGTTATAATTTTGACTATCCAACAAAAACCAACTTTAAATCCGGCTAGCGCCGGTCGGTTGCGCGCCACTCTAAGCATACGTTATGTAACTTTAGTTGCTACGCCAACTGAAAACACTACTGCGCATGCCCGATCACTTCCCCTTGTGTGGAAGAAAAATCCAATGGAGAAAAGTGCCAGTTGCATATCTTCTCATATCTAAAATCTTTGCTGTCGCACACATGATCAACGTCGTAGGCGGCCACACAACCACGTAGCCTACACTTTAAAAAAAATACTATTTACTTATGTGAAGTATGCCTACTACTACTACTACTACTAGGCTACTAGTAGGCTTATAATAATAATAATTATTATTATTAATATGGTAATTATTGTTTGTCAGCAGCTGGGGGGGCAGGCAGGGGGGCACAGAGGTCGTCCAGGGCAGGGCCGGCCCATAGCGCCGGGCCTGATCCAGGGACATGTGCCTCCAGTTTCACTCATTTTAAAGTTAATCCGCAACCAGGGTGCTAAATAATAATCAATAACATATGCAGTTATATATATACATATACATATGCTCGGCACGATAAGAGGACTTAAGCGCACGTAAGAATGATGAGAACAAGCCACTCAGCCCATCAGGGTTCATTTTAACAGCACCCAGCACTATGTCAAGCCTAGACATGAACACCCCGAGGGCCTCTAGTACAAGACCTGACACACTCCACGCTCAGACAATTCTCAGTTTAAAAATAAACAAACAAATAAATAAAATACGCTGATGTCAGTGCAGAATTGACCTTTAGTGAATTCCAAACCACACCCCCCTTGTTCTGCTGTCAGAACCCAACCTGAAGAATCTTTCATCGTTGAGTTTGTTAAACCCTTTCAGGAGTTCAAATACCTTTAAGATTCCCCTTAGTCTCCTGTCGCTAAACCTGAAGAGATTAAATGGTCAGTTCACCCAAAAATGAAATTCATATATATTGAAAAAATTAATTAAATTAATATATACCCTATATTGAGACATGTTTCCATCCACATGGAGTGCTATCTATCCATCCAGGTAGTTTTACTAGTGTTACTGATAGTCACTGCAGCTCACTGTGATATCATATCACCCTGATAGAACGGACCTGAACGGGTACAAAGCTTGTGCCACTCAAAGCGGAAAAAAATTACATTTAAAACAAATCTACAGCAACGTCTCTTTCCAAATATAATGAAAAGGTTACTCACGAAAACTACTTTCCACTGAAGAACGCCAACTGTGTATATCCGTGCAAAGTCTGAACAGTATTCTAGGGCACATTGTGCTTCGAAGCTTGACATCATAATTTAATTTTTGGTTGAACTGCCCATAGGTATCAGTAGTCTGACTGCATGACTTTTACATTTCAGACCAGCAACCAATGAATGCTAGTCCACTCCAATACCGTACCACAATAAAACATTTTACCAAGGATGTGTGCAGTCAAACCGTTCAAGTTCAAACTTTAAACTTTTTAAAATGTGAAAATGTTTAACTTCTTTTAGGGTGAAGATATTGTGTGGGCTTAGCATTTAGCATTAGCGTTTAGGTATAGGGGTTAGTGGGTGTTTTGAGAGAATTAGCAACAGTGTTAGCGTTTGTGAAGAGGGGTTCAGTACTCGCGTCCTTTAGTGTGATGATGTTGAGTGGGCTTAGCATTAGCGTTAAGGGATAGGGGCTAGGTGTGATTTGGTAGACCTGCCTGTACTTTTGTTCTTGGGGGTGATGTTATATTACGTTATATATACGTTACATTATATTAACTTTCACAACTTTTATTTATTTATTTATTATTATAATTTTTCTACATATTATCCATTGGATATATACTGACAGCAGTGTCCTATCTGGGAATCGAACCTGCAACCTTTCGGTTACAAGGCCAGTTCCTTAACCATTGTGCTACACTGCCACCCATTAGCATTAGAATTAGCAACAGTGTTAGCGTTTGTGAAGAGGGGTTCATGGGGTTTGATTGGCCAGTACTCACGTCCTTTAGAGTGATGATGTTGGGGTGCTGACCGTATCTCAGGAGGATCTCTATCTCTTCTGAAGGGTCCGTTTTAGTCTTGTCAATCACCTGTGATAAAAAAAAACTGGCCTTATATTTACCACCTCACAAATACAGTTTGCGTTTGGTGATAGCTAAAACACACTATGCGTGCTTTTCATAAAAACCAAAAACATTTACACTCGCATTCACTTGTGAGCGAAAGCACAGAGCAAACGTTGACTGAATCAACTGCCAAATTACTGATATGAGACTTTTAACATAACATTGAGCGCCCTCTGAGGCTATGAAACACACAGAGGAAGATAAAGAACAAGAGAAGTAAGGGTTCTGACCTTGACGGCGTACTCCGTGTTGGTGCTTTTGTGTACACAGCGCTTGCACACCGAGTACGACCCCATGCCGATGTCCTCCTTCACCATGTAGCCGTCGCTGAACAGAATGTTCTTTCCATGGAGCTGCTACTCCCCACACAAAAACAGGGAATAAAAAAACAACTAAACATACCGTTTATGAGCTATTCTACACTATACACAAATTACACACACTTCCATAAAGCTCTCTCAAAACTAAACTGGACATTACACAAATAACTACACACAATAGACTACCTGAACAATACAGTACACCACGAAACTAAACATGCTGTACTCTACAAACCCCTATTAGCTATTCTCATACCTACACATATACTATACACAAACTACACACACTTCCATAAAGCTCTGTCAAAACTAAACTGGATATTACTCAAATAACTACACACAATAGACTACCCGCACAATACAGTACACCACTAAAGTAAACATGCTGTACTCTACAAACCCCTATTAGCTATTCTCATACGTACACATACACTATGCTTGCTAGGAACAATCACGTTTCACAAACCGAAACCTCCCTTTCGAGATGGTCTAGAGCAGGGGTAGCCAACATGGTGCCCGCGGCACCTGGCCCCCCCCGCAGGGACAATTTCAGTCGAGGCATGTTCTAAAAATAGCAATATGTTTTGATAGCGCCCCCCCCCCCCCGTCAACAATTACAATCCAACAAGTAGCCCTCCGTACTACTCTGAACCCTTGAAGTAGCTCTCAGTTTCAAAAAGGTTGGTGACCCCTGGTCTAGAGAATGCCTGGGGTTGACGCTACAAATTCCCATAAGCTACTACAAAGCCTAAACACACACACACACACACACCACACTCTCATAAGCATTTTTTAATACCCACAGACATTGCACACATCCATAAACTGTAATCATATCAACACAAACAAACAACCCGTTCTTGCAGTGTTAACAGCTTGTTCAACAGCTGGTTCTATACTAATTATACAATAACCACAGATGATAACGCCACCAGCACAGGCTGCAGTAACCATAGACGATAACATCACCAGCACAGGCTGCAGAGTTATCAGTCTTTGACAACAGAGTGGCTGGCTTGCTCTTATGAGACATAAACAGATCCACAGCTCCATCTAGTGGTTGGATGGGGAAACACTCTTTCCTGGGGCATTTTAAGTGGGATTCTGCATAACAGACGCCAGTTTATGATCACAAAGCAGAGTCTGTGACCTGTTCAGGCCCAGCGAAGCCCAGGCAGATGCTGGATGCTGAAGTGGGAGACACTGCGACTAAAAACAGCCCCACAGGGCCAAAGACCTGCTTCGGTTTGCAGATTCTGAACTAGAGAGAGATTTGAAGGCTGTATACACACACACAGTACCTATCTGCACACACACACACACACACATATGCATTCACACACACACCTATGTACATGTACAAATACGCACACACATTAACATACCAAAGGACACACACACATATATACACACACACACGCACACACGCACGCACTCACGCACGCACACACACACGCACTCACGCACACACACACACACATATACACACACACACACTGACCTGTACCACCGGGTGCGGCGTGGGCTGAGCCACTTCTTCCACCCCCTCCTCCTCCAGCATCGCCGTGGCAACGAAGCTGAATCCACGGAAGAGCTGATGAGCTCCGGCACTGGGAGGAATGCCGGGGGAGTCTGAGAGAGGAGAGACAGATACACTACTGTAACACACACACACACACACACACACACACACACACGCACACACATACACACAACTGTAACACACACGCTAATGTAAAACACACACACAAACGTAAGTACACTAATGTAACACACACACACACAAATGTAACATTCAAATACACACACAAATGCTAACACGCTAACATAACATTAATGCTACACATACAAACACAAATACACTAATGTAACACACACACACACACACACAAATACGCTAATGTATTCACTCGTTCCTTCCCTCTGCTGTTCCCCCTGACCTCTGACCTTTTGGGGTGCGGGAGGTGAACTCAGAGTCAAAGTAGAAGGTGTCATCGGGCCGCGCCACAGCTGGCTTGAATGGGGGCTTGATCTCTCTCCGGAACAGTCTCTGAGAAGAGGAGAGAGAGAAAGAGAGGGGTTGGAAAGGGTAGGGAGGAGGGATAGAGGGAGTGGGGTATAGAGGGAGGGAGAGGGGGAAGGCAATATGAGAGAAAAAAAAAGAGGTGGAAAGATTGAAGAGGATGGAGAGAAAGAGAGAAGAGGGGGATGGAGAGAAAGAGAGAAGAGGGGGATAGGTGAAAAAGAGGGGGGGATAGTGAGAGTGAGAGCAGTAAGGGAGGGTGTTAGAGAGAGAGGGGTGAGAGAAAGGGGCAGGGTTATGCAAATAAAAAAATACCCTTACTTGGCAGAGACACAGAAAGGCTAGTCTACAGTAAGACTGACTCTATAATAACCCGTATAGGAACAGAGCACGGGGGCCGTACTCACATTCCAGTCTATGGTGGAGAAAAAGGAGTGCCGCTTGATCTCCTCCGCACCGTCAGCACCAGACGCTGGGAGCACAACAGCATTAACATTAGCATTTACACAAACAATAGCATTAACACCAACACTAGCATTTACACTAACAACAGCATTAACGTGAGCATTAACACAAACACTAGCAATTACACTAACAATAGCATTAACACCAACACTAGCATTTACACTAACAGTAGCATTAACACCAACACTAACAGTAGCATTAACGTTATAATTAGCACCAACACTAGCATTTACACTAACAATAGCATTAACAGTAACGTTAGCATTAACACTAACATTTACGTTAGCATTAACACTAACATTTACGTTAGCATTAACACTAACATTTACGTTGGCATTAAAGATAGCATTTGTATTACCACTAATATTAATGTTAGCATTAAAATTAGTACCAACATTACAGTTAGCATTAAAAAACTAGCACTAGCATTAACAATAGTATTTGTATTAACACTAGCATTAACGTTAGCATTTGGATTAACACAAGCATTAATGTCAGCATTTGGATTAACACAAGCATTAATGTTAGCATTTGTATTAACACTAGTATTAATGTTAGCATTATCACTAACATTGTACTCACCTAGCCTGTTTGCGGGGTTCCTCTTAAAGAGGGCTCTCAATAGACTCTGTGCCTCTGAGCTCAGGAATTGCGGCATTCCAAGTTTGGCCCTGAAGAGGAAGGCAGAAGGCATCCGTTTTCCCATCGTCTCTACCCACCACCCGGCATTCCCAAATCCCTCCGTCCCATCTGAATCCTTTAATCCCGAATCCTTTCATCCCAAATACTTCTCTTTGATTCCATCTCCTCCATATAAAATCTCCACCAACCCCCCCCTGAGAGCCGGCCACCCCCCTCCCTCCCAGATCCCCCCCGTCTTACTTGAGGATGAGGTTCATGGTTTCCTTGCGGTCCTTCCCTTGGAATGGCAATGACCCAGTAAGCATCTCAAACTACAAAATCAAAAACAGCCTTGTTTACAACACACACACACACACACACACACACACACACACACACACATAATGTCTGTGTGTTATAAAATAAAACCTTTTTTTACATACAACACTGAACCCTTTACACGCAATGATTACAGGCATGGATAATTATATAGAGGCACTTATGGGATGCAAATGTAGCATAGGGTGGTAGTGTTGCATGATGGGTAGGGAACTGGGCTTGTAACTTAAATGTTGCAGGTACGAGGTGAGGCAAAGCCACCTGTAGGATTGTGTATGAAAAAAGTGTCTTCTTGTGTAAGTGACTATGGATACGCATGTCGGCTAAAAGGCCAAACTAAGTGGAATTTTACATCTGCCTGGCAGATGCTGTGGCTCAGGAGGTAGAGCAGGGCGTCTGGTTCGATCCCCGGCTCCTCCTGTCCACATGTCGAAGTGTCCTTGGGCAAGACACTGAACCCCAAATTGCTCCCAATGAGCAGGCTAGCACCTTGCATGGCAGCTGCCGCCATTGGTGTGTGAATGTGTGTGTGAACGGGTGAGTGAGAGGCCATTGTAAAGCGCTTTGGATAAAGGCACTATATAAGTGCAGTCCATTTACCATTTAGATAATAAAAATTCTTGTTGGGATATT
>CM040406.1:65546444-66028944 GCA_022702515.1 Ilyophis sp. 1 JC-2022
TTAGCAATATATAATCTACACTATCCATTAATATAGCTTAATATATACTCTACAGTACCCATAAATACAGATTACTATATACTCTACAGTATTCATGAATACAGTTTAACATATACCCTACAGTATCCATTAATACAGCTAAACATATACTCTACAGTTTCGATTAATACAGTTTAACATATACTCTACACTATCCATTAATACAGCTAAACATATACTCTACAGTTTCGATTAATACAGCTTAACATATACTCTACACTATCTATGAATACAGATTAACATATACGCTACAGTATCCATTAATACAGCTTTATACTCTACAGTATCAATGAATACAGCTTAATATATACAACATATACTCTACAGTATCCATTAATACAATTTAACATATACTCTACAGTATCTATTAATACAGATTCATATATACTCTACACTATCCATTAATACAGATTAACAACATATACTCTACACTATCCATTAATACATATTAGCAATATATACTCTACACACTATCCATTAATACAGATTAGCATATACTCTACAGTATCCATTAATACAGATTAACAATATATACTCTACACTATCCATTAATACAGATTAACAATATATACTCTACACTATCCATTAATACAGATTAGAAATATATACTCTACACTATCCATTTATACAGATTAACAATATATACTCTACACTATCCATTAATACAGATTAGCAATATATACTCTACACACTATCCATTAATACAGATTAGCAATATATACTCTACCCTATCCATTAATGCAGATTCATATTTTACTGAAGCAATTCAGGCCAAGTACCTTTACTTAAGGTTACAACAGCAGTGTCCCCGCTAGGATTTAACCCTCACCATTAAGTTACATAAGTGCCAAGAGTTCTGTGCATTTGTCATGTAATAACATAGTAATAGCACTGTAGTTATACAGTAATAGTTACTTCTCTGGTTTGAGGTCTCTGTAGATGATGCCCAGGCCATGTAGATGGTCCAGTCCCAGTGCCAGCTCTGCCAGGTAGAACTTCACATCTTCCTCTGTGAACATAACCTGGAGGAAACACACACACACACACACACACACACACACAGACACACACACACACACACACAAACAGACACAGGTTAAAGAGACCACTGAGCTCACAGCACACTCGTCCGACAGGAAAACCTGAAAATCCCCCATCTCCTCTTCTCTCTCTCCTTTTCCCAAAGCCCCCAGCACCTCCCACAGGCTCCTCCCACAGGCCACTCCTCCAGGTTGCCAAGCCCCTTCCCCAGGCCCCCAGCCCCTACCTCCTTTGACAGTCTGGTGAACAAGTCCCCCCCTCTGAGAAAATCCAGAATGAGGTACAGCTTCCCCTCAGTCTGAAATGCTGCAGGGAATCAGAGGAACAAAAAAACACACACGATTACATCAGCAAACATCCCCTCTGTGACATCACACAGGGCACAAACAAAACCCACACAACTATGTCAGCAAACATCCCCTCTGTGACATCACACAGGGCACAAACAAAACCCCACACAACTATGTCAGCAAACATCCCCTCTTGACCTCAAAATAAACATCATGAAGTCACAAATAAAATATCTTTTTAACATCAGCGGGAAAAAGACACACAAAACAAACCTTGTTAGACTCCCACCCCAGTTAATATTAGTAATATGGTAAGAACACAGACACACAATGCTGTTGAGCAGCGGAAGGAAAATCAGCCGCTTCCATTGGAGGAATTCCACTTCCCGGACCTCTGACCCCTGACCCTTGACATTCACACTCACCATAGTGGAGCTTGACGACAAAAGGGTGGTTGACATCTGCCAGGATATCTCTCTCCATCTTAGTTCTGACCCGGTCTCTCACTGCAGAGGGGTGGGGGTGGGGTAAGAATTTGCTTTATAAACACACCCAGCCCATCTCAATGGAAATGGCCAAAGTCCAAAATTATAGAACATAAACACTGTCCTAACACCAGCATATATGCAATTATAATACTCTTAATTACAATTCCCAGAACTCAATTATATTCAATTATGAAATAACAATAAACTAAATCAGTTACAATACTTTAGTATCATTATTAGACTGTTAGTATTAGGCTTTATTATTAGTTAACATTAAGGCTTGTTAAAAACCATCACTATCCACCATTATTTGAAATGCATGATGCAGAAAAATGGCTTCTTGATTAAAACGAGGAAAGGGCCAGCAATGACACTACAGGTCTAAACAGAAAATATTCACATTACATTATTACTATGCTAATAAACAGAAAGGTGTTAAAAATTATGGTGGTTTATCAGTCATATAAACCAGGTTCACACCAGGTTCACACAAAAAGACACATTTTCAGAAAGCTCTCAGCCTGAGCGAACACCTTTTTTTTTCTCTCCTCACAACAAACATTTAACGGTTTCCGGCGTGTTTATGCTGGATTGAGGTAAACAAGCGGGCCAAAAGCAGAAACCGCAAAAGGGGTGAAGAGAAAAAAACAAACGAGAAGTAAGCGGAAGAAGAAAGAAGAGCGAACCACAGATCTGCTCTCATCGCCGCCTGAGAAACAACACACCCAGGAATCAAAATGACCACTTCCTCTTTTCTCACGGGTGTGAGAAACTCGCACGCACACTAGAGCTGAGAGAGGGGGGCGAGGGGGGAGGGGGGAGGGCCTTTTTAGAACGGGCGTGAGAGGAAGATGACAAGGGTTACCCTTTAGCGTAGCCTTCCTCAGGACCTTCATGGCGTACAGCTGGTTGTCGTCGGGAGGGGTGATTTTACGCACCAGAAACACCTGTGAGACCGCCACAGATAGGGTGAGTGCTGCAAGATCAGTCTCACACACACACACAGTGAGAACCATAATTCATTGGACAGCGACACATTTTATGTTATTTTGGTTCTGTACTGTAGCACTTTGAGTTTGAAAGGATACAATAACAATGAGGTAGAAGAGCAGACTGTCAGCTTTAATTTGAGGGTATTTTCATCTATATCGGATGAACCGTTTAGAAATTATATAAAACTTTTGCACATAGTCTCCCCCCATTTTCAGGCATCAAAAAATATTGGAAAGTTTAACATCAAGTATAACTTAATATTTGGTTGCATATCCTTTGCATGCCATGACTTCCTGATGTCTGTGACCCAACAACATCAAAAGACTCTTGATATCTTATTTTCTGGTACTCTTACAAGCGATACTATAACGTCTCTGCATTTGAATGGATCTCTATGGGAATTGGGGGGTGGGACTAGATTTAGCTGTAAATTATGCTGGAACAGTATGGAACACATGGTTGGCTAAATGGCTCTAAATCATCAAGGGTCTGATGTATCAAACAAGCATCACTCTACTGCCAGATATGCAGTAAATATGTATGGATCTCTTAAGGGTTGTTTCTTCTGACAAATTTTCATATTGAGCTCTATGGAAAAATAAGTCATGAGAAGAAACCCTTCAAGTTATCCATCCATATCTACTGCATAACTGGCAGCTGTGTGATGAGTGATGGTTTAAGGCTTGTTTGATACCTCAGACCCTTGATGACTTAAAGCCATTTAGCCAACCATGTGTTCCATACTGTTCCAGTGTAATTTACAGCTTAATCTAGTCCCACCCCACAATTCCCATAGATATCCATTCAAATGCAGAGAGGTTATAGTATCGCTTGTAGGAGTACCAGAAAATAAGATCAAGAGTCTTTTGATGTTGTTGGGTCACAGACATCAGGAAGTCATGGCATGCAAAGGATATGCGACCAACTATTAAAATGATTACTTTATTCTACATTATGTTAAACTGTCTAATATCTTTTGATGACCCCAAAATGGGGGGGGGGACTATGTACAAAAGGTTCTAAACGGTTCATCCGATATACATGAAAATACCCTCAAATTAAAGCAGACAGTTTACACTCATTGTCATTGTATCTTTTCAAAATCAAAGTGCAAGAGTACGGAACCAAAATAACAAAATATGTGTCACAGTTCAAATGAATAAAGGTGCTCGCTGTATATATACAGTATACACACACATATAAATACACACGCGCACACTCACACACATTTACTCACACACACAAACACACGACCACACGTGCGTGCGTGCGTGCGTGCGCGTGCATACATATATATGTGCGTGCGTCTCTTACCTTCCCAAAGGACCCTTGTCCCAGCACTTTGAGGAGCTCAAACTGAGAGGCGTCTGCTTTTTCCGAGCCTTCCTTAACCACATGCGTGATGTTGATCTCTTTGATGACATCATCATCCTGCGACAAGACACAAAACAAATCCATCACGCAAGTGCTGGCCACTGAGGTCACACACGTACAGGACATGGCCAGAAAACGACCTCTGACCCTCCTCGTTAACCAATCACTTTCCTCGTTGCTGATAGAATCAGTGTACGCATAGGCAAATGGGAGAGAGCGAGTGCGAGTCATTTTAAAAAGTATTCTCAAGAGTGCCGATATCCAGCTTTTCTGCAAAACGTATAACTTTTAGGACGACAGGCAAACTTGCACATCTTGAAAACTGAAGCTCTTTCCACGGCTCCCAATTTCAAAAACCATGAATAATCACTCCGGGCTTTGTATACAAGGCAAGGCTACAGCCGGACTCATTATCAACGCCCATAAAAGATCGGCACTCAACTTTTTAAATTTCTTTTGAGATGAGGCCAAAAGATCCCGATGTTGCAGCAACTCATCGCCTCCAAAGTGAAATGCTGTTATGAGCAGTCGTCTGTCTTAAGGACCCAACTAATGCCTCCCCACAGATGTACAAGCTAATTAGTGACCAACTACCAGTAAGAGCCTCTCTATTTAAGCTATTAACGAGAGCATGACGTATGGCAGCAAATCGCATAACGACATACGATAGTCACACTCCGTTAGCGGTAGCGCTACGACGCAGGGGGTCTGAAGGAGGGGGATGAACCGCAGGGGCGGTGGAGCAAACTACAACGACTGTACAACAAAAAACTAACAAAAAAGCTACAATTATTAAAACTGATCATTGATGAAGTGAATCATAAAAGGTGAATACGAAGGCAGAAGATGCTCATTAATTGTGATTAATAAGTGCAGAATAAAATATATTATAAATATATATGATATATCTACAGTTGCTACATCGCTCATAGTGAAGACTCTGATGCTCTAGATCAGGGGTGTCAAACTCCGGTCCTGGAGGGCCGCAGTGTCTGCTGGCTTTTGGTGCGTTTCAGCACAAGTGATTAATTTAAGTCACTGATTGGCTAAGAAGTCCAAACACCTTGCTCTCAATGCTTTAACTGGGTGCTAATTAAAAGGAAACCACAAATACCTGTAGACACTGCGGCCCTCCAGGACTGGAGTTTGACACCCCTGTTCTAGGGCATGGATATTAAAATCTGGACCTTGAATCCAAATTCAGCCCTGGTTTTCTTTCTCCC
This sequence comes from Ilyophis sp. 1 JC-2022, assembly GCA_022702515.1. Lineage (NCBI taxonomy): Eukaryota > Metazoa > Chordata > Actinopteri > Anguilliformes > Synaphobranchidae > Ilyophis > Ilyophis sp. 1 JC-2022. The sequence continues at coordinate 65,551,893 of CM040406.1, forward strand.
AGTAATTAACTGAACAATTAGTGCTACTGATATATATTTCCATTCCGGCGGGCACTGGCGCACCCCAGGACCCAGCCCTGATGTTGCCAGGGGCAACCACCACCGGAGTTCGCTATTGGCCACATCGTTACAGCGTCCCACAGGGAGTCATGGGTTTAGCAAAATATCAGTCACTCAACAGCGCCCCCCCTGGAGGACGGGGTGATAGCGGGCAATCTGTGCCAGCTGCGCAGATTTATCGCTTAACGACTGCGCAGCTCAGCTAGCGGGTCGCGTTCCGCAGGGCACGCGTGCTGTAGTGACAAGGAAGGTTGTGCACACGGGACGGAAACAAATATTACAACCGGGCCTGTAAAATTAAAGTATATAAGAAAGGGAGTTGTAAAAAATAAAAATAAAATAAATACTTTCCCAAAGTTGTTAAATAAAACAATGCAAAGGGGAAATTGCCAAGGCTACAGCTTTTATCACTTTTTTATTGCAGGATGTGAGAAAGAGAGAGATAGAGGGAGAGATAGAGAGAAAGGAGAAAGAGACAGAGAGAGATAGTGAGAGGAGAGAGGATAGAAAGGGTGGGATAGAGTTAAAGAAAGAGAGAAGGGAACATGAGAGAGAGGGGTGAGAAAATGAGAGAGAAAAAGAGAGAGAGGGAGAAGGATACATAGAGTGCCCATCTCCAGTGAGCAGAAGTGGCTGGGCCCTGACGGTGATTCAAACTGGCAGCTGCCCTCACTCACACCCTGGCCAGGAGCCAATCAGAACACCCAATGTCAAACGAGGTCGAGGTCCAAATCTTGCTGATTTAACGTCTGAACGGTGGCAAACTGGAGCTCTGCGCCCGGTGTGTGGTTACAGAATCCTTGCATCGATCGCTCTCCGACAGATAGGCTTTTACCCCGAACAGGGAGTCTTCACCTGGAGAGCACCACAGTGCCTGAAGCTACAATAACAGTAAAAAAAAAATAATGCTAAAAATTCCCAGCAAACGGGTGAAAATACGGGCACGCAGAGAGCAGGGGTACACTCACGGGTCTGAACCTTAAACCGGCATCTTATCAGCAACTCACTGTATGAAACACTCACATTTATGGCCCTATAGCTAAACATCGGTCCTGGTGCTCATTCCGCACCAGTTGTCTTCGTCAGGCATAGCAATCACCTGAAAAACACCTTTTGCGCCGCTGTATAACGCAGCGTGCAGGTATGTCCCCAGCCTCATTACTGCCGTCATTCACACAGACCACAGACTATTATCAACCAGCATTTATAAGAGTTCAGACCTGTGTCCTTCGCTTATAATGGTGTCTGCTCAGGCACGGAGTCTGTACATCCTTTACAGAGACAAACTGCAGAGTAGAGCTGAGAGAGAAAAGAGGGGGAGAGAGACGAAGAAAAAGAGACTGGAAGAGAAGGGTGAGAAGGGTGAGAAGGGAGAGAGAGAGAGGGAGGATGGAAAGGGAGAAAGAAGAGTGAGAATGAGAAGGGAGAGAGGGAGAAGGGCAGGGAGAAGGAGTGAGAGAGGGAGAAGGAGGGAGAAAGATAGGGAGGGAAAGAGAGATGAGGTTGAGGACATGTGGTTAATAAAGATAGAGTTATAGAAGGATAGAGAGTTAGAAGCACAGAGTGTTAGAGAGGGTTAGAGGCTCGTTGTTTCAGCAGAGGCAGCAGCCTGTCAAAACGTTTCTGAGGTAAACGACACGTAGACGCTGCGCTGCTCACAAACACTCCCACGGGCAGGCAGACCAACAGACGCAGACAGACACACCTCCACCCATCCGTACAGAAACCCAGATGTGAAGACAGGAGCCGGGAGATTCGGCTTTTAGGCCTGAAGGACCAGCGAAGGGGAAATCCATGAAAGCACATCACCCCGCGTCCAGCACGGTCACCCACACAGAGTCCAGTTTACTGGCACCGAGAGAGCTGTGAAACTACAGCCGCAGCGCAGTTACAGCGCAGCTAACCAGCGCTAGCGAGCAACACGCTAACCAACAGTCCCTACACTGAGTTACAGAGCAGCTAACCAGCGCTAGCGAGCAACACGCTAACCGACAGTCCCTACACTGAGTTACAGAGCAGCTAACCAGCGCTAACGAGCAACACGCTAACCGACAGTCCCTACACTGAGTTACAGTGCAGCTAACCAGCGCTAACGAGCAACACCAGCGCTAACGAGCAACACACTCAACCGATAGTCCCTACACTGCACTTTTATTACACTACAAACCTTCCAACCAACAGTCCCATACACTGCACTTTTATTACACTACGAGCCTTCCAACCGCTCTCATTCAGATTTACCTGCGGCGCAAAGATCAGAGTAACATTTCAGCCAGCATGCCTACAACACGACCAGCGACAAAGATAGTCTATCATTCGACTAGGAAATTGATGCAACTACTGGCTGATTTACCATATCTCCACTTTATCAGACGTAGGCCAATTCATGTTGGTGGACAAGCTGAAAAAGTTCAATGCTGGTTAAGCAGAGGGAAAATAACACAGCAGAACCCCCCCCCCCCCCACAAAACCACAACCCTCGCCCCTCCTCCCAGCCCACCCCACCCACCTGCTGGCCCCACCCGACTCTGTACAGAGAAAAAAACAGGTGATTCCCAGGGAGCGGAGGGGGGTTGGCAGGTTGTCACCTCTGTCACCTGTGATCAGTGACCCCATCCTGTGGTCTGATTCACCCCAGACATTGACCCTATGACATCATCAGTGACATCAGCGGGGTCCAGTCCCCAACAACAGCAGCAACAAAAACTGGCAACAACAGCAGCAACAGTTTCCAAACGGTCAGACACCAGCGTTTTGAGCCATTCCTAGTTTTTCTACAAGAAGCAGGACCACTTCCTAATTGGCTGGTTGGCCTATTTGCTAGTACAACCAACCCTGCTTCTAATAAGACCCCGACTGGCTCAGACCATCATGCATTTACACTGATACTCTCTCTACATTGCAATGGCTCAGCCGAAGCTCTTGTCCAGAGTAATGCACAACAGCGGAGAACATCAGTGTTACTCTCAGGAATACAAAACACAGCGTCACTTAAAGGGCCAGAGGCCTGTTTATAATCACCGAGTCTAATGCCAACTTAAAGAACTAAAACCTGTGTTTACGCAGATATACCTATAAAACTATCCAACAGGAAATCCAAGTTAAGAAATAAAAGCGTTGGAAGACGGGCAGCGTTGGAGGACGGGCAGCGTTGGAGGACGGGCAGCGTTGGAAGACGGGCAGCGTTGGAAGAAGGGCAGCGTTGGAAGAAGGGCAGCGTTGGAAGAAGGGCAGCGTTGGAAGACGGGCAGCGTTGGAAGACGGGCAGCGCTGGAAGACGGGCAGCGCTGGAGGACGGGCAGCGTTGGAAGACGGGCAGCGTTGGAAGACGGGCAGCGTTGGAAGACGGGTAGCGTTGGAAGACGGGCAGCGCTGGAAGACGGGCAGCGTTGGAAGACGGGCAGCGTTGGAGGACGGGCAGCGTTGGAAGACGGGCAGCGCTGGAGGACGGGCAGCGTTGGAAGACGGGCAGCGTTGGAAGACGGGTAGCGCTGGAAGACGGGCGGCGCTGGAGGACGGGCAGCGTTGGAAGACGGGCAGCGTTGGAAGACGGGCGGCGCTGGAGGACGGGCAGCGTTGGAAGACGGGCAGCGTTGGAAGACGGGCAGCGCTGGAGGACGGGCAGCGTTGGAAGACGGGCAGCGTTGGAAGACGGGTAGCGCTGGAAGACGGGCAGCGCTGGAGGACGGGCAGCGTTGGAAGACGGGCAGCGTTGGAAGACGGGCAGCGTTGGAAGACGGGCGGCGCTGGAGGACGGGCAGCGTTGGAAGACGGGTAGCGCTGGAAGACGGGCAGCGCTGGAGGACGGGCAGCGTTGGAAGACGGGCGGGACTGGAAGACGGGTAGCGTTGTGATAAATCACTGGGGATTAGAGCATCTGCTAAGTGGCTGAAATGTGAAGTAATACAATGTACATTACACCTCCCCCAAAAAAAGAAATCCCAAACCCCCAATTTAGTTCAGACCACGTCAGTTATGCAGGGGCCTCCAGACTCTCCACACAGGAGAAGATTAAATAAAATAAAAAAACTAACCAGGATGTGGTTCTCATGAGGAAACTGGTGATAAAACCTAGAGAATTTTACGAGGGGAAAACTTTACTCTCCAGACTGTGAACGTGTGAAACTAAAAAGGAAAACACAAATCTGTCATGATTACGGCGGGATCTGGGCGTGGCCTAGTGGTGCCGTTTTTGCATTTTTTAGTTTTTCCAGCTCAGTCAGGAGGATCAGACCGCCCCCTGATTAATGAAATGACTCAATGAGAGGCAGAGGAGCTGGAGTATGTGACAAGCCCTCTGACAGCTAAAAATAAAAACAGAACAGGCCATTCAGCCCATCTAGAACATAACATAAAATACATAAATTAGGAGAACAGGCCATTCAGCCCATCTAGAACATAACATAAAATACATAAATTAGGAGAACAGGCCATTCAGCCAAACTAGAACATAAGAACACTTAACGAGGAGAACATTCTAGAATAAAAACATTCTAGAATCATCCAATCTAGGCTTGCTATTCACCTACAAACTAGAGAGTGTCTAGCATTGCATCAAGCCTGGACTTGCACACCTTCCTGTAATGTGGAGCCCTGAACTACGCGCAATAATCTAAGCGTGCTGCTCAGACAAAGCCATTATATAACAATAACATAGCTTCCTTATGCTCCCAGGCATGAAGCCAAACACAAGCAAAACTCGCCCGGGAGACATTTCAGATCTGAAAACAACATTTCCTGATCATTCATAAAAAATCGGAACAACAGCACATTCCTGGATACTGAAACTCACATCATGAGAGGATTAAAACGACTCCTTCCTATCCCCAACGCATTCGGCACAACCAAGCCACCCTACGACGGCTTCCTCATCTGTTACAAGCGCTACAAAGCTATTCAAGGTAAAATAGACTCAATGTTTACTGCGCGTTACTTTGGGGCAGATGGTAGCTTGCTGTTAACTTCCTGTTGTGTGGAGGCGGGGGTAAAAACAATCGGAATCCAAACTGACCGTCCCGGCACTCCACTCTGCTGGTTGGTTGCCGAGTGTCGTTTCCGTGGCACCGCTCGTCGTATTGTCGTCGTTGCCGTCGGCGCCCGGTTCCCCGGTTGAGGTCGGAGCTTTGGCCTGATGTTTCCTGAAGTACAGCGTGAGCAATTGGCTCACTTTAAACTTCCTCTTCTCTTTCTCCATGGCGACGCAGCCGCCCCCCCTCCCCCCCTCCCGACCGCAGCCACCGTCACCTCGGACCCCCCCTCCCCCCGGATACTCCACTACCATCACCCCACCGGCCCCCTCTCCACCTGACCCCGGCCCGGCGACCAGGACCTGCGAGGCGGCAGAGACGCACGTACGGACAGACGGAGAGATGCCGTCGCAGGCGCTCGCTCTCTTCTAGCCTCTACGTTACCTCGGCTGCTGTCTCTGAGCAGAGGCTCAGACAGGAAGGAAGAGTCCTCTATCTGCCACCTAAATACTGACACACCAATACAACCTGTGCACCAAGCAGAGAGAGGAGAGAGAGAGAGAGAGAGAGAGAGAGAGAGAGAGAGAGAGAGAGAGAGAGGAAGGAAGAGTCCTCTATCTGCCACAGAAATACTGACACACCAATACAACCTGTGCACCAAGCAGAGAGAGGAGAGGAGAGAGAGAGCGAGAGAGAGAGAGAGAGAGAGGAAGGAAGAGTCCTCTATCTGCCACCGAAATACTGACACACCAATACAACCTGTGCACCAAGCAGAGAGAGGAGAGGAGAGAGAGAGCGAGAGAGCGAGAGAGGAGAGAGAGAGCGAGAGAGCGAGAGAGCGAGCGAGAGGGAGAGAGGAAGGAAGAGTGATCTATCTGCCACCTAAATACTGACACACTGACCCACACAACCTGTGTAAGCAGAGAGAAGGGGAGAAAGGGAGAGAAAGAGAGGGTGAGAGGAAGAGATACATAAAAGAAAGAGAGACAGATAGACAGAGAAAGAGAGAGATATTTAGAGATTGTGTTGAGCACGGCGGGCAGTCTGTGCAAAGCTGCTCTATCAGTGTTGAAGAAGAGCAAAGAGGAGATAGTCATGCCATGCTGAGCCTCGTCTGCCCACTTCCCTCCTCTGGCTGCGGCCCTCACGCCGGGAACAGCGACTCCCTCATTGTCAACAGGGCTAAAAATAACGGTGCACATTTACCGCCGGAGAAGAAGAGCCCTTTTCCCCGCCCGCCCTCCCGCTCGCGCTCGGCCGCCCAACGGGAGCCCTCCGCGATCGATACCATTACGATAAATAAATAAATAAATAAATAAATAAAAACACAAACCGCTCGTAACCGCCGCCGCAAACCTCTTCGGTCTCTGCTCGCCTCCTGTCCTTGGTGAGAATGCGCTAAAGAGAGCCGAATTGTGCCAAGACGGTAATAAAGCAATACATAGAGAAAGAATGGCAAAGGTTTGCAGGCAGGTCTAAGGGGGGATATCCTGACAGAAAAACGGGAAGCTCCTATTTTAAAGGAGGAGTCTTTCCTGCCGTTTGGCTCAATGGCCCTTGGTCTCATTCGCAGGGCTCAACTTCACTCCAAACAGCGGCCTGGCCTACTGGCACTGCACACTGGTACACAGTGTGTGTGTGTGTGTGTGTGTGTGTGTGTGTGTGTGTGTGTGTGTGTGTGGAGAGGGTGACGGCGTGAGTGTGTGTGTGAGTGTGTGTGCCTGTGTGTGAAAGAGACAGTGTGACAGTGTGTGTGAGAGTGTGCGTGTGTGTGTGTGTGTCAGTGTGTGAGTGTGTCTGTGAGACAATGTGTGCGTGTGCGTGCGTGTGTGTGTGTGTGTGTGTGTGCGTGTGTAAACAATGCTGTATAAACCAGGGGCCACATGTATAAACAGTGCTGTATAGACCAGGGGCCACATGTATAAACAGTGCTGTATAGACCAGGGGCCACATGTATAAACAGTGCTGTATAGACCAGGGGCCACATGTATAAACAGTGCTGTATAAACCAGGGGCCACATGTATAAACAGTGCTGTATAGACCAGGGGCCACATGTATAAACAGTGCTGTATAGACCAGGGGCCACATGTATAAACAGTGCTGTATAGACCAGGGGCCACATGTATAAACAGTGCTGTATAGACCAGGGGCCACATGTATAAACAGTGCTGTATAGACCAGGGGCCACATGTATAAACAGTGCTGTATAGACCAGGGGCCACATGTATAAATAGTGCTGTATAGACCAGGGGCCACATGTATAAACAGTGCTGTATAGACCAGGGGCCACATGTATAAACAGTGCTGTATAGACCAGGGGCCACATGTATAAACAGTGCTGTATAGACCAGGGGCCACATGTATAAACAGTGCTGTATAGACCAGGGGCCACATGTATAAACAGTGCTGTATAGACCAGGGGCCACATGTATAAACAGTGCTGTATAGACCAGGGGCCACATGTATAAACAGTGCTGTATAGACCAGGGGCCACATGTATAAATAGTGCTGTATAGACCAGGGGCCACATGTATAAATAGTGCTGTATAGACCAGGGGCCACATGTATAAACGGTGCTGGTATAAACCAGGCCCCATGTATAAACAGTGCGTGTGTACCAGACGCACAATGAATGATGTACAATATAACACATATAACCACAGGGGATGATACTACTGTACACACATGGACACCAAATGGTACACACTGTATATAGCACAAGCATAGACATACCAAGAGGTAGGTAACAGTGGGTACACATATGTACAACATGTTGAGGGAGATAGGACACCATAATGCAACAAGAAGAGAGTCGGTAACTGTCGTTCTTTTACGCATTCTTTTACTCAGTTTTATACATGTGGCTCCAGGCATTTCGCGGAATTTCCGCCAGAGTGCTCACCTGCGTTAGCCGGCAGATTGGCCATGAGTCACCGCGCACGATACACCAAAAGCCTACCTGCCTGACCGAGCGAGAGCCATTTAATTACAGCCCCAAAAACTGTGCAAACCCGTCACAGACCAGACACAACGCAAGATTGGCCATACGCCCCCCCCTCCACATTCCACAGCAGGTTTTCTTCCTTTGTGCAGAGTCTGAAGTATGAACTCTCTCTCAAACAAAAACAACGCCACCTTATTTATTAAGTCCCTTCCAAGTTACCAGGCATTGCGTACTGCCCTGGAGACGTAGCCATGACAACGATGTGGCAAACACAGCCGAGTGTAAATGTCCTATAAAACACTACTGATATATATGTACATAACCACCCACACGTACACACCCACACATACACACCCACACATACCAATTCACAATGTCCAAAAAAAAAAGAACAAAAAAAAGTTGTTGCTTTAAAATCCACATCTGAATCTGACATTTTATGTAACCTTTAGATCCAGGAATTTAAGGTCTAGCTCTGGGCCTCCAGCAAGCACATCAGCAGGCCTTACGGAAATCTGCCGCAAAACACGGCGCGAAGGTGGTAGAAACAGGAAACAGGAAACAGACCTTTCGGCCACGAAGCCAAGCGTTTCGAGAGAGGGAATCTTACCTTGAGTTTTACTTTGGAAAAATCCTTCTCTACCCAGGTAATGTGAGATCTGTCCTGTGAAGGAGCAGGGAAGATGTCAGGGAAGCCAGCAGCTTTCAAAATGTGTTTTAAATATAACCGCCAACCGCCAACCGACAACTCAATTCATATCTGCAGTGACAGCAGTGAGTCCCATTGATTTTTCCGCCCAATCAAATTTAGATGTTGAGGGAATTCGCAGCTTTGTGGGAATTTGACCAGGGTTAACGGGTACGGGTTAACAACTCGTACACCTTTGAAAAAGCGGCACCAGATGTTTTACAACCAGTCAGTCAGGGTCCGTGTTTATCTTCTCATTTGACTAATGCAACCTCCTACAGCACAGTGTCCCCATCACTGTAGTAGTATGTACATACTTAATGTGCTGGAGCTCTAGATTTTTTATTATTATTTATCTGATCCAGAGAGAATAGTGCCCCCTACTGGCCCACAAACACCTTCCAACAGCAACTTAATTTTCCCAGGAGGTCTCGTAACCAAGCCCATGCCTGCCACATGAGAAGGTTTACAGGATGCTATGGCTGCTCTCTATATGTACCAAACCTGGGGTTTTCTAACTAAATCCTCAAGGACTCACTGTGTATGCTGGCTTCCGTTGTAACCATAATGGTAACCTTTGAATTGTAATGGCATGCTAATTGTCAATAAATCCATACTAAATAATCGTAAATAATAAATATCCCAAAAGTATATATAAGGGACATGTTAAAGAGAAAAAATGAAATAAGTTTTCAACAACCTTATTTGATAAAAAAAAAGGTTGTATGTAAGAACGAGCAGCACACGCAGTGGGTCCCCACGAGAGAGTTTGAAAACCTCACCGTAGCAAGCAGAGTGCTAACAGTGAGTGCTAACGTGCTAACAGTGTGCCACTCTCATTCTGCACCAATCGAAGTGAGAGAAAGGGGACGGCTTTGTTGGCTTTGTTGGCTTTTCTGATCGATCAGGCTGTGGAGAGGCTGCTGATCTCAATGCAGGGAAGCGTTTGGCTCAAGGCCTCACAAGGACATGGCGGCGGGGGATAAGGGGGGAGGATCGAGCCGCCTTGAGCAAGAGAAACCACTGAGGGGGAGGGTCTCCTATCTCGCACAGATGACAGGAACTCTCGTCTGCATTTCCCCACTTCCTATACACACATCCTGCCCTGCCCCCCTGCCCCCCTGCCCCCCCCCATTTTCATTGGGCAACATTTTGCAGCTCAAACTCACTTCCTGCCAGGCTGACGGAACCTTCCAGAAGGACACGGTCAAAGGAAGAGGAAGGAGGATCCAACTTTTAACAATTTTATGTGTGTCACCCCCCTCCAAAAAATAGAGCCGCTTTGGAAGCCCTGAGTTCCCGGGAGGAAATAGGGGGACCCCCCCCCCAAGTTCTAACCCAAAATGAGACGGACACCTCACTGAAAAAACAAGCTGAGGGTTCAACCAGCCTCATTGTGGTCCCTGTGTGTGTGTGTGTGTGTGTGTGTCTGTGTGTGTGTGTGAGAATTAGTCCGCGTTTTGTTTAAATATGGTTTTATAGGATACCTTACAGGGTTTATTTTATCACACAGCTGGAGGTGACATCCTGGACTCAAACTCAAACTCAAACTTTGACTTGCAAATTAAATGCGAGTCTAGATCTGCATTTTCCCACAGTCACCGTTACGCAAGTCATAACGTTTTCTTTCTTTTACCTCAGAAACACAGGTCAGCCGTCGCCGAAACTCAAAACTGGGTTTGTGTTAAACACACACACTTGAATATAATATCAGGGTAGAATTTAGGCCCCCGTGTTGATCGAATCCGGACCGATCAGGGCCCCTGGGATGGGGAGGATCGCTGGTGGAAAACACCATGTGCTTACCTTCAGCTATGGGACACCCGAAAAGAGACCCAACCCACCCCTTTCTTCTGCCTAAATGCACCCCAATCCTGTAACCCCCCCCCGCCCCCCCCCTTCTAAACAAGCGGACACACTTGCCTCTGGGCCGCGGTGGTGCTTGGTGCGAAATATCAGCCGCCACATTGCAGAGAGACCGGAGCCAAACGCCGCATGTCACACGCCACCGTCGCAACTGCCGCACGCTGCGATCTGCGCTACCCAAGACGCTGCACACAGCTGCGTGCGCATGCATACACACACACACACACACACACACACTCTGAAATAAAAAGGGAATAGCAAATGGACAGTGTGTCAGTGTAGTAAAGCGAGGGGGGGGGGGGGGGGGGAAGGGGGGGGGGGGGGGGGGAAAAAAAAAAAAAAAAAAGAGAGACGCCAGAACACCAGACCTACCACCCACACCACACACACACACAACACAACGACACACGCTTACTGTATGTACCACACACAACAGACACACGCTTACTGTATGTACACACACACAACAGACACACGCTTACTGTATGTACCACACACAACAGACACACGCTTACTGTATGTACCACACACAACAGACACACGCTTACTGTATGTACCACACACAACAGACACACGCTTACTGTATGTACCACACACAACAGACACACGCTTACTGTATGTACCACACACAACGTAACACACGCTTACTGTATGTACCACACACAACGTAACACACGCTTACTGTATGTACCACACACAACAGACACACGCTTACTGTATGTACCACACACAACGTAACACACACTTACTGTATGTACCGCACACAACAGACACACACTTACTGTATGTACCACACACAACATAACACACGCTTACTGTATGTACCACACACACAACAGACACACGCTTACTGTATGTACCGCACACAACGTAACACATACTTACTGTATGTACCGCACACAACAGACACACGCTTACTGTATGTACCACACGCAACAGACACATACTTACTGTATGTACCACACAAACACACACTCATATACACGCAAAAGGCACACTTGTACAGACACAAATAAAGGCTCAAATAATGACCACTCACACAGAAAGAAACACACACACACTCGCGCACACACACACACAAAAGTGCAAAGAGAGAGGAAAAGGTGAGAGGTCGGAAAATAAATGTCTGTGTCTTTAAAGGCCAAAGAGCACAAACATGTGATTAGAATGTTCTTAAGGGAACATTCTAATGCTGATGTAATAATCACTACTGGTAAACGAAAGCAATGGAGTTCTAGAACAGAGTTAAACACATTTCTTTCAAAGGGTTAAAAAAAAACACTAGTTGTCACCCTCTACAGCAGTAAGCAATAAAGCTCCTCCTTCAGGGCCTGGAGAAACTGCTTATTCATTACTTAGTCATTGTGTCATATAACTGTAACCTGTTCAGGGGCTGCAGGTCAAAATTAGGATTAGCAGCATGAGACTAACTCTTTTGCAATACATTAGATGGCATCATTTTTTATAAATATATGGTCCCTGACAAAATAATTAAATAATATAATAAATTAGGGTGAGTTGGGATGCTTGCGGCAACCTGGTGGGCAGAGAGAACAGCGCGAGAGAGAGAGAGAGAGAGAGAGAGCGCACGAGAGAGAGCCTTTTATCACAGAGCTCAGTTTCCCTCTCTTTCTATGTCTCTCTGTCTCCCTCCTTTCATTTCTCAATTTTAGAAACACCCCAAAGACAAGTCCACATGCACGCACACACACACAGGCACGCACGCTTGCACACGCACACACACGCCCGCACGCACGCACACAATAGTCTAATCTCACAGGTACGGGACATACTCTTGAGCTACTCAGAAATTTATATTAAACAAATTCAATTAAATTCAGCACACAGAACTTGCATGCATGCATGTATGCACGTACGCACAGACACACGCACAGGAATGCGGAAACATTGAAAAATTTCACACGGAAAACAGAGAACAGCAAACTCATCTTCCAGAGCACGGCTCCTTCCAGCGCTTTACTGCCAGCTTATCATTTTAAATAAAAATGAATAAAAACGCACAGCTACAATATTACCCCACATTTACACGCCATTATCTGACGCAGGTGACTGCGGTTCTACATTATTTATCGGGATAATGAAAAACCCCGTAAAATAACGTGGCCCTCCAGTCTGCCACAGAAACTCAATAATTATGAGTCATAGATGAAGAACGGGAGTGTGAATAATAATGATAACATAAATAAATAAATAAATGAAACCAAACATCTCGCTGCTGAAGTTCCAGAACTGAGCAGCAGAGGGCAGCGCAGGCCAATGGCTGTAATCCTACCAGTGGCAGAATACCGATGGCTTAGCCAAGTAAGGACATGTTCACTCTGCCACCGAGACAACACTGCCATTAATCTACAGCATTATATCACTTCAGAGAGAGGGAGAGAGAGAGAAAGAAATACAGCCGGGGGGGGGGGGGGGGTATTCTTGTCTGGGGGTACAGTCTGGGTTTAAATCCAAATGCTGCACACAGGTTTTCACAACTTTCATACAGTCTTTCACCATTTTTCTCTCTCCCCTCTCTCTCCTGCCGGAAAAAAGATTGACTTCCTCACCTGACAGGAGAACAGATTCCTGAGCGGACTCCTCCCAGACAACTCTCAACGGGGAAAAACAAAACAAAAAAAACACAAACACACCCACCCACGGCCTCAGCGCCTGCGGAGATTCAGCACTGGGGGATTCTGGGATTCCTCACGCGGACAGAACAGCTGGGTATCACGCCACACGCCGTCCCTCATATAAGCTCATCACAACTCAGATGCCTGGACTTACACGGCTTTCCAAACTGACAAAAATAAAAAAATAAAAAACATCATACTGACATTATACTGGCCTCTGTATTTCATTCCAGAAGAATCCCAAATGTAGGGGGAGAAAAATCCAATTGAGGTGATGAAATATTAATGAAGTTCCTGGTTTAATCTGCCAGATGGTCGAGTTTCTTTAATAAAGCAGCAGAGTTTGTGCTTTTTTCCCCCTCTTCAGAACAGCCTTGGACCTTTTCCAAGGGGATGCTTGACTGATCTCAGCTGGAATTCTTCACTAAGTGGTGCCAAAGAGAGCGAGAGAGAGCGTGTGTGTGTGTGTTTGTTGTTTGTGTGTGTGTACGCAGCACGCATATGTACCGAAAGTTGGCCGCTCAGAAGAATGTACCCAATAAATTTGGATAAAAAGTGGCCTTCAGCTGCCAAGTGAACCTAATTTACCGCCTTCCTGCGGAACGATGACCTCACACGGTGTTACCGCGGCGATCGGAGACAGTCAGCACAAACACGGCCACTTCTTCACGCTCAACCCTCGCCGAGCCCGACACCGGGACTGGAGTGCGGCAAACACAGGTTTGGCCGACGTAGAGGGACTCAGACTCAGGACAGAAGGGATTAAAACCGTGGGCCTCAGCCACGCCTGGGTAAAACGAAATTATTTAAATTAATTCATCTTTCGTACACCAGGAAGTCTCTGCTTCAATTCTGAAAAGAATAGTCTATCCACCCCCCCCCCCGAGAAGTCTCTGCTTCAATTCTGAAAAGAATAGTCTATCCACCCCCCTCCCTCCCCCAACAATATTCAGAACTAAAATTCTTCTTTCACGTAACTGCACGTTTATGATTAGTGAACATGCTTTCATAAAAAATACAGAGGGAGCGGCAGTAAAACGTTTTTAATTCTATTAATTTTGCACTCATCTGAACGATTAAAGTAGCGTAGAGCTAAGCTCCAGCGACCAAGATTTTGAGCCTCTGAGGGTCATAAAGACAGAATCCCACCCCCCCCCCCAAATTGCAAGCTTTTATGAAGGAAAACGCCGTACTGCCCCCCCCCACCCCCCACACACCCCACCCCCACACCATAGTGCTGGATATTATTCAGTCTTTTATTTGACCTAATGATAGTAATAATTTATGAATAATGTATGAGTGCTGCCATACTGCCCTCTGTCCCAAACCTAACCGAGCTGCGTGCTCACGGGTGTAAACCTTTACCTTTACCTTTCAGGAGGTGTTTTTGGGTGGGGGGGGGGTGTTTGTGGTTAGTCATACATATTTATATTTTGCTACATAACATTCAGTTATTTTATTAAAAAAATTTTTTTTTTTATACATCTCTTTCTTCTAAAGCAATTCCACTGAAGTACACTGGAAACGTCTGACCTGTGCAGGCCCAGATTAGTAACCAGTGCGTTACACAGTGAACCTGCAACCTCACACATACAGGCCCAGATTACTAACCAGTGCGTTACACAGTGAACCTGCAACCTCACACATACAGGCCCAGATTACTAACCAGTGCGTTACACAGTGAACCTGCAACCTCACACATACAGGCCCAGATTACTAACCAGTGCGTTACACAGTGAACCTGCAACCTCACACATACAGGCCCAGATTACTAACCAGTGCGCTACACAGTGAACCTGCAACCTCACACATACAGGCCCAGATTACTAACCAGTGCGCTACACAGTGAACCTGCAACCTCACACATACAGGCCCAGATTACTAACCAGTGCGCTACACAGTGAACCTGCAACCTCACACATACAGGCCCAGATTAGTAACCAGTGCGCTACACAGTGAACCTGCACCCTCACACATACAGGCCCAGATTAGTAACCAGTGCGCTACACAGTGAACCTGCAACCTCACACATACAGGCCCAGATTACTAACCAGTGCGTTACACAGTGAACCTGCAACCTCACACATACAGGCCCAGATTACTAACCAGTGCGCTACACAGTGAACCTGCAACCTCACACATACAGGCCCAGATTACTAACCAGTGCGCTACACAGTGAACCTGCACCCTCACACATACAGGCCCAGATTACTAACCAGTGCGCTACACAGTGAACCTGCAACCTCACAGATACAGGCTCAGATTAGTAACCAGTGCGCTACACAGTGAACCTGCACCCTCACACATACAGGCCCAGATTACTAACCAGTGCGCTACACAGTGAACCTGCAACCTCACAGATACAGGCTCAGATTAGTAACCAGTGCGCTACACAGTGAACCTGCAACCTCACACATACAGGCCCAGATTACTAACCAGTGCGTTACACAGTGAACCTGCAACCTCACACATACAGGCCCAGATTAGTAACCAGTGCGCTACACAGTGAACCTGCAACCTCACACATACAGGCCCAGATTACTAACCAGTGCGCTACACAGTGAACCTGCAACCTCACACATACAGGCCCAGATTACTAACCAGTGCGTTACACAGTGAACCTGCACCCTCACACATACAGGCCCAGATTACTAACCAGTGCGCTACACAGTGAACCTGCAACCTCACACATACAGGCCCAGATTACTAACCAGTGCGCTACACAGTGAACCTGCAACCTCACACATACAGGCCCAGATTAGTAACCAGTGCGCTACACAGTGAACCTGCACCCTCACACATACAGGCCCAGATTACTAACCAGTGCGCTACACAGTGAACCTGCACCCTCACACATACAGGCCCAGATTACTAACCAGTGCGCTACACAGTGAACCTGCAACCTCACACATACAGGCCCAGATTACTAACCAGTGCGCTACACAGTGAACCTGCAACCTCACACATACAGGCCCAGATTACTAACCAGTGCGCTACACAGTGAACCTGCACCCTCACACATACAGGCCCAGATTACTAACCAGTGCGCTACACAGTGAACCTGCAACCTCACACATACAGGCCCAGATTAGTAACCAGTGCGCTACACAGTGAACCTGCAACCTCACACATACAGGCCCAGATTAGTAACCAGTGCGCTACACAGTGAACCTGCAACCTCACACATACAGGCCCAGATTACTAACCAGTGCGCTACACAGTGAACCTGCACCCTCACACATACAGGCCCAGATTACTAACCAGTGTGCTACACAGTGAACCTGCACCCTCACACATACAGGCCCAGATTACTAACCAGTGCGCTACACAGTGAACCTGCACCCTCACACATACAGGCCCAGATTACTAACCAGTGCGCTACACAGTGAACCTGCAACCTCACACATACAGGCCCAGATTACTAACCAGTGCGCTACACAGTGAACCTGCACCCTCACACATACAGGCCCAGATTACTAACCAGTGCGCTACACAGTGAACCTGCACCCTCACACATACAGGCCCAGATTACTAACCAGTGCGCTACACAGTGAACCTGCAACCTCACACATACAGGCCCAGATTACTAACCAGTGCGCTACACAGTGAACCTGCAACCTCACACATACAGGCCCAGATTACTAACCAGTGCGCTACACAGTGAACCTGCAACCTCACACATACAGGCCCAGATTACTAACCAGTGCGCTACACAGTGAACCTGCACCCTCACACATACAGGCCCAGATTACTAACCAGCGCGCTACACAGTGAACCTGCAACCTCACACATACAGGCCCAGATTACTAACCAGTGCGCTACACAGTGAACCTGCAACCTCACACATACAGGCCCAGATTAGTAACCAGTGCGCTACACAGTGAACCTGCAACCTCACACATACAGGCCCAGATTACTAACCAGTGCGTTACACAGTGAACCTGCAACCTCACACATACAGGCCCAGATTACTAACCAGTGCGCTACACAGTGAACCTGCAACCTCACACATACAGGCCCAGATTACTAACCAGTGCGCTACAGAGTGAACCTGCAACCTCACACATACAGGCCCAGATTCCTAACCAGTGCGCTACACAGTGAACCTGCAACCTCACACATACAGGCCCAGATTACTAACCAGTGCGCTACACAGTGAACCTGCAACCTCACACATACAGGCCCAGATTACTAACCAGTGCGCTACAGAGTGAACCTGCAACCTCACACATACAGGCCCAGATTCCTAACCAGTGCGTTACACAGTGAACCTGCAACCTCACACATACAGGCCCAGATTACTAACCAGTGCGCTACACAGTGAACCTGCAACCTCACACATACAGGCCCAGATTACTAACCAGCGCGCTACACAGTGAACCTGCAACCTCACACATACAGGCCCAGATTACTAACCAGTGCGCTACACAGTGAACCTGCACCCTCACACATACAGGCCCAGATTACTAACCAGTGCGCTACACAGTGAACCTGCAACCTCACACATACAGGCCCAGATTACTAACCAGTGCGCTACACAGTGAACCTGCAACCTCACACATACAGGCCCAGATTCCTAACCAGTGCGTTACACAGTGAACCTGCAACCTCACACATACAGGCCCAGATTACTAACCAGTGCGCTACACAGTGAACCTGCAACCTCACACATACAGGCCCAGATTACTAACCAGTGCGCTACAGAGTGAACCTGCAACCTCACACATACAGGCCCAGATTAGTAACCAGTGCGCTACACAGTGAACCTGCAACCTCACACATACAGGCCCAGATTACTAACCAGTGCGTTACACAGTGAACCTGCACCCTCACACATACAGGCCCAGATTCCTAACCAGTGCGCTACACAGTGAACCTGCACCCTCACACATACAGGCCCAGATTCCTAACCAGTGCGCTACACAGTGAACCTGCACCCTCACACATACAGGCCCAGATTCCTAACCAGTGCGTTACACAGTGAACCTGCACCCTCACACATACAGGCCCAGATTACTAACCAGCGCGCTACACAGTGAACCTGCAACCTCACACATACAGGCCCAGATTACTAACCAGTGCGCTACACAGTGAACCTGCACCCTCACACATACAGGCCCAGATTACTAACCAGTGCGCTACACAGTGAACCTGCACCCTCACACATACAGGCCCAGATTACTAACCAGTGCGCTACACAGTGAACCTGCAACCTCACACATACAGGCCCAGATTAGTAACCAGTGCGCTACACAGTGAACCTGCAACCTCACACATACAGGCCCAGATTACTAACCAGTGCGCTACACAGTGAACCTGCAACCTCACACATACAGGCCCAGATTACTAACCAGCGCGCTACACAGTGAACCTGCAACCTCACACATACAGGCCCAGATTCCTAACCAGTGCGCTACACAGTGAACCTGCAACCTCACACATACAGGCCCAGATTACTAACCAGTGCGCTACACAGTGAATCTGCACCCTCACACATACAGGCCCAGATTCCTAACCAGTGCGCTACACAGTGAACCTGCAACCTCACACATACAGGCCCAGATTAGTAACCAGTGCGCTACACAGTGAACCTGCAACCTCACACATACAGGCCCAGATTACTAACCAGTGCGCTACACAGTGAACCTGCAACCTCACACATACAGGCCCAGATTACTAACCAGTGCGCTACACAGTGAACCTGCACCCTCACACATACAGGCCCAGATTAGTAACCAGTGCGCTACACAGTGAACCTGCAACCTCACACATACAGGCCCAGATTACTAACCAGCGCGCTACACAGTGAACCTGCAACCTCACACATACAGGCCCAGATTACTAACCAGTGCGCTACACAGTGAACCTGCAACCTCACACATACAGGCCCAGATTACTAACCAGTGCGCTACACAGTGAACCTGCACCCTCACACATACAGGCCCAGATTAGTAACCAGTGCGCTACACAGTGAACCTGCACCCTCACACATACAGGCCCAGATTACTAACCAGTGCGTTACACAGTGAACCTGCAACCTCACACATACAGGCCCAGATTACTAACCAGTGCGCTACACAGTGAACCTGCAACCTCACACATACAGGCCCAGATTACTAACCAGTGCGCTACACAGTGAACCTGCAACCTCACACATACAGGCCCAGATTAGTAACCAGTGCGCTACACAGTGAACCTGCAACCTCACACATACAGGCCCAGATTAGTAACCAGTGCGTTACACAGTGAACCTGCAACCTCACACATACAGGCCCAGATTAGTAACCAGTGCGCTACACAGTGAACCTGCAACCTCACACATACAGGCCCAGATTAGTAACCAGCGCGCTACACAGTGAACCTGCAACCTCACACATACAGGCCCAGATTACTAACCAGTGCGCTACACAGTGAACCTGCACCCTCACACATACAGGCCCAGATTACTAACCAGTGCGCTACACAGTGAACCTGCACCCTCACACATACAGGCCCAGATTAGTAACCAGTGCGCTACACAGTGAACCTGCAACCTCACACATACAGGCCCAGATTAGTAACCAGTGCGTTACACAGTGAACCTGCAACCTCACACATACAGGCCCAGATTAGTAACCAGTGCGCTACACAGTGAACCTGCAACCTCACACATACAGGCCCAGATTAGTAACCAGCGCGCTACACAGTGAACCTGCAACCTCACACATACAGGCCCAGATTACTAACCAGTGCGCTACACAGTGAACCTGCACCCTCACACATACAGGCCCAGATTACTAACCAGTGCGCTACACAGTGAACCTGCACCCTCACACATACAGGCCCAGATTAGTAACCAGTGCGCTACACAGTGAACCTGCACCCTCACACATACAGGCCCAGATTAGTAACCAGTGCGCTACACAGTGAACCTGCAACCTCACACATACAGGCCCAGATTACTAACCAGCGCGCTACACTGCTGTCATAAGGTGCTCTGAAGGTTTTTGAAAGGGGGGGGTGGAGTGGGAGTCGTGACGCGAGAGGACCGGTGGAGGGGTGGGGGTTCAGCAATACGTGTTCATTCAATGATGAAATTGAACACCGCTCTTTTGACTCCCGAGAGACGATGGACACTCAGGTTCAACGACGACACGGAGAAGTCGCAGCCACTGTGGGCGAGTCACGCTCTCTAACAACGACGGGCTGCGGCGACCCGTTTCAACTGCAGGGGAAGCCGAGAAAAAAAGACGATGCAAAGCAGAGAGAGCAAGTGAAGAGGACGGGGAGGACTGGGGCGGGGGGGGGGAGGACTGGGGGGGGAGGGGAGACCTTGATGAGGAGGTACTTAACCCCGCCCACTGATCCATGAAAACAAGTCAGAGAAAGAGGAGACGCTCTCACACATTACACACTAAACAGCGGAACACTGAAGAGACGAAGCTCTGGAACGTTTGCAAACGTGACAGTGATGTCACAATACTACGCATGTGCAAACATGACAGTGATGTCACAGTACTACGCATGTGTAAATGCTACAGCTACAAGGCCAGGTTTAAGTGAATAGCCGCTTGAGCAGATCAGCAGTGATCAGGATCTCATTAGAACACTGCAGTCCCAATAGAAGGCAACGGTCTTCGGCATCCCCAGTGAACCGATTCAACGTCCCCGATCATGCGATGCTCTCCCTCAGCACTGTGTGGAAGAGATACCGAGATCTGCATCAGCATGTGGAGTGAAGCATCATAAGGGATAATGACGCATCATAAGGGATAATGATGCATCATAAGAAATAATGAAGCATATAGAGGATTAACGAGGATTAACTAACAGCTTGTTAACTGATTTTTTTTTTGTTGCAATTCGTGAATTTAATTTCAAATAATTTTCTGGATGAAACGATCGCCCCCGTCCGACAGTTTACAGGTCTAGTTCCCCAATGATCCACCAGCCGCCAATCACAAGGTAGTCCACTCGTGGCATCGACACGCACACGGCATCGACACGCACACGGCATCGACACGCACACGGCATCGACACGCACACGGCATCGACACACACACGGCATCGACACGCACACGGCATCGACACACACACGGCATCGACACACACACGGCATCGACACGCACACAGCATCGACACACACACAGGCACTTGGTACGCAACACAGAACTTTCAACAGAAAAGAATGCGTGAAAAATGTGTGAAAAACGCAGAGCATCTTCCACACATCCCTCTCTTCTCATCCCCCTCTCTCTTCTCATCAACACACTGCAGAGCTGTCCATCTTTTCTCGTTCTTAATCTCATTCTTTCCACTCTTTCTTTTCCTCCCTTTCTTAAATTTTTCATGCGCTAGTGTATGCAATATTAATAATAACATTAATATGATGGCGATGATTATCACAATAATAATAATAAAAATAAGAGCTGCTGGCTGGAGGAACTGCTTTATGGCTGGTTGTGTAGTGGTTGTGTAGTGGTTGTGTAGTGGTTGCGTACACTTTGTTCCTGCGTTAGGAGGAACGCGATGTTACTGAATCAGAGTGTGAATCAGACGGTGAACATTTTTCAGGATGAATGGGGAGAAGCTCCGTTCAGAAACGACTGGGATTTAAGTGAATGGTAACGGAGCGCTCTGTTTTACGTTATATATCTCTCCCTGCTCGCTCTCCCTCTCCCTGGTATGTGTGGCGGGTGGTAGGATTCAAAGGTTAGCGTGGTAACCATGGTAACCAGGCTCACGGCTGAGGTTGGGCCTGCTGCTGCTGACAGCTGAAGTCAGTGATGGAGTAGTGTGTGGGGGGGGGGCGCACATTCACACATTACATCCGCCGCGCAGAGACTGTGGGCTGGGCTCAGAGAGCGCACCAGACGGAACGCAAGCGTAGTACAACGGCTAGGGAACTGGGCTCCACAAAGGTTGCAGGTTCAATTCTCCAGGTAGAACACTGCAGTTGTACACTTGAACAAGGTAATTAACCTGAATCGCTTCAATTACTACAAATGGATAAGAATGGATACCATATACGTTGCCTGTAATGTAATCTGCATGGATACTGTGTAAACATTCAAAAGGCATGTAAGTGGCTTTAGATAAGAGCATCTGCTAATTGCAGGTAATTTAATGTAACATAATGTAATGTAATGTAACGTAATGTCATGTAATAAGTGGGTTTGAATCCAAGCCATCTGCTCAGTGGCCTGGCATGGGTTCCCCAAAACTCCCTGAGCCTCTCAAACCACTGAATGAGCAGATACAACACACACTTACAACCCCTCTTCTCATTAAAATATATCATAAACATAGTTAACACATTCAACATTTTAAACATATTAAAACCAACTGCATGCTGCCTACGCTGTGCCTGTTAACAGGTGCAGTCATTAAAACCCTTTCAGGCGCGAGATCACACTTATGCGATTGGAATGTTCTTAACTGAACATTCCAATGCTGATGTCACAATCACTACTGGCAAATGAAAGCGGCAGAGTTCCAGAACACAGACTTTTGAATTTTGGAAAAAAAAACATTCCAAAAAAGAAACCTTAGAGTTTTAAATTGACTGGTGTGACTGTCAGTGGTTATTACGCCAAGTTATTCCAGTGAGTACATGGCAGTACATCCACAACAGAGATTTAGGAAGCAGAGCAGTAAGGTGGGTCTGGTACAGTAAGTCATGTTGTCTGCCACAGTGTGTCTGTTATAATCAGTCCGATATGGTCAATCTGGTATGGTGAGTCTCTTATGACTGACACGGCCAATGTGTTAGTCAGTCAATCTGTTACAGTGAGTTTTCAGCCCACAGAGAAATAGACCAGCAGCCAAACACACACACACACACACACACACACACACACACACACACACAGGTCATTTCATTTCCATATCGGTTTTCTTTAGTTTACTTAAAAGTTTTTAATTTCATGGACCCACAGAATAACAGAAGTGCAAACAGTAGGCCAGATGAGGATTAGCCAGGTGAGGATTAGCAAGGTGAGGATTATCCAGATGTGAATGAGCCAGGTGTGAATGAGCCAGGTGTGAATGAGCCAGGTGAGGATTAGCCAGGTGAGGATTAGCCAGGTGTGAATGAGCCAGGTGTGAATGAGCCAGGTGAGGATCAGCCAGGTGAGGTGTGCATTAGGTCAGCAGTAATCACAGCCAATCACCACAATAAATCAGGGCCTTTCCAACGCTTACTGGAAGAACTCAATCAAAACTGATGCTTTAACCAAAAAGCTAAAATAAGTGTTTTCACACAAACAGCTGCCTATTAAAATGACCATTTGATTTCCATAACGGTTTTCTTAACCTCATTTAAAAATTCTCAATTTGCTACTGTTGTTTAAAAAAAAAAAAAAAAAAAAAAAAAAAAAAAAAAGTGCACTGTTTCTGGAAAAGTGCGGAGTTTGACTGGTTCACGCGGAGAGGGCGGAGTTTGACTGGTTCACGCGGAGAGGGCGGAGTTTGACCGGTTCACGCGGAGAGGGCGGAGTTTGACCGGTTCACGCGGAGAGGGCGGAGTTTGACCGGTTCACGCGGAGAGGGCGGAGTTTGACCGGTTCACGCGGAGAGGGCGGAGTTTGACTGGTTCACGCGGAGAGGGCGGAGTTTGACTGGTTCACGCGGAGAGGGCGGAGTTTGACTGGTTCACGCGGAGAGGGCGGAGTTTGACTGGTTCACGCGGAGAGGGCGGAGTTTGACCGGTTCACACGGAGAGGGCGGAGTTTGACCGGTTCATGCGGAAAGGGCGGAGTTTGACCGGTTCACGCGGAGAGGGCGGAGTTTGACCGGTTCATGCGGAGAGGGCGGAGTTTGACCGGTTCACGCGGAGAGGGCGGAGTTTGACCGGTTCACGTTAGTGCGGAAAACTGGGAAACAGAAGAGGTCAGCGAAAGACATTAGAGCAAAGCGATGAAGGATGGGGCCTCATTCATTATAAGCCTTTTAATAGAGGCCAGTGCGGTGAGTCAGCCAGCCGGGATGGGGGGGGGAGAGATGGATGGCACCTGGGAGGAGGAAGAAGAGGACGTTCAAGCTCCGCTGACTTTTCTCATTTCCCGCGCAGCCCGAACGGGGGACGAATGGCGGCGGCTATACGAAAGACAGCGCTGTCCCTCATCTGTGATTAAAACCGCGCTTTCTTTGCGGCACAGATAGATTTTCTGTATGCCCGTGATTGGGCTGTCCGCTCAGCGGTGATTAAAACCGCACTTTGTTGCGCTCGAGCACCAATGAGAATCTTTAGATTAGTGTGGAACATCTCTCCTATAGGTAGGATACCTAGGAGGTACAGACAGAGAAGGAGCAGGAGGACTGGGTGAAACAGGGAGAGAACGGGATGAGGAAACATAAGCATAATACGGGAGGGAGATGAAAGAAAGGAAGAGACAGTAGAGAAAGAAAGAGAGAGAGAGAGAGGAAGATGAAGAGAGCGATAAGCAGTAAAGAGAGAGGGGAAATATAAGAGGTGGTCAGAGCAGAAGAGAGAGAAAGAGAGAGAATGAAGAAGAAAGAAAGAGAGGTAGAGTGAAAGACACTCTGCAGTTTCGGGGGCCCGTTTAAAACTCCCTACAGAATGGCTGCCAAGGACAACACACAGATTTACCATCGCCCCTACCCCCCCCCGGCCCCCCCCTTCACACCTGCCCCCCACACAACGCAGTACAGAACCCAGGGAAGGAGAGCGCAGGGCCCGAGCTAATGGTGCATGTCGGGCAAACATCAGCCAATCAGGGCGCTGAGTTACGGGGGAAAGGCAGAGGAACGGGGAGCCCAGATTAAAGGCTAATGGAGTTCTAAAGCGGCAGCAGTTTTGTGAAGGGTGGGGGGCAGGGGTGACACAATGAGACTGCTGTGATGTCACCTCACTCACACAGGAGCTCTGCACCAATCACGGAACACGATGGTAACAGCCAACAAAGCAACAGCCGTGGCGATTGGTGGACACCATCTCGCTATGCTTCTGCAGTCACTGTGGGAAATTACCAAGAACAATAAAGCAGGCAAAAGACAGACACAACGTCACCTCACCCTGCAGGCATCGAGGGTATCTACCAATCACCATTGGCATTGTTCTATTCGATATTACCAACGTACCTTGTGATTGGTTGAGGTCCAGCTGGTAGCCATAGAGCATTTCCATGGTGATGACACCAAAGTCCCATCCATGTTTCACTATCCCTGGGAAATTACCAGGGAGTAACCAGAATCACCATCAGCCCACAAGCTATCGGTAGTCATCACCATACATAAATAAGTATTTTTTCTGTTGGTGAAAACACTTAAATACCCCAGGCGCAGGCAGGAATAAGAACCCCCGATCAGTACGGTTGGAAATCCGAGCAGGGATTAGGGATTGTTTCACGGGCTTTTAGGTTCGCCTGTTAGCAAACCTTTCACCATTTTCAGCTGCGTTTAAAAAAATTAAAAAAATACAGAGTCCTGACAGATCTGAAATCAAAAGCCCTTTCTGCCTGTAATAGGTCATTGAATACAGTCTTATTAAATAGCGTATGGGCACAGAAACATGGTCTGGGCTCTACTACAATGCCATTATGTTTCTTAACAGCTTAACTAGCGGACTTATGGGCGCCTAATCGACCAGCGGGAGTCACTGGACAACCGCCCAATGAAGCGCTGCCAACTGAAACCGTCCCACCTCCCCGAGGCTGCTAGAGCCAATCGCGCGTCACCCGCAGTCAGCACTGGAATCAGAAGCAAGCTGTGGTTCAGTTTTCTCCATTGAATTCAATGGGCAGAAGGCTCTTTTGCGCTCAGCAAGCATACTTCCGGGTGCTTCACTGCCTGGCCACGCCCACCCTCTCTAGTTCCATATACGTTCTAGGGTTGGGACATAATGCCAATAATGCGTGTTCACCCACATACAGTAGAGGGCGCTACACAATGTGTCAGTGAACTCCCATTGAAAAATAAGTTCCGTTAATATAACCTTGCTTGGTAGCTAGCCAGCTGGCTATATATACCTTTTATCCTCCAAAATTAACTATGATCTGATATTCTTTATGATATCTCACATGTCTTCTTACTATCCAAGTGCAGAATTTCAAGATGTGAAATCTTGAAAATATGAAAGAACTAACAAAGAGAAAAATAAATACACAACGGTTGTAATAACTGAGTAACAAGTTGATGTCGTAAAATTACCCCGACTGAACCTCCATGAAGCCACGCTGGATAAATTCGGACCCCATGCCGCCAGGACTTTGGCCCACTCACCTTCACCTCATGACCTTTCTGTAATATAATCTTACAAGATGAGGGACGAGCACTTCCCACGCGCATTAGCGCTGCCCTCAGTCCATCTGTGAGTGATGACATCACCGCCCCGGTTTTAAATTACCAGGTTTTGCTTCGTTAGTCAGCGGAAATCTGATCCGGATTTGAACGGCTTCCTTCTGAACAGGTTTCTGAGAAACACACACAGGGTGCTGTTTGGTTGGTTGCAGGTAGATACATTTAGGAAAGGTTTTTGGTTAAATAGTGCATAAGAAAAGGCCTCAATTCATAATTCAAAAACATTCCAAGTAGGAATTAATGATAGTGTAATGGACGGTCTTTCCTCAATAACTACTCAGTTATCCAACAAACTCAGTAATCCTGCTTCGTGGTACATGCGCCCGGTACATGCGCCCGGTACATGCGCCCGGTACATGCGCCCGGTACATGCGTGCCCGTTAAACAACCTTCCAACTGGATAGTACTCTTGTTGTAACTCAGTGCACCTATTTGTAACCAACTACTTATTGTGTGTGTGTATGTGTGTGTGTAGCGTAGTAATGCTCTTCTCTATGAATGCATCCAGGGATTCTGCATTGAGACAGCAGTGTTGCCACATGCACTCTGATCTAATGAGGTTCTGGATGCAGATGCAGAAGAAGCACAAAATGGCGGTATTGGTAGCATGCCTGAACAGGATGCGCGGGCTTTTAGCACATCAGTCTCTGCTATCCTTATCAGTACCTCTGAGGGGAACTCAGAACGGCTTCAAGCGAAAAGCTGTCCAGACTACTCACACTCAGAAAGCTCTTTTAAAAGGAAAGCAAAACCCATGAATGTTTTTCTGAAATGTAGGTATGTCTGTTTTACAAAGCTAACATGCGTTCTGAAAGAAGCCTTTTCACCCAACAGTGTGTCTAAAGGAGACAATTCCATGTGGCGTGGCTCAATAAACCCTTGCTCTTGATCTTCTAAATCGATGAACGAGGGAAAGGAAAATCGAATGCAGAAGGATCGGAAGATATAAAAGGTGATTTGGGTGAAAGAGGATGTGGCATTCGAAGCTCGCATTCAGGGACGATGAGCATCAGAGATTAAACTCTAACCTAACGGCATTCACACAGAAAACACTTTACTATGTTTCCAGATGCATTCATTAATCCCGCCCCCCCCCAAAAACAAAAACCCCATACACTTTTCTCCCAGTTTTCCCCATACATCCGTTTAGAATCCCCCATCTGTCATATATTCCCATACATTCTTACTCTAAAACAACCCCTGAGTTTTTAAAAAATCCCCCTACATTGAAGGTAAAATCCCCAATCTGGCAAGTCTTCACACTGTGGCCACCTGTCACTCTCCAGTGGCTCTGCGGTTCGATTCTGGGAAATCTTCACGACGATCATGTCCGTCTGAAACTTTGCAAAAGCTCTCAAATGGAAATAGATTCAATGTCTTTATGGCAAGGCAAGGCTATCGCTATTTACCCATCTTGTATTCAGTCTTCGCTGAAATGAAGACTGATGTATGACTACACACCCCCACGCCTCAGAAGCACAGAGCAATAGCTTGCAATCTCATTATGTTAAGAAAAATAAATAAATACAAAATACAACACGAGTTTAAAACCAAGAACATCAGTCTCATTCAAGACTTCTATTTATCCATCTATCCATCTATCCATCCATCTATCGCTTGTGGACATCAATAGCGCAGAAATTCTCTTTAATGTCAGGACCAATCCGACGGCCGGTCACTGGCTTCAATCGCCTCTGGCGGAGGACAACTGGGAATTCTGTGGAATTCTGGGAAACAGCGAGGGTCTAAAACAGTGCAGACACGCCAGCACTAGCACACCTTTTATCACAGCAAAACGCAGAAGGTCTGCCGCCCGGCCCCACGCGAGGACGCGGTTCCGTTTCCATAACAACACTTCAAGTAACAGTTCATAGCACAAAGCGTTCTCACTCTGATTACTATTACTATTTTTTTTTTATTGAACATTGAGAGGACGTTCACACAAGACGACCCAGACACACCCGCCACGATCGTATAATTCAACCTAAGTGAACTGAATTATGCTCGTAAAAATAAATAAATAAATAACAGCGCTAAAAATAGCCTAGCCTAACTTGCGGAAGGAGATCGCATTTCTACAACATTCCTGGAGTGACAACCGCCGTTAACAGCCAGCGACCGACTAGGCCCACACCACGGTGACATCACCCAAACACTCACAGCGGAAAGATGTCAGGAAGAAGCAACGCCGCCTCAAAACTTCCAACAACAAAAAAATACCAACTAGAGGGTTGCCAAACCTACAATTTCCCTGACATTTCAGTCATCGAACTGTCATTCAGGCAGACGTGTTATTTCTGCCTCCCTCACTGGCAGAGTGACAAGAATACATTACATTTTACTCAATCATGTATTGAATGATTGTATTTGTCATGCTAAATGGCAGCCTCTAATTATAATTACCTAGCACTAATAGCTATTAGGCCTATAAGAGCCAATCTGCGTGTAAAATTAGAGTTGGCTAATTAGATTTAGTATCAGCTGTGCAAACAAATCGTAGGCCTACAACCAGAGGCGATTCTAGAGACTGTGTGTGTGTGTGTGTGTGTGTGTGTGTGTGACAGCGACTTCCACTGTCATCACAAAACTCCTTAAACACAGCCCTCGGGTAAGGGTGGGCGATATGGCGAAAATATCATATCACGTTTTTTTTTGGACAGGATCACGATTCACGATTCTTTTAAGTTACTGAACAGTGCAACCAAACTAATTTCCCTATTTAAGAAAATATAGCCCTACAAGGAAACAAAACCTAAAAGAAAAATAATAACAAAGACCATTTAGGCCAAAGTAAGTTACCTTCTCAAACATTGGTTTCAAAAAGTAAACAATGGCACTCAAGTAAAGTGCACTGTTGCTAAATAAAAAAATTTTTTATCTAACGTTGGTAGGAATTCTAACAGTCAGGAAGCTCATGAGACACAGATCCTCAGCAAAACCAGTCGATTCACTTTCTGTTTTATGAGGTAGCAGTATGTAACATTCTCATTAACATGAAAAGTAGAATAAAAATAAACTGAATAACGACTTCAATGAGGAAAAGCCAGGTTGAAACAAGAGGATAAATTGCTTATTTAAAAAAAATAAAAAATAAATAATAATAATAATAAAAAAAAGGTTCATTAAAAATGTTAACTAACTCTTCTAATCTCATAAGTACATTTAGCATGAATTCTTGTTGTGGCATTCGGAGTGGAATGGCGGTGTTGTAAAAATATTTGCAGCTGGGTAACTCCAGGGATCAACTATCTTGAAACCCACATTTTCCATGGTTTTTATGGGAATCATATCCTTGGCCAGCTAAATTATCACTGCATCTTACCTCTTTCCAGCGCTTACTTGTCTTGTCATACGGAGTGCCTTTCTCAAATGCCTTCATTAGAGCTGAAACCTACCTCACGGAAATACACGAACATGGACGCTTCAAGCAACACATGACATTTGTGAAAGACAAACCAGAGAGTTGCAGCGATGGACGCTATAGCAGGCAACAACAACAGTAAATAACTTTCTTGTTCGATATGTGCTTTCCTCTGGTTTGTCTTTCACAAATGTCATTGGAAAAGAAAAAGTGTTTGCGTAGCTCGAAGTGTCCACGTTCGCGTATTTGCGTGAGGTATGTTTCGTTTCGGCCCTAGTTTGTTTTTGGCCTTGTCGCATGTGGCCGCGTGGCTGTGGCTGTAGCACTCACGTGAGACTTTCGGCATGCTCTTTGCAGCGCTTTCTTTTGAGGAGGTTAAAAGGGTTTGTCGTGTTGTAATCCGACGTGCGAACCTTCGGGTGTGTCTGTTAGGGAAGGTGCGAAACTGACCAGTGAATAGTGTGTGGTTTGAGGTTTGGCTGAGAAAACAACTTTGGTTGCCATGTATGAGCATCAGAATGTGCAGTATCACTGTAGCACGATACTCCCGACCTCTCTGTAGAGGCAGATCTCTCAGTAGAGGCAGATCTCTCTGTAGAGGCTGATCTCTCTGTAGAGGCTGATCTCTCTGTAGAGGCAGATCTCTCTGTAAAGGCAGATCTCTCTGTAGAGGCAGATCTCTCTGTAGAGGCAGATCTCTCTGTAGAGGCAGATCTCTCTGTAAAGGCAGATCTCTCTGTAGAGGCAGATCTCTCTGTAGAGGCAGATCTCTCTGTAAAGGCAGATCTCTCTGTAGAGGCAGATCTCTCTGTAAAGGCAGATCTCTCTGTAGAGGCAGATCTCTCTGTAGAGGCAGATCTCTCTGTAAAAGCAGATCTCTCTGTAAAGGCAGATCTCTCTGTAGAGGCAGATCTCTCTGTCAAGGCAGATCGCGGAGACATTAATCCTTCACGATGTAATATAGTAATATCGCACAACCCTACCCTCAGGGCTCCCCAATGCTCGGAGGCCCAGATATGAGCCAGACTTGCCTGTTCATAAGATTGGCCTCTGCATACAACAACAGCTTACGTCCTGCCATTCGTAATGCACAGCCTGCCATCATTAGAAAGAACAGACAATCCATGCGACACGCTGGTGGGCTCTTCGACATTTCTGACAGGTCCTTTTATTCGCATGTGCGCACGCACGCACGCAAACCCACTCACGCCTGCACGCGGCGTGTAATTATCCATCGGTCAGATTTGACAAAGGCCGCATACGTGGCGGCAGCAGTGGGAGCAGTCGTGAACGAGAACGTCATAGCGGAATCGCTCTGAAGTCCCCGGTGCCCTAATCTTCCGCTCTGCCGCCTTTAATAACGAGCGAATAACAGCGATCCCACGGCGAGCGTTCAGACAGAGGAGGCGCGGCTCACCCCCTCCTCTCAATGGAACGCTCGGCCGTGTGGAATGTCCCCGCTGTTCCGGAACCTCACTGGGGCCAGCGGCTTTTCTGGGATGTGGGGGGTATACCGTTTCTTCCGCTTCCTCGTTGGAAAAAAAAATAAACACCCAGCATGCTCGGTGCGAGCCCTGCAGGGTGTGAGGGGGGGGGTATATGTGGCTTTTTTGGCGGCTTACCAAATTAATCACAGGAAATTAAACAAAAAAATGCTGTGACAGCTGAAAGTGCGCTTTTAGGAAGGCTTAGAGACGGCTCACAGGCGACAAGAGACTAAACTGACGACCCGGGAAGGGGGGCTGAGGGTCAGCTGGTACAATTTATTCTGAAATGTGAAAACTATTTATAGAACTGAATTACCAGCGCCAAACTGAGATACTCGTGATGTTAAAAAACTAAAGTAGGCGGGGCCAAATAACGTTCGGTACTCCAAACAGACAGTGACGTCTGACTCGCTGCGTCTGTGCAAAACCTTTAAGCGCACGCAAAACTAATAACACGGCCAATGATTGGTGCAAAAGATTAAGAAAATGCCATGACCAATCATTGACCATGTTATTGGTTTTGCGTGTGCTAAAAGCCTTAGCCAATCAGGCCTTAAGGCTTTGCTTTGCCAAGGTTTCCAACAGAACCGGCAGCGACAGCTCAGGTCTCAGCGCATATTTATAACTCGCACCTAAGACAGCGAGTGTGGATAAACGCCGGGGCAGAGACCTACTGCAGCGGTTCCTTTTTGAACGCGCCCCGATGATGTCGTAATTTCAGATGACTCTGCACTTTCAGGCCGATGATGTCATTTATTACAGGTGACTCTGTCCGGTGACAGGGCATCGGTCAGCCTATCCCATTCCCCCGTGGTAAATATGTCATGCCAATAAAGATTATGAATTTAATGTTAGAGAGAGAGAGGAGAAAGAGAGGGAGGGAAGAAAGAGACCGCAAGGGAAGGTGGGAAGGGGGAGAGAGGAGGATTGATAGGGTGAGAGAGGGAGAGAAAGAGAGCGAGAGAGAATGAGGGAAAGAGGGAGATTGATAGAAAGAGAGAAAGAAAGGTTGAGCACCACCTGGACTATTAGCTGGCCCGGTGGCAGTCCTTTACTTCCTGCATAATGAAGTCAGACGTGACAAATTAAAGATTTAAAAGAGTTCAGGAGGCCCTCTGGGAGCTAGCTGTGGGGGAGGGGCAGAACTCCAATTTAATTCCCATAAGTGGCCCATGATTCCATTAAACGGACATTATCCCTGAGTCAGAGGTGGCACCAGACAAAGAGCTGCTTCCTTCACCACTTCCAACCAATCACAGAACCTCCACCAAGCACAGCTGCCCCACTCTTGTCCCGCTACGGCTCTGTAGGGGTGCCACCAGGGATTTTGGGCCCCATGAAAATATCTCACATTGGGCCCCGCACACCTAAAGTACAGACAACACCCAAAGCTCTCATCGTCAATGAGAATTTAGTTCTGGGTTCACCATCCTGGTTAAATGTGTCAGCGGAAACGCCACGCACGCACGCATGCATGCAGACGCACACGCATACACACACGTGATCCACTCATGCTATAATTATGAATAGGCTACTTTATAAACTGCGGGCCTGATTTACTACCTAGCATGTGAAAAACCTTCTAGCGCATTGATAACATGGCATTTGTTGTGCACCAGTCAGTACACCCCCATGCGAATAGCGCAAGCAGGAGGTATCGTTTTCGCTCCCGTCTGTGCGCGTGTCCCGATCATCCATAACTCAAACAATTCTACTCCGATTGTGATGAAACTTTGTGGAAATGTTGACAGTTGGGCAATGACATGAATCTTGAATTCCCCCCCTCCCCCCCCACAGTGCAAGATCACAGTATAAGCCTCTTGCGTGGGTGTAGCATCTCTCTGAGTGCCATTCTAGTTGGTTGTGTTATTAGTTTTGCGTGTGCTGAAATGTTTTGCACACGCTAAAGGTCTTAGTAAATCAGGTCCTGTGTGTTTATACGTCTGTGTTTGTGCGTGCGTCTGCAAGCCGCTTTAAGGTGGGAACGTTCACCAGCTGGGAACATAACGGCGGACACAACGTTTCCACGTGAGCGAGAGTGCTGCACCAGGTTTGGGAAGCGGCTGAAAGGGAATTCCCCGGCACACCCAGAGGAATTCACTGTGATTTTATCTACGGGCTTATTTTCTCTGCAGTGCATTCTGGGTTCTGACAGGCCCTGACATGATGGAGTTTCTCTTTTGAAGAGAAGCCCGATAAACACACCTGGGCCAAGACGCAGCCATATCCCTATTGCACACAACCTGTGGAGACGTTCTGCAGTGAAGAGCCAATCACCTCACACAAACCCCCCCCCCCCACAGAAACCTGGCAGATCAAAGGTGCCAACAACTTGACCCAACTGACCGGATTAAACTCCCTCACAGTGGTTAACATATGGGAAAAGAGAGGGAGGGAGAGAGAGTGAGAGGAAGAGAAGCAGGAAGGAGAGAGAGAGGTGAGAGCAGGTGCTGAAAACTGCTCCTTGCTTTCTGCTTTCGTGATAACCACAAAAGTCAGGCCAGGGGACAAATATCCACCTGTGTGTGTGTGTGTGTGTGTGTGTGTGTGTGTGTGTGTGTGTGTGTGAAAAGTGCTGCAATATACTGAAATAAAATCTATTATATAATCCAGCTATGATGACAAAAGACATAGCCATGTTTCAAAATAATATAAACTTTTTTTTTTTTTTTTACAATTTAAAGAGAAACTCAATTGTTGCAAAGCATTACACAATATAAAGTGCATATATAAAGCATATATGCACTATAGCCTCTGTAACATGTTTCTGTTAGCAACCTCTCCTAAATCATACGTGTACAAAAGCGTGGGTGAGAGAGGGACTCCGCCTACTTCAGGCCACCCCCCGTCTGTGGCAGGGGGCCGAGCACGCCCCCGCGGCAGCAGGAATGTGTCGAACTTTAGCCCCTGCCTGCACCTCTGTCAGGCCACGCCCTTCTGAGCAAACAGCCTCGCTGCACGACTGAACAACGTTCTGACAGCGTGTTCACAGCCTCTCCACACAACTCAACAACATTCTGATCACGTTTTCACAACCCCTACACACAACTAACCCCTTGACTTGACCTCTACACACGACTTGACAACATGGTGACAATGGGCTCACGAGTCACAACCACAAAGTTCAGCCAGGAAAGAGATGCATGAGCACACAGTACATTCAACGCAAGTACACGACTGATTTCCCAACAGTACACTGGATCAGCGTGCATTCAATACAATATTTAGCCTAACATTTCTGACTGGCGTTCACTTTCAGTTTTCAGGGAAAAACAGATGAAAAGGTCAATATATTTTAGAAAAAATACCCCCCAAAGACATGCAGAAAACGTTGCCCCGGACGAGGCAGAATGTTTAAATGTTTGGCACGTATCACCGAAAAAACTTATTTGTCATAAAACAACTGAGCCTCGCAGGGGACTTGGGATAGATCTGGTAAATCTCGAACAGAAAACAAAATGATTTAGAATAATATCTGGCGCCATTGTGTGCTCCTTCACTTTACAGTTACACAAGGCTATGTGAACATGAATTTGAACATCATACACGTTTATGTAGGAAATCTCTCTGTAGGGTTCAGAAAGAGAACAGCTGAGTGTGGAACGCTCCCCCCTCTCCCAAATATCCCACCCTTCGGAATGTTGCAACATCCTGGTTCCGTCTGCAGCCCGCCGCCTGCCGTCACCCAAACCCAACCGGATACCCCCAGGTCTTCTGGCACATTCTACTGAGGATAAACACATTCTCCATCTCCCCATTCGCTCTCTGTCTATCCCCGAATCACACTCTCTCTCTCTATCTCTAAATCACTCTCTCTCTCTTCCCATCTCTAAATCACTCTCTCTCTCTATCTCTATCTCTAAATCACTCTCTATCTCTAAATCACTCTCTCTCTCTATCTCTATCTCTAAATCACTCTCTCTCTCTATCTCTATCTCTAAATCACTCTCTCTCTCTATCTCTATCTCTAAATCACTCTCTCTCTCTCTATATCTCTAAATCACT
This sequence comes from Ilyophis sp. 1 JC-2022, assembly GCA_022702515.1. Classification (NCBI taxonomy): domain Eukaryota; kingdom Metazoa; phylum Chordata; class Actinopteri; order Anguilliformes; family Synaphobranchidae; genus Ilyophis; species Ilyophis sp. 1 JC-2022. The sequence goes on from CM040406.1 coordinate 65,587,207, forward strand.
CTCTCTATATCTCTAAATCACTCTATCTCTATCTCTAAATCACTCTCTATCTCTAAATCACTCTCTATCTCTAAATCACTCTCTATCTCTAAATCACTCTCTATCTCTAAATCACTCTCTATCTCTAAATCACTCTCTATCTCTAAATCACTCTCTATCTCTAAATCACTCTCTATCTCTAAATCACTCTCTATCTCTAAATCACTCTATCTCTAAATCACTCTCTCTCTCTAAATCACTCTCTCTAAATCACTCTCTCTAAATCACTCTCTCTAAATCACTCTCTCTAAATCACTCTCTCTCTAAATCACTCTCTCTCTAAATCACTCTCTCTCTAAATCACTCTCTCTAAATCACTCTCTCTCTAAATCACTCTCTCTAAATCACTCTCTAAATCACTCTCTCTAAATCACTCTCTCTAAATCACTCTCTCTATCTCTAAATCACTCTATCTCTAAATCACTCTCTATCTCTAAATCACTCTTTAGCTCAATCAAGTTCATTTTGTCTTCTTATTTCGAATAAATGTTTTTAGTTTCTTTTGTTCAGACAATGAGATAATAGATTGTATTTACCTGACAGTTTCGACTGACATCTGCAGTCTTCCTCAAAGCGTCACCTGACAGCTGTGATGCGTCGTCAGCTGATGTTTTATCAGGGGTGGCCAGCCTGTCAAGATCTGTCAGGCTGGCCACCCCTGATAAAACATCAGCTGACGACGCATCACAGCTGTCAGGTGACGCTTTGAGGAAGACTGCAGATGTCAGTCGAAACTTTCAGGTAAATACAATCTATTATCTCATTGTCTGAACAAAAGAAACTAAAAACATTTATTCTAAATCACTCTCTCTCTAAATCACTCTCTCTCTCTAATCTCTCTCTCTAAATCACTCTCTCGCTCTAAATCACTCTCTCGCTCTCTCTAAATCACTCTCTCTATCTCTAAATCACTCTCACTCTCTCTCTATCCCTAAATTTCTCGCTCTCTCTCACTCACTCTCTAAATCACACACTCTCTCTCCCACTCATATCTCACATAAACAGCCCTTTTCACACACAGCACATACACACACTCTGCATCATCAAAGACACACACGCATGCACACAGACACATGCACAAACACAAAATCAGGCACACACACATGCACAGACACACACACACACCTGCCCCTGATAACAACAGTAGACCATTTAACTGCCCCTCTGTTACCCCCCATAAACCCCCCACTGCACAGAAAGCAGAAGGTCTGTTCCAGGTCATAATTAAAATTTAAAAAAAGGAAGCCAGGGTTGCTATGCCAACACCACGCACACCGGCAAACGTGTTGCCCACGGCACTCTGGCTAACGCGGAGGAGTCCACACTACGGCTCAGTTCTACAGCGGTAATAACCGCCGTGCGCTCTGGACTACACTACGGCTCAGTTCTACAGCGGTAATAACCGCCGTGCGCTCTGGACTACACTACGGCTCAGTTCTACAGCGGTAATAACCGCCGTGCGCTCTGGACTACACTACGGCTCAGTTCTACAGCGGTAATAACCGCTGTGCGCTCTGGACTACACTACGGCTCAGTTCTACAGCGGTAATAACCGCCGTGCGCTCTGGACTACACTACGGCTCAGGTCTACAGCGGTAATAACCGCCGTACGCTCTGGACTACACTACGGCTCAGGTCTACAGCGGTAATAACCGCCGTGCGCTCTGGACTACACTACGGCTCAGGTCTACAGCGGTAATAACCGCCGTGCGCTCTGGACTACACTACGGCTCAGGTCTACAGCGGTAATAACCGCCGTGCGCTCTGGACTACACTACGGCTCAGTTCTACAGCGGTAATAACCGCCGTGCGCTCTGGACTACACTACGGCTCAGGTCTACAGCGGTAATAACCGCCGTGCGCTCTGGACTACACTACGGCTCAGGTCTACAGCAGTAATAACCGCCGTGTGCTCGACTCCCGCAGCTGCAGAAACTGCTTTGGCAAGGGTGGGGGAGGGGGGGGCGATCACAAATAAAATCTCTGTAAACGAGCGAGAGCAAGAAAGATGGAGAGAGAGAGAGAGAGAGAGAGAACAAGAGTGAGAGAGAGAGAGAGAGAGAGAGAACAAGAGTGAGAGCAAGAGAGATATAGACAAAGAGAAAAAAAAACTACAAACACACACACACACACACACACAGACACACACACACACACACGTATCATATCGCCTGTGCAGACTATGGTAAATTAATGATGGCGCATTTAAGCGCGACCAGGCAGCGGTGACCTCAAAACGTTTCTCGCTTCAGATGGAAGAAAGCCGATAGCAGCCTGGCTTTCTTTAAAAGTGCCAGCTCTGGCCAGGAGAAATCGCCACTGAAAGACCCATTATCTGCGATAACGCATTAACAAATGTAATTTCACCAAATGGAAAAGGCATTAGCCTGTCTCTCCGTCTCTCTTTCGGGAGACGCGTGCACACACGCACGCACGCACACACTCAGGCCTAGGCCTGGGTCCGGACCATCTCAAAATCCCAAAACACCGTCTAGTAAATCATACTTTAGAGCAGCAAGGATTCTTTTTCTAAAACAAGAAAGAATTGGATAAAAGGCAAATCACTGTGTTCATTTAAACGTCCCATTCTCAAACCCCCCCTGGTAAAAAACTGTAAAGGTGCCATTATTACATGTACATAGCCAGGTGTATTTGGCAACGTAGTGACATGCACACTTTACCTGCGATTTTAACCAGCAAACCCCCCCCCCCCCATTCCTGGGGCATGGCGTGCTAAGAGCTGTTCATGAACATGAGTGACTCATGCCCTACAGGGTGGGGGGGGGTCCAGCTCCACAGTGTGTAAACAATTGAAGCCCCATTCATCTCACGTTATCGTTATCACAACCGCTTAATAACTCAATGGGCACCTTCACACAAAAGTGGGAATGTTACTCCCTCCACTACAGTTTTGTGTGTGTGTGTGTGTGTGACAGCTCCAATGCAAGAGAAGCTCTTGCTCTTATCTGGATGCTCGTGTCTTTACAAACCACAATCCGTTAATAATATTGCATAGTACAAATCAAAGATGAATGCAGATTAATTCTACAGGCATTTGATTTGGATATCAGACACATCAAAGGTACCACAGCGTCTTGCGGACGCGCTTAGCCTCTCTCTCGCTCTCGCTCGCTCTCACTTTCTCCATTTAAAAAATAATAATAATAAACAGCACGGTTCACAAATGGGATTTGCTGAAATACAGAGCAAAGGAGGTGGAGCAATGCACTCTGGGTACAGTATAAAGGTGACAGTCTGAAATAGGTTATGCAACCACAAGAGGATTTCAATTTAGCTTGCGTTGCTAGTTATTAAAACCAAAAGAGTGCTTTTCCAAATGGACACTCATCACAGTAAAAATAAGGATAGGTCCTTTTTACATTAAAGTGGAGTTGCCTTTTAATGGAACACAGACTAATTCAAGCAATCAGTGCGTTTTTAAAATCATATTCCTTAAAAAATCCTCAGCATAATGCTCCACAAGAGTGCTTCTGTTTTTTCCCCTCTTCAGCCATGAATAATTCAATTATTACTGTCCTAACAGAACACATGTCATTCTCTTTAGCTTTCATTGAATACCATGACAACACAATATTCCTTTTTTGCAATATTGAATTTGACAAAAAGTCAAAACCCGCTCGCTCGCGCAGCGTGTTTCTGGCTGAATCAGTGCCCGCTGAGCTTGGTGATGGCAGCTGTGACAGTGTGCCAGTCCTGCTTGTGATTCACTGAGGAAATCCTCTCACACACTCAGCCATGCTAAGCTACGCCACGCTACGCCACACTCAGCCATGCTACGCTACGCCACGCTATGCTACGCTACGCCACACTATGCCACACTCAGCCATGCTAAGCTACGCCACGCTACGCCACACTCAGCCATGCTACGCTACGCCGCGCTACGCCACACTCAGCCATGCTACACTACGCCACACTCCGCCACACCACACTCCGCCATGCTACACTACTCCACGCTACGCCACGCTCCGCCACGGCCCGCCACGCCACGCTAAGCCTCGCTCTGCCACGGCCCGCCACGCTAAGCCACGGCCCGCCACGCCACGCTAAGCCACGCTCCGCCATGCTACACCATAGCAACAGTGTCATCGACCCCCATTCTGACTCACAGTCCTGTCTGCTGCCAAATTATTTCAACATTCGTTTGCCACGCCAAGGCAAAAATATTAAAAGTATGGCATCTGATGGCTAAAATATTACAAGTGTAAAAAGGAAACAAAATTTCAAACGTTTGTTTGCCACCTTAAATTAAACCTGAAAGTGGCTATTTGTTAAGCAAAGGCAAAAACATCCAAACATTTCTCTGCCATTTCAGCAAACAACAATCCTCATCGACCACACACACACACAAACACTCACATCCACACACACACAACCACTCTGCATATACCGACACACATACACACATCCACAAACACCTACACATTCACAAACTACACATCCACAAACAACTACACATCCACACACACAAACACACACTCTGCATATACCCACACACAAACACACACACTCCCTGTTTCCCTGTACTAATATGGACTTCATTCATTCTAAATTAATATTAAAAAAATGGATACATTGGTAAAACCAAAAGCCTGGTTTATGTCATTCATGTCCTCGTAAAACTGGATGCAACTAAGAGTTCCAGCTGTGTTCCACATCTCCCGCGGCCCTTCCTGACGGCTAATAAGATACCTTTGACAGTGAGGCCAATGGCCAATGAGAACCCTCTGGTGGTGAGGGCGGGACCGTTGAAGTGATGATGTCACAAGGGTCTGATATGGATCTTGCCTGCACTGTGGGGGCGGGATGCAGAAAGGTCGCATCGCACAGTACAGCGCACCATAGCAACTGAGGTCAACTGTCAAAATACCGGGATCCATTCTGGTCTGGTGTGAACGGATCCGATCCATAGCACTCATCCGATTAGGGTTAGAAGCTAAAGGTAACAAAGGCATCCCTTTGTTGAAATAGGCCTCTCTTCTCCTTCTCATTTTCTCATTCTTTCTCTCAATCTGTCACCTGATGTCTCTGCGATTTCCTCTCTGTAAAGCCGATTTCCTCTCCGTAAAGCCGAGCTCCTCTCCTCTCCGTAAAGCCGAGCTCCTCTCCTTTCCGTAAAGCCGAGCTCCTCTCCGTAAAGCCGAGCTCCTTTCCGTAAATCTCCTGACTAGCAGATTTTTATTCATTTATTTATTGTATTTTTACACAACGCTACTCGGCGCAAACCTTTTTTCTCATAGTGTCAAATGCTGCCGGCTCCGCTCAAAACATTCCCGGTCGCCGTGGCGATGCCACCCCTCCACCACCTCCTTGCCGCAGAGGCTGGGTCAGAAACACGGCCCATAGCTGCGATTTCCCTCGGCAAGCAGGGACCACCGGCTGTCAATCAAAGGTGTGAACCTCATGAAATCTTATCAGTACAGTAACCACGGCGGCAGCACCACCTCTTACAGCTTTTAACCCCGCCCCCCCACCTTATGACTCACAGCCTTTAACCCCGCCCCCCTGACTGACTCACAGCCTTTAACCCGCCCCGCTGACTGACTCAGCTAGCTTGTCTGTCACTTCCTGGATCTGCAGCTATTTTTCAGGTCTTGGGCAGGGGGGGGTGGGGTGGTGCAGCTCATTGGCGGGGAAAGGGCTAAGCTACAGCACATATAATGGAGTGCATTATGGGAGGTTTTATCGGCCTGCGACGCTTTAACAGGTCAGACGCATCGATCTCGGAGGACACACTGCCTGCGGTCCCACTGCCAGGAATGCAGCTCTTCTTGTGGCTCTTACGCACACACACACAAACACACACACGCACGCGCACAGTATACACGCACACACACACACACACACACACAGAGTATACACACACACACACACACACACACACACACAAGCAAAGACGCTTTCCCACACACACTTGCATACACACACGCTCTGTATACACACACGCTCACACACACACACGCAAAGACACTCTCCCACACACACACACACACACACACGCTTTGTATACACACACACACACAAAGACGCTCTCCCACCCACACTCTGAATAAACACACACACTCACACATGTTCAGTATGCACACACACATACACACACAAACAAACATGTGTCCACAGAGACAGCAATGCCCCAAAGAAAATAAAAAATAAAAAGGGCTTTCATAAATAGAGGCCAAGTAAGGGATCCTTCACCAACCTACAAAACAGCATCGCACCAATGCTAACGCCGATTGAGCCAATACTAACGTTTAATGAGTCAACGCTAACGCTGAATGAGCCAATACTAATGCTGAATGAGCCAATGCTAACGCTGAATGAGCCAATGCTAACGCTGAATGAGCCAATGCTAACGCCGAATGAGCCAATGCTAACGCCGATTGAGCCATGCTAACGCCGATTGAGCCAATGCTAACGCCAATTGAGCCAATGCTAATGCTGAATGAGCCAATGCTAATACCGAATGAGCAAATGCTAACGCCGAATGAGCCAATGCTAACGCCAATTGAGCCAATGCTAATGCTGAATGAGCCAATGCTAACGCCAATTGAGCCAATGCTAATGCTGAATGAGCTAATGCTGAATGAGCCAATGCTAACGCCGATTGAGCCAATGCTAATGCTGAATGAGCCAATGCTAACGCTGGCTACATTTTTTGCAGCTTCCTCCCCTCATTAAGAGATTACACGCCAACATTAGTTGCCCCTCCGGACCATCCTCCAGCTCCCCCTCTCTGTGGGTTTCTGGAGCCAAAAAGGCTGATGGGAAGGTCAGGTCCTCCACGAGCCTGCAACCAGTGGATCACTGACGTAATCGGCCCCGATTCAATTTAACTTGGATTAAACTGTGTTTACAAAGAAAACGCACAAATGTGTATGCCGCAAAAAAATAAACTGGAGTCATAAACGAAGTGCAGCCAATTCATTGTTTGTATCAAACCCGGCAGCGGTTTGACAAGATTGTAAATATTGTATAATTTTATCAGTTTAATTACTAAACCCGCACGTTTACCGAGCTCCCAATATAATGGCTGTTAACAGGCTGCTAATTTAAAGGAAACCACAAAAACCTGTATCACACTATCACTTCAGGACTGGATTTAAACCTGCAGCCCCTGGTCTACACGTTAAATTTCTAATACCAAGAGCTCAATAAGTGTGCTGGTATTCTTATGTCCCTACTTCCTTGGCCAAGCGCCTTATTGTGATGTGTGTATACAACCTTGGCCAAGCGCCTTATTGTGATGTGTGTATACAACCTTGGCTGCGCTACTGATCCTTTATTAATAAACGGACCAACGCTTCAAGCAGACATGATCTCCGCCTTCATTTGTAGATGGGCCTGGCTGCTTTCTGTCTTTTCCTGTGTTTGGGAGCCTCTCTCTCGGGGGCGCGAGATGCGTTTGTCACGTTTCTTCCTTCCTCAAACAAGTTGGAGGGAAGGCTTGGATTCTAGAGGAAGTGTGATTTCTGGAATGTGCTTCTGAAGTGGCCTCTTCAAGTCAGAACTGCCATCTGTTTCTTATTTTTAAAACGTGCATCACCCTGTAATATAATTTTACTACTACTGCTGCTACTGATGTTAGAATTTAAACTGTGGAATCACAGATGAGGTTCTGATTAAATACAAATTGTGCAAGTAAAATGCACGTAGATCCGTGTGTATGTAAAATGCATGTAGATCAGTGTGTATGTAAAATGCATGTAGATCAGTGTGCATGTAAAATGCATGTAGATCAGTGTGTATGTAAAATGCACGTAGATCCGTGTGTATGTAAAACTCACGTAGATCCGTGTGTGAGTAAAATGCACGTAGATCCGTGCGTACGCACATGTATATACTGAACAGAACAAAGGAAAAACAACAATAACAGCTGCAGCCCAAACAAAAACAAAGATGGCGGCGACGCGTCTTCGCTTAGCGGGACAGGAAATGACTCCTGGCCTTGAGAACAAAGAGCCCAGTAAAGCACAGTCAGCAAACGGACACAAACTGTGGCATTCAATCACTACAACCACACAAACAGGTCACCCTGACCCTAACCCTAACCCTAACCCTCTGCAGCACAGCAATACAAAAGCAATTATCAATTCATCTCCCCACAATTAGAGCAATGATTTACTGACCGTTGGGATCCTATCAATCCTTTCCAAATTACAAAACCCAACCCCCCCTCTTCCACCTGATCTTCCTCCACACCCCCAGTGCATGCAGCCTGGTTGCCCAGATTACATGTAAAAACACGAGCCCAATCAGTGTACTTTCCAATAGCGATCTCTTTAGCTGCGGAGATTCAGGGTTCAGTGAAGCTGGGGTTCAGAACAGGGGCAAACTCACGGATTCCCTGGGATCACGGCAGTAAGAAACGTAAGTAACCAGCATCAGGGCAGTAAGAATGGTAAGAAACCAGCATCAGGGCACTAAAAAAAGGTAAGTAACCAGCATCAGGGCACTAAAAAAGGTAAGTAACCAGCATCAGGGCACTAAAAAAAGGTAAGTAACCAGCATCAGGGTAGTAATAATGGTAAGTAACCAGCATCAGGGCACTAAGAATGGTAAGTAACTAGGGATGTGCGCGTTTAGTCGACTAGCCGATTAAACGTTGCTACCCACGCTAGTCGGCACCAGAAATGTTAGTCGGTTAAACTTACAATTTTATTAATGTACACATTTAAATTACATATTGACATAATTTGCACTGAAATTTCATGTTTCATGGTCAAATGTTGCTTTATGTTACTAATGTTAACAACGCCGGATTAAAAAAATAATTTAAAAAAAAAGAAGGAAAAAAACAAAACGCATTAGCCTGTTTGCCCTGCAAGTTAAACCAGCGAGGTGGAAAGAGTAAGTAGGCCTATCGCGTTGTTGAATAGCCCAATAAAACTAATCTAATGTCACGTCGATCAGTCGGCCTAATTGTTATTTTTTTGTGTTCCTATTATTGGTAGCTTTTCTGATGACCGATTATAATTTTTTATTGTATTTGCTATGCGATCGCGTTCACCCAATGAAAATGCCGTTGTAATAATCAGGCACGTTTCCTAAAAATGTTTTGTTGCGTTGAATATTGTTTTCAATAAATGTTATTTGTTAACTTTTATTTAGTGAGTTGTTGTCATGTTTTGTAGGATAATGTGCAATGTTCATAATGCAAGGCGCAAAGTGCCACACATTTCAGCGGCATTTAAAATACGATTTGGTTATTGAAGAATGTGATTAACGGTTTCAAATGGCTCTTATAATATACGCAATATTTTTTCAGACAATGTTTAACTTTATAGATTCAATTGTGCTCAATTTTGACTGTTTTCTGAGTGTTTTCTTACTTTTAGACTAGTCGACTAGTCGAAGTATAAACTTCCGTTTAAACGTCAGGGAAATTAGTCGTTAGGAACATCCCTATAAGTAACCAGCATCAGGGCACTAAAAAAGGTAAGTAACCAGCATCAGGGTAGTAATAATGGTAAGTAACCAGCATCAGGGCACTAAGAATGGTAAGTAACCAGCATCAGGGCACTAAAAAAGGTAAGTAACCAGCATCAGGGTAGTAATAATGGTAAGTAACCAGCATCAGGGCACTAAGAATGGTAAGTAACCAGCATCAGGGCACTAAAAAAGGTAAGTAACCAGCATCAGGGCACTAAGAATGGTAAGTAACCAGCATCAGGGCAGTAAGAATGGTAAGTAACCAGCATCAGGGCACTAAAAAAAGCTAAGTAACCAGCATCAGGGCACTAAAAATGGTAAGTAACCAGCATCAGGGCAGTAAGAAAGGTAAGTAACCAGCATCAGGGCAGTAAGAAAGGTAAGTAACCAGGCAGTTGGAATAAAAGCAGGAGAAAAGAACGCCCCTGATGCAACTGAAGGTAAACTTATGAATGAAATACCAAAAAGAGAAAATGTATTATCTTCCATTTTTAAAATGTGTTTCTAAAAAGAGAATGTGGATTACATGAGACCTTTCACTATTCTCTCCTTCCCCAGAAAAACCCCAAACACATAACCAGGCTGTACATATCTTTTAACTGATTCTAGAGAACTTAAGATGTACGCACGCACGCAAGCACGTACGTCCGCACTTCTCCATTTGGTTTTTAAATGGAGGTCTGCCTTCTGTTCTTTTTTAGTTTGCTGCTCTTGTCATTAGTCTTCGAGATTAAATGGGGATGAGTTAGACTAGAGAATGGCTTTAATGAGATGGGTATAAAACCACCATCTCAGAGCACTGCATATGGCCTTGTGCTTAAATCAAGCCATGCTCACAGTGAAAACCATTTTTTTCAAATGCCTTTGTGTGTGTGCGTCTCTGTATGTGTGTATGCGCGCGCGCGCGCGTGTATATACACGTGTATGTGTGTGCGTGATGTTTACTGATTATACTCGTTATCAAAGACAAACTCAAGCCACCTTGAACAGCTTTATTCTTAGAAGTATATGATCTTAATCAGCATTCCCTTTCTAAGCAGGTGTGGTTCTACATTGCATACTGCACAAGTGTGGTTCTACAGTGCATACTGTACAGGTGTGGTTCTACAGTGCATACTGTACAAGTGTGGTTCTACAGTGCATACTGTACAAGTGTGGTTCTACAGTGCATACTGTACAAGTGTGGTTCTACAGTGCCTACTGTACAGGTGTGGTTCTACAGTGCCTACTGTACAGGTGTGGTTCTACAGTGCATACTGTACAGGTGTGGTTCTACAGTGCATACTGTACAGGTGTGGTTCTACAGTGCATACTGTACAGGTGTGGTTCTACAGTGCATACTGTACAAGTGTGGTTCTACAGTGCATACTGTACAGGTGTGGTTCTACAGTGCATACTGTACAGGTGTGGTTCTACAGTGCATACTGTACAGGTGTGGTTCTACAGTGCATACTGCACAAGTGTGGTTCTACAGTGCCTACTGTACAGGTGTGGTACTACAGTGCATACTGTACAAGTGTGGTTCTACAGTGCCTACTGTACAGGTGTGGTTCTACAGTGCATACTGTACAGGTGTGGTTCTACAGTGCATACTGTACAGGTGTGGTTCTACAGTGCATACTGTACAGGTGTGGTTCTACAGTGCATACTGTACAGGTGTGGTTCTACAGTGCATACTGCACAAGTGTGGTTCTACAGTGCCTACTGTACAGGTGTGGTTCTACAGTGCATACTCTAACAGTGATGGATGTAAGGCACAATAATAATAATTACAAGAGAATAATTATCATCCTTAAGGAGGGAAACCCACAGCTGGTGTTCAACACTAAATTAAACATAAACCCAGACCTACTTCCCTGAAACTGAAGGCACGCTTGTTTGTAGCAAGCGAGGGAAAAAGTTATTGAAAATGCCTTCATCTAAATTGCAATAACCGATAAAAAAATAATAATTAAAACAAGCACTGCATAAACGTATCGGCAACATAGCCTTCCTCGGGTTACGGTCTGCCGACATCCAATTTCTGAACTAGACACCATGAATTAGCTGATTTAATGATAATTATGGCGAATGACCATAGACGTTCATATGTGAAACGGTTCTAAGCGTGAGCGTCGAAGCGGTTTCCTCATGGCACCATTAACCCTCGTCCTACAGTTAGGTTTCTATCGTTTCTGCTCTGATTCATGGCCTCGGTCACGGCTTTTCCTGTGAAACGCTCGGTATGACTGCAAAGGTTACGACCCCGTGACACGCCAGCCTGATCTTGGCTGCAATTTCCCCTGAAGTGACGGCAGGTTCTCCGGGAATGTCGTTCTGGGAGCGTTTCAGCAGAAACGGCACTGGAACGCCAAAGGCGGTTACAGAGTGCGTAAAACAGGGAGCAGACACGTACGCAGACGAACAGACTCTGGATTTTCATAGTCGGGCATACCAAATGTAGTCCACAAAGGGCATACCACCTTTGTGGACTACATTTCCCATCATTTTTTCACGCAAACTGCAAAAAACAATGACGTCCTTCATGGAAGATTACAGGACACAGAAGCTATGTTTGTAGGCAAAACGACAGGTCCGTGCGGACTGCTGCACCTAGTCAGACGTCCGCTCAGGGTCCGTTTTACTTCTGCTATGATGTCATTACGTCTGCAGAGACCCTGCGGATGTCCATATGAATTGGCCTTAATGCACACCCCGTCTCTCCCGTGGATTTGAGGCGTCAGGTAGATCAACGGAAAAGCACACACAGAACAAGAATAACGGAAAACCGGACAAGACAATAGGCTGAGCACAGCTTGCACACACACAGTGTTCTTTCAGCGTTCCCTCAATGTTTGACCTCTACAAAAATGTCCGTGTGTGTGTAGTCAAGCCGGAATGTCTGCACACCCCTTTCACCTTCTCCACGTTTTATTACGTTAGACATATTCTACAATAGATTGAGTTAATTTTTTTGTCTCAAAATTCTACACAAAATAGCCCATAATGACAAAGTGAAAACAGGTTTTTAGACATTTGTGCTAATTTATTAAAAATCAAAATGTAAAATATCGTATGTACACAAGTGTGCACACCCTTTGATATGACACCCAAAAGTGAGCTGAGGTGCATTTTGTTTCCACTGATACTGCTTGAGATGTTTCTACAACTTAATTGGAGTCCACCTGTGATAAATTAAATTGATTGGACATGATTGGGGATTGCCAACACCTGCCCAGGGTGCGATTTGCCGGTGGGGATGGTGGGGATTTCCCCCCCCTCTGGTTTACACGTCCTACCCTCTGCTGAATTATTTTTATCCTCGGTGGGGACGAAATTTATCTCCCCCACCCAAAGTATTTTCACCATTACATCGTAATTATTAACAGCCAAAATACAAAGGGTCCGTGTGCATTCTGGTTGTGCTGTGATTTTGATCAGGGGCGCCCCTCCCTAAACGCAGAACACGCGCTGCGCGTAGGGGCACCGCACCAAGTCAGCTCGAGGAGAGAGAAGGAAACATAATAATGAAATGCGCATTTAACTCAATATTTTCTCAAAAATAATAAAAGTAAAACATAAGGTGCCCCCCTACTCCCATTCTCCAATTGTATTTTCATATGCTGTAACAACTGTCAAATGAAGAGCGAATGTACGCATCTCCCCTTTAAACCGCAAACAAAGTTTAAACGAAGTTACTCTTTTTATCACCCAGCACTAACAGGAACGCTAATACGGACTTATTTAATTAAATTCACCAAAGCGCGAACAGACGCAAACCGAAGTAATTACCTTACCATCCCCAGCGAACACAAACGCCAGCATGAATATGACCTAGATATATTGCTGTGACTTTGTGACTATTACTAATAAAGGTTGTTAAGTTAAATGGCATTTTGTTATGTTGTTATGCACAAAATTCCGCTTAGGGCACCAATTTTAAAAACAAAAAACAACTTTTCATATACACGAAATGAGAGAATTTCATTTCATCAACAGTCATATAACCTACTGTTGTTGTTGTTCCCGCCGTTGTGTGGTATTTTTGTTGTTGAATAAAAGCGTTCCTCAAATTATCCCCCCCTCTGGTTTTTTCACAAATCGCACCCTGCACCTGCCTATATAAGGTCCCACAGTTGACAGTGCTTGTCAGAGCAAACTCCAAGCCATGGGGTCAAAGGAATTATCTGCAGACAGGATTGTGTCAAGGCATAGATTTGGAGAAGGGTACGGAAAAATCTCTGCGGCTTTACAGGTCCCAAAGAGCACAGTGGCCACCATCATTTGTAAATGGAAGAAGTTTGGAACCACCAATAATCTTCCTAGACCTGGCCGTCTGGCCAAACTGAGCAATCGGGGAAGACAGGCCTTGGCCAGGGAGGTGAGCAGGAACCCAAGGGTCACTCTGACAGAGCTCCAGCGTATTCTTGTGGAGATGGGAGAACCTTTCAAAAGATCAACCATCCAGGCAGCACTCCACCAATCAGGCCTTTATGGTAGAGTGGGCAGACGGAAGCCCCTCCTTAGTAAAAGGCACATCACAGCCCGCTTAGAGTTTGCCAAAAGGCACCTAGAGGACTCTCAAACCATGAGAATAAAGATTCCCTGGTCTGATGAAACCAAGTGTGAACTTTTTGGCCTGAATACCAAGCGTCACGTCTGGAGGAAACCAGGCACCGCTCATCACCTGGCTAATACCATCCCTACAGTGAAGCATGGCGGTGGCAGCATCATGATGTGGGGATGTTTTTCAGCAGCGGGAACGGGGCGACTAGTCCTAATAGAGGGAAAGATGAATGCAGCTAAGTACACCGAGATCCTTGAAAAAAACCTGCTACAGAGTGCTCTGGACCTCAGACTGGGGATAAGGTTTACCTTCCAACATGACAATGACCCGAAGCACACAGCCAAGAGAACAAAGGAGTGGCTTTGGAGAAAGTCTGTGCATGTCCTTGAGTGGCCCAGCCAGAGCCCAGACCTGAATCCAATTGAACATCTGTGGAAAGAGCTGAAAATGGCTGTGTTCCGACGCGCCCCATCCAACCTGACGGAGCTTGCAAGGATATGCCAAGAGGAATGGGCAAAAATGTCCAGAAACAAGTGTGCCAAGCTCGTAGCTTCTTTCCCAAAACGCCTTGAAGCTGTAACCGCTGCCAAAGGTGCAGCAACCAAGTATTAGGCTAAGGGTGTGTACAGATATGTAACCCCTAAATAAACAATTTTTGTCAGTAAAATAAAATTGCATATTTTCTAAAAACCTGTTTTCACTTCGTCATTATTGGGTATTGTGTGTAGATGTTAGCGGCAAAAAATGAACTCAATCTATTGTCGTATAAGTCTGTAACGTAATAAAATGTGGAGAAGGTGAAAGGGGTGTGCAGACTTTCCGGCCTCACTGTATGTGTGTGTGTACGTGTGTTTTCTTACCTTGACTGCAGGTTCGGGGCCATCCTCAGTGGTGCTTTGGCCATTCTGTAAAGAGAGCAAACAGAGGCGGAGTCAGGGCAGGGTCAGGAGGCGGAGTCAGGGCAGGGTCAGGAGGCGGAGTCAGGGGGCGGAGTCAGGACTGAGCCAGTTGCTCATCGTTTCAGGAGCTCAAAGAATCAAAGAAAAACCGGAAAGCGTTGCCACAGCGGCACAATCAGGCAATCACACCCCTGTAAACATTTCCAATAAAACACAATCACAGCAAACACAAAGCCCCAAACACTCACACATCATCAGATTCATCACCGCCAGACAGGAACTTTAACCGCGTTCACAAACTCAAAAGTAAATTTTATTTCACCTCACACATTTATTTAATTTCTTTTCATTTGAGAAGCATGTGAGTGAGGCGAGCGGCAAACAGAACACTGCCTGAGCCGCACATTACTTACAGTGTTCCGTTTGCCACGAAATTTTTTTTAATAAAAAATCAACATACTAATACACAGCCTAATTAGCGTTAATGTCGTGCGGTTTCACTGTGGGCCACAACCTCCCTCCTATCAGTTAGGAGTCATTAATCCAACCATTACATCGCCCCTCCAGTAATTCATGATCTCAATTTCTAAAGGCAACAGTGACATCCGACTCCCCCACAAAGAGTTAATGATGACAGGGTGCAAATGTCAGCCGATTCCAGGCAATTATGGAATTTCTCCTCCTTTAGCTCCTTAGAAAATAGTGCTGCACCATCTACAGCCGGGGTAAATCCCCTGCACCATCTACAGCCGGGGTAAATCCCCTGCACCAACTACAGCCGGGGTAAATCCCCTGCACCAACTACAGCCGGGGTAACTGTCCTGCACCAACTACAGCCGGGGTAAATCTCCTGCACCAACTACAGCCGGGGTAACTGTCCTGCACCAACTACAGCCGGGGTAAATCCCCTGCACCAACTACAGCCGGGGTAAATCTCCTGCACCAACTACAGCCGGGGTAAATCTCCTGCACCAACTACAGCCGGGGTAAATCTGACGCGCACACGCACGCAAACTTTAGGGCTCGCTCATTGAGCAGTTAAATGGGTAACACATCACATGGAAGGTGCATGGCCATGACTGATTGGCTGCCATATCAACACCCAATACGATTGGAGGGCTGCTGTTTGAGCTCCAGAGGGTTCACCACGGCAGCAGGTGTGATTACAGTCTGAAAGAAAGCTGATATGTGGCACAGCTGCCATGATTGTTATCACACTTTATTTTTCTTTTTAAAAATGTGTAAACACACAGCCCTACTCCCTGGTGGAGTTTACAGCCCTAACTTGCACCGCTTTCTCCAGGTTTATGAAGGAGAAGGCAGATATAAGCCAGGTCTGACCTCGGCGTCACCTGCACTGTGATCTGAGCCCTTCTCTGTCCCTCTGTTACTGGCGGTAAAGCTCTTCTCTGTCCCTCTGTTAGTGGCGGTAAAGCTCTTCTCTGTCCCTCTGTTACTGGCGGTAAAGCTCTTCTCTGTCCCTCTGTTACTGGCGGTAAAGTTCTTCTCTGTCCCTCTGTTACTGGCGGTAAAGCTCTTCTCTGTCCCTCTGTTACTGGCGGTAAAGCTCTTCTCTGTCCCTCTGTTACTGGCGGTAAAGCTCTTCTCTGTCCCTCTGTTACTGGCGGTAAAGCTCTTCTCTGTCCCTCTGTTACTGGCGGTAAAGCTCTTCTCTGTCCCTCTGTTACTGGCGGTAAAGCTCTTCTCTGTCCCTCTGTTACTGGCGGTAAAGCTCTTCTCTGTCCCTCTGTTACTGGCGGTAAAGCTCTTCTCTGTCCCTCTGTTACTGGCGGTAAAGCTCTTCTCTGTCCCTCTGTTACTGGCGGTAAAGTTCTTCTCTGTCCCTCTGTTACTAGCAGTAAAGCTCTTCTCTGTCCCTCTGTTACTGGCGGTAAAGTTCTTCTCTGTCCCTCTGTTACTGGCGGTAAAGTTCTTCTCTGTCCCTCTGTTACTGGCGGTAAAGT
Organism: Ilyophis sp. 1 JC-2022; assembly: GCA_022702515.1. Lineage (NCBI taxonomy): Eukaryota > Metazoa > Chordata > Actinopteri > Anguilliformes > Synaphobranchidae > Ilyophis > Ilyophis sp. 1 JC-2022. The sequence continues at coordinate 65,604,102 of CM040406.1, forward strand.
TCTTCTCTGTCCCTCTGTTACTGGCGGTAAAGTTCTTCTCTGTCCCTCTGTTACTGGCGGTAAAGTTCTTCTCTGTCCCTCTGTTACTGGCGGTAAAGTTCTTCTCTGTCCCTCTGTTACTGGCGGTAAAGTTCTTCTCTGTCCCTCTGTTACTGGCGGTAAAGCTCTTCTCTGTCCCTCTGTTACTGGCGGTAAAGCTCTTCTCTGTCCCTCTGTTAGTGGCGGTAAAGCTCTTCTCTGTCCCTCTGTTAGTGGCGGTAAAGCTCTTCTCTGTCCCTCTGTTACTGGCGGTAAAGCTCTTCTCTGTCCCTCTGTTACTGGCGGTAAAGTTCTTCTCTGTCCCTCTGTTACTGGCGGTAAAGTTCTTCTCTGTCCCTCTGTTACTGGCGGTAAAGTTCTTCTCTGTCCCTCTGTTACTGGCGGTAAAGTTCTTCTCTGTCCCTCTGTTACTGGCGGTAAAGTTCTTCTCTGTCCCTCTGTTACTGGCAGTAAAGCGCTTCTCTGTCCCTCTGTTACGGGCGGTAAAGTTCTTCTCTGTCCCTCTGTTAGTGGCGGTAAAGCTCTTCTCTGTCCCTGTTAGTGGCGGTAAAGTTCTTCTCTGTCCCCGTCTTATTGGTGGTAAAGTCCCTTCCTTACCACCGGTAAATCGCATGCCCCGTCATGATCAGGCCCGCATTCAAAATGATTAACTGGCCTGGCAAGCTCTGGATGCCCGTGAGCAAGCGTGCTCATCTACATGTATGCGAGTGCAATCTGTGCGTGTGTGTGTGTGTGTGTGTGTGTGTGTGCAGAAGCGGTGAACCTGTGACTGTTCACATGATTTTTAAGCACCTTGCCCGGCCGTGGTAAATTTAAGATTATTTCACATATAAAACTGTGTTGTTTTTTTTTTGTTGAGTTTTGCGTCATTTGCTTGTTGTCGCAACTCGCGAGGCTGGCGGAACGACAAAGCGAGGCAGGATCAAAGTGAGAAGAGAGAGAGGAGCGGCGCTGTGCAGCTGGCAGGCTGTTTTAGGGAAACGGCGGGATTCGCGGAGAGGAGCACGGCAGGGATCAGGGCCACAGGGGCGAGGGGGGGGGTGATTAGAGGAAGAGACAGATGAGTGAGGAGAGTGTGTGAGTGTGTGTGTGAGTGTGTGAGTGAGTGTGTGAGTGAGTGTGTGAGTGAGTGTGTGAGTGAGTGAGTGTGTGAGTGTGTGAGTGAGTGTGTGAGTGTGTGAGTGAGTGTGTGAGTGAGTGTGTGAGTGAGTGTGTGAGTGAGTGTGTGAGTGAGTGTGTGAGTGAGTGTGTGAGTGTGTTAGTGAGTGTGTTAGTGAGTGTGTTAGTGAGTGTGTTAGTGAGTGTGTGAGTGAGTGTGTTAGTGAGTGTGTTAGTGAGTGTGTTAGTGAGTGTGTTAGTGAGTGTGTTAGTGAGTGTGTTAGTGAGTGTGTTAGTGAGTGTGTTAGTGAGTGTGTTAGTGAGTGTGTTAGTGAGTGTGTTAGTGAGTGTGTTAGTGAGTGTGTTAGTGAGTGTGTTAGTGAGTGTGTTAGTGAGTGTGTTAGTGAGTGACAGAGACAATGGGAATGTCTAAGAGAAAAAGAGTATGTGTGTGTGTGCCTGTCACAGAGAACGTGAATGTCAAAAAAAAAAAGAGCGTGTATGTATGTATGTATGTATGTATGTGTGTTCGCGTGTGTGTGTGTGTGCGTCAGAATATGAATGTCTAACAGAAAAAGAGTATGAGAGAGACAGTGAGAGAGTGTGTTTGTGTGCCTGCGTATGTGTGTGTGCATGAGTGAGTGAGCATGTGCGTGCGGTGTGCGAGTAAGGGTGTATGTGTATGAATGTGCATGCATGCATGTGTGTGCGAGTGAGAAAGACAGAGTGAGCGTGTGTGTGAGCAAACGAGCATGCGTGAGTGTGCAAGTGAGTGTGTGTGTATGCGCATGCTTGTGCGTGCATACGATCCTCGATCCTACAAGCTTGCCACGGTGAGTTACAGCAGGACTCTGGGCTAAAAAGTCAAGCTAACAACTTTTAGCTTGATGCCAGAGAATGCTTCTCCATGACGCCAACAACCCGGCAAGAAGAGGGACAGGACAAATCAATCAGCCGGAGCCAAACCGGGGTTTTCACACAACCCCAACAGCTAGTGATTTAGTTGTAACCAACTGACAATTAATCCATCTCCCTGTGCATACAACTGTACATAAAATAAGAGACTGGAATTTGCTTTATAGAAACATACAACCACATGCCTCCGAAGCAAATATTATACACATCAAAAGCATTTTTACAATTGCCATCGAGGACAGAGGCCTACATACAAGAATACAAACACAATTAGAAGAATTAACAAACAAAAATAGTAGATAATAGCATTTAAAAAATACAATAATAAAAAAAAATAGTTCAAATTAAATTTAAAATAATTTTTTTTACAGTATTGTAACCTAATGTAAGCAGGCATTTCTTGGTTTAATGTTATGTGAGCTGGAGCATCCATACACAGTTGTGCATCACTCACTCACTCACTCACTCACTCACTCACTCACTCACTCACGTTCCTCTACTTTCTGTTCAGTAAACACAGACAATCGCTGCAGTGGTGTGTGTGTCTGCACGATTCTATGTGACAGCATTTCTGTGTTTGTGTAAGAGTACATTTAAGAGTGTGTGCACAGGTGCAAGACTGTGTGTGTGTGTGTGTGTGTGTGTGTGTGTGTGTGTGTGTGTCATGTCCTATGTAGAGTTGGACTTTACCTGAGGCACAGCTCACCAGGCCTAAAGAAAGGGCTGGTGTGTGTGGGTGAGTGCATGTGAGAGTCTGGAGGGGTAAAAGTTAGGGGTGTAACACAGGCAAAGGGTAAGTCTAAGGATCAGGGCTTGTAATCCTGAATCAGCTCAGAGCAGAGATAGGTATAGGTTAATGATCCACGATCAGGTTTCCGCAGCCCACAACCCATCCTTTACCGCAATGTACCAAAAGGCTGACCCTAGATCAGCACCCCTACTCCCAGAAGCTCCATGCTTACATGATCTTATTATCAAATAAGATATTTGGGTGGAGAAAGAGGAACTTTTTTTTGCTGGTCGGTGACGTAATAACAAAGTTCGCCGCCTTTCTTTCATCTTTTCATATTGACATTTCCCAGCACTAGTGTAGCAACACACTGTTCTACAGAGATGGAGCGAAGCAGTCCGGGTTGGCGAGACCGGTGTCTCCACACACACACAGTCATGTAAAGTTATCAGCAAAAGATCGTATTCGTTGCAGTTAAGGACACACACAGCAGATGCAGCGAATAGTTGAGCACTCACCACCCTCCCCACAAATCCTCACGACTCCGAATGCATTAATTATTGGCTATGCCACTCTTCTTAAAACCACAAGCAAGCATTTCGGTGGTTTGAATGAAACTGACAACTAAAGATACATGCTATGTTTTTAATGACAGTGCATCAGCTCAAAGCCAGTGTGAATCCGTACCCCCACGTGCACCTGTAACCCCCGGTAAGAGTTTCAAAATTTGGCAAAAAGCTGCGCGTGTACAGCGCGAGATATGGGTCGGACGTCGCTGCTTGATTGTCCGCGCGCTGCCGGAGTGCCACCACCACAACCAACACCATTAACACCTATGGCTCCCCCTTACCTCGGTCTCCAGTTGGACCAGCTCCATTTTAGGCCAGGGGTCTGCTAGTTGTGCGAGTGGCATTTTGCTTGGTTCCCTTTTTCTGTCAGCTGCTGAAACTTGTACGCGTCCAAATCTGATTGAGGTTGAAGGTTCGGGGAGTTTTTTTTTTTTTTTAAACGAGGACTAGCGTCTCCTTTATTTTGTAGGTCCAACAATATGAATCTTGATAAAGTCCTCTTCTATACGCTTGATTGGAGACACGCAAACCGGAGTCTGATACAGTTAGGCTATGGCTAGCTGGATACAAACAACGATAATCCCTTTAAATGACGTCGACGGATTCCGCTTTCCTTTGGACAGATTGCAGTTTCAGTGGTCAGGAAAAAAAGCGAGCGAGTGTTCCTCGAAATGTCTGAGCAAGCAAACAGAACCCAGGCAGGTAAGGACAGGTTTGCAACACAGAAAGAGCGTAGCAAAAAAAAAAAGGTGTCTACGAGGTGGATCCGAGTCTGTACTTGTGTGTGCAGTGTCTTCAAATAGTACCGTTAAAATGCAAACACTAATTTATTTTCCACTCGGGACGAAAGCTCTCCTACAGACAGCGTTTAGATTTAAATTCCAATCACGTCTCTTTCATTCGGTTACTCCTAAAAATTTCATGTGGCAGAACCTTGCTCTGTCAACCGGATCCCGTTGAGAATCGAGTAGCTGCAATCCTTCTCTTGAATGTAACGTACGGAGCACGAGCTGCAATTGGCAGTCTGTAAACGGGCTTCGGCCAGCCCCCTTTCTTGTTTCGTCAGAGACGAGCGTTTCGCCCTCTACCGTGGAGTTGCTGCAGCTGCAACCTCTGAACTGGTACCGACCAATTTCAGACCATGGAAAAAAAGCAGGACTCATTTGTGAAACGTTTTGCGGTGGTGAAGATGGCAGAATAATTTAATCAGAATAGTATAATATCTGTTGCAAATTGATTTTTATTAACAATTAAATTACAAACTCGGATTTGCCACGTTCCATAAGAAAATACAAAGCAGACTTATTCTGTGTCTTCTTGGGAAGCTGGTACGCTGTAACGGACCAGTCCACGGACTGCCATTCTCACAAATGGCACGTGGCCACCATCTGGAGCCCACTGATTTTTCAGTGCCTAAACAGGATATGACTTGGGTTTTCAACAGAGGATCGTGGACTCCTGGGGTGCTTCCCAATACTCTAAAAATGCACCCTCCCTTCCTCCGCTACCACATCCTCTCCTCCTTGCCCCTGAAACCTGCCCCGTTGTGTTTTAATCTAACGTTGCTGATTACATCTTAATTACGTGTTCATGGTTACATATGACTTAATTAATGTCAGGTACATTGTATACTGTACATGTACATGTAAATACTTGTACTCCAAACGTTCAGGCAGTTTTGCATACCTCCGGGTAGGAGAGGAGTGGTAGTGGGGGAGTGGAGGAAAGGAGGTGGGGAGTGAAGAATATTGGGACGCACCCTTGGGACTCTTTGAAGGTGCTGTAGGGGGTCCCTGTCCAGACTTTATATGCAATGAGTGTATAGATTTGGGAAAATATTTCAAAATATAAAACTTAAAATTTAAAAAAATAATATATATTTTTTTATAAATATATATATATAACCCTTTTTAACTTAATATGGGAGGCTCCTTGATGTCTTTGTGTTTGGGTAGGGGGTCCTTGAAATAGAAGAGATTGAAACTGGCATAGGCCCCTGGTCTAGGCCTGCCCATTTATCTTCGCTGAACCACCACTACCCAATTGTAAATGCCTTCCTAGCTAGCTCTGGCCCACCTAGTTCTATACAGGCCCAACTATATTAATATATCTGGCTACACTGCTGGCACAGAACAAGCTCTATGGCAAAGGCTTGTACATGGTATAAATGACCTAGTACCCAATGCAGTTTCCTGTACATGCAAACACACACACACGTGTGCATATACCATTCAGTCCTGTGCTAGCATTAACATTATTAACATTAATATAGTAATAATATCAATAATAATAATATTAACACTCGCATAGTAATAGCACAGTGTATAATATTCAAGACACTGATGATCTTGTATAATGTAAAGCACTTTGGGCTGCATTCTGTATGAAAAGTGCTATATAAATACAGTTATTATTATTATCTTGACATTCATGTTGGTAAAAAAAAAGGTCAAAACTTCAGCAGGAAACAGAATTAAAAACCACTTTATGGAATCCTGAAGGGACTTTACAAGCTACACTTTTAGCTCACTGGACGCTGTGCCAGGGATATAAATTAAATGCAACCCGGAGCTGGAGAATTGGAGAGTGGTGCAATGCTTGTTTTTGCAAGATTTACACCCAGTAATGCTTTAGGGGATGTTATAGGAGGGGGCTGCAAAATTGCCTCTCCGTTTTTTTGTTGTTGCAAAAAGCAAAAATGTATTTTTTCTGCTGTCAGAAGTAAGGGCCGTGCTTAATGCAGGTTTACTGGGAGATGCCTGGCTGGGATACTCATTCCCGCTACGACACCGTTCCATCATCTTTATGAATCGTAACATTTATTAACCTGGCATGGAAACACAACGTGTGTTGGCTCTTATTCAGCTGCAGTTTGGTTACTGTAATGTCCCTAATGTATGTCGTTTGGAACCGTATCTTGTGTCATAAGATTATCATTAATGGCTCACAATGAAGTCATGGCTGCTTTTTTAAAAAAAACGTGCGTCATGGATGGAGAGGACAGAGACAAAGAAAACTCAGGGGTGTAACAGTCTTATAAAACGTGACGCATGATGCCACGTTGTGGCGTATGCACAGGGTAATATGGTAATTATTATAATAACTATTGAATATTGTGTGCCAAGCAATGGAGGGGCTTAGTTTTTAAATAGGATGGTGTTTGGCAGGTGTCTGTGATCCTGGATCCTGGGAACCACATGGCCTTTCCAGGTCTATGGTTGACCACATGGCCTCTCCAGGTCTATGGTTGATCACATGGTCTATCCAGATCTATGGTTGACCACATGGTCTATCCAGGTCTAAGGTTGATCACATGGCCTCTCCAGGTTTATGGTTGACCACATGGTCTATCCTGGTCTATAGTTCATCACATGGTGTCTCTTGGATGCCAGTTTTCCCCATCAAAAAAATCATTTATTCAACATGCTCAAAAAAAATGTATGCTAGTTATACTCTGCGCGTAGTGTGTGTTGTTTTGATGTCAAGTTTTTTTTTTAAAATGCCAAATCCGTGAGGAAAAAAGCGTACGTTGTTCTGTGTTTGTACTATTTTGTATTTGTATATGAGGCCCCAGGGCTATGGTTGACCATCACCCCTGGTCTGAGATGTGCTGCATGGCATGAAATGCAGTGGATCATGATACAGAGGGCAATGATGACCTTGTGTCCAGGCTTCCCTGCATGACGTTGAGCTTCTTAGGGCACAAAACGTCCCATCATGGGAATTAGGAGTAGGGTGGGGGTCACTGTCATAATCATCAACACCATTAGCATTATCAATGTCGTCATCATCATCATCATCATCATCATCAACAACACTATTATGGTGTATTCAAATGATCTCGGAAGTCGGAATATTTCCGACTTACGAGAAGAAAAAAGGATTTGAACGTGACACCCTGGTGACAAGTTAATGATAACGATCTCGAAAATCCGACATTCAACTCGGGCACCTCCTGACGTCCCCGAGATGACTGAGGTAACGAAAAATGCGTCAACGGTCAAGGGTAAACAGCTGAGCATCTGTAAACATGAGAGAGATCTGGAGCTAGAGAGACCCTTTGCGTGGTGTATGTAGTCTTTCACCTTCTGCGTTTGTTTTCATCTTCAATCCTTTTTGCATTCGCTATTTAAAACATTTGGAACTGCAAATGCTGGATCAGAGGCCAGCCAACATCAGCTTTCTGCGGGCGTCCAGTTTTTTTGCCGCTGACCATTTGAACACCTTTACCGTAACAAGCGTTAAGGGGCAAGAGGAAAGAGAGCAGTTGACTCCATTGTACTTTCATGAGAGAACGTCACACAAGCTATGACGGCAATCCCCAGAAGCAAATTTGGCCCCAAATTAAATGACAAGACTTTCCATCAACCAGGAAGAGGTATTATAATTATAATTATTATTTTTTTTAAAGGAAGCAAAGGCCATTCTTGGGACCCCGTTATAAGGCGGAGCTGGGGGGGGTTAATTACAGAGGAGTCTGGGAAGGGGAAATGCTTTTGGCACCTTTGACTGGTGCAAATCCATCACTGTGCTTTTTCATCTCCTCTCTCTGTGCTTGGCTCAACTGAACGATAAGAGACAGGAGATAGCGACTCTCCCATCCCAACCAATCTCCCTGCGGCAAACTGTGCTCATTACCGCATGTTACATTACATAGCTTTTTAGCAGAACGTCTTTTCCACAATAGCGTAGTGCAGGAGAAGCGTATGTGCATTCACCTGTTAGTGACAACATCCTAGGCCTGTGAATAAAGGTGTAACATCACTAAAACACTAGCGCTAGTTAACTTTGTTCTATCCCAAGAACACATTCTAAATACATACAGACTACATCCATTACAAGCCCTAAGAAACATTAAACCATGAAAACATAACCTAAAGCCGTTAGAAATACCATGAGTTAGTACAAAATAAGGGTGTGTTGGGGGGTGGGGATGGGAGGGGGTATTAGTTAGTCTAAAGTGGTGAGTTTTTAGTCTGTGATGGAAGATGGTTCTGCTGTCCTGACCACTTTGGGAAGTTTGTTCCGCCCCTGTGGGGCTCCAGAACAGTCAGGAATCCTAACTGGGAGGAGGGACCGCTCAGGTCACCTGGAGGTTGCGGAAAGGAGAGATCTGGCCGTGGTGTAGGGTTTGAAGACTGAATGGAGGTGTTGGTGGAGCTGTTCTATTCTCTGCCCTGTAGGCTGGAGGCTGGTACCAAGGTTTTAAACCTGATGTGAGCTGTGACAAGCAGCCAGTGAAGTGAGAGGGGGAAGGGTGTGCTTGGGAAGGTTGTACACAAGCAATGCAGGTGGACATTAAATCAGTACTACTAAAAATAATAATAAGAAGAAGAAGAATACCATTATAATACCATTATCAACAACAATAACAAATGATAATTTGTGCTGGTCCCCATCCCCATGCCCACACACACACACACACACACACACACACACACACACACACACAGCTGTTACAGAGACACATGTTGACTGTATACCGTTTTAAAAAAAAATCTGTGTCCCATTAGAGACGATGAACGGGGACAACCGGCAACAGCGATGACATCATCGCCGATCGTTTCAGCGCTACCGCGTGAGCCCTTTATCCCAAGAGAGTCTGCTTGCAGCCTCAACGGAGGGTTCCTGCAATCACAGGCGCATCTGGTCTCTCACGAGGGCGGGGCGATGCTGCAAGCGGACGGACCCTTCTCCGTTTACATGCTAATATGGGCGATAGGCACAGAACGCTCCGCATCGCATTCAGCATGCGCGTGCTTTGTCAACCGCGCCGTTTAAATCCCGCTACTGTTCGGCGCCGGCTGGGATAGCTTCGTTTGTCTCGCGAAACTGCGCGCGCACGGTCAGGGCAGCGCACGATAAAGGGTATCGGAAAGGACTTTCTGCGGACGTCGTGAGGAAAATCGCCGACCCAAGGAGGACGGGGTGATTTTCCACTCTAAAGCTGATAACTTACTGCGGGGGACTCCCTCTATGACGTCAGTGTGGAGGGGCGGGGGGGGGGGGGGGGGGGATGGTGAGTCAGCCTCCACAGTCACGGAGAAGGCAGTCCAGCCATCCCCCACCAGATCGTTGATCACATGATCACAGGGTTTGGGGTTTGGGATAGGGAGGGAGAGATACTCGGCTGAAGCAGGATAGATAGGCAGAACATGAGGAGGCCTTTTTCTTTTCATTATTAAGCTTTTATTTCACCAACATGACCCATTGAGATAAGGAATCTCTGTTCCATGAGGCCAAGGAGGAATGATATTACATTACAAGAATATAACATATCAGAGATATACACATAACGATTACAGACACAAAAACACCGAACAAAAACATAAATTAAATAATGTGACTGCATCCAAACACATGGGACGGGATCCAAACTCAGAACCATACTTTTATTCTATTGCTTGTATTTTCAGTCTGGGGGGGGCGGGGGGATCAATATTTCAACTGTTAGAGATAATGTTGCGTCTCATTCTACCGGACAGAATTATAACTGAAAATTTTTTACATTAACGACAACATTAAATCAACCTACAACAGCATCGCTTACAAGTGTGAGAGGGGAGTGGGATCAATATTTAATTTAGCAACAAAAACATTGATAATGATAATAATCATTCATTTAAAATGGTAAAGTTTTTTTATCAGTTTAATGTGCTAAGCTTATGTTGACACATCATAATATTAAAACAGCATATCATCCTGCCATGTACAGTACACATAGCACTCATCTATATGTCATCATGCCATCATTTCTTGTACTCTAAGCCCTCTAAGAGTTTACAACAGGGACCCCTGGGGGTCCTTGAAGGTACTACATTAAAATATTATTTTAAATATAACCATTTTTAAGTTATTATAGGGGGTCCCTGCGTCAGAAAACCCTTGCTCTAAGCTATTAATAAGTCCGTTAGTAGTATTATAATGCAATTATAGGTTGTTTAAAAACAGAATGAGGGAGAAAGGTTAGCATCCTTTTTAGGGAGCTGTGGTTGTTTATTCGATTCCCAGACAGGCACTTTCATTGTACCTTTGAGCAACCTGAATTGCATCAGGAAATGTCCAGCTGCATAAATGGATTGTGATTTAATGTACGCTGTGTACATCGCTGCGTCTGCTAAACGCATAAGATGGAAACGTGGAAGAGGGCGAGAGAATGCTAGTATTTTGATTCCACGTGGTGTAAGACTGCTTCGACACCACACCTGAAGAAAACAAGGTCCAAACACATGCCGTGCACGCACAGGTGAGGCCATGCAGAAACTCAATCCAAACAGACACGTGTAGCATGAGTGATAATCCGTTTAAATGCGGGTTTTTCATGAGTGATAATCCGTTAAAATGCGGGTTTTTCATGAGTGATAATCCGCTAAAATGCCGGCCTTTCTGTATGCATACATTAGCAATGCCACACAATTTTTGCCCTTTAAACAAGTCAGTGAAATACACACATTGCACTAGCCAATCAAGATTCATGTTTATATTGCTAGTAATACGGACCTTTCTTTTTGTATCTCACCACTTTAATGACTGCGCCAAACAGGAGGCCACAAATCACGCTGGCAGCCGACAGGCGATAAAACTACCAATCACACTAAATCAGTTTACGGGGGAAATGCACAAATCGATGGCAGCCGCGGGCATCAATGTTCCAAAGCATTTCAGTAAAATATGAGAGCGCTCCCACGCCACCAGTCACGGATAAGCATTCAGTGCCACGGAAAACGCGTTGAATTACACCCTCAGCAAACGAGTGGCATAACGGAATAGTTTTTCTCCCAATAAGGGCTTCAACCGTGAGAGAATTAATTAGCAGCTCTGTTGCGGGAGAAAAAAGGCGTTAAAAAGGCGAACAGTTGACAACCCGTGAAAATTCTTGAAAAAAAAAAAAAATGTGATGGAATAAATTACGAGATATTCAGAGCGTCTCAGCGCCAGTGGCTGCTGTACTTAAAACATTTGTGACCATGGACATCAGTGCAGCGGATACGGTGATTCCCAGCAGGCCTACATAGGTCTCGACCCAATGCTCATAAACATGGCGGTATTCTGAATGACTGCGGACATGAGCTCTGCCCCGCTGAAAATTCCAGCTCAAACCAAGCGACCAGCTCTCAACCTCAGGACTGGATATAATGTCGCTCTCTGCTGATATCTATAATTGTGCTTAAAAAGCCAGTTTCCCCATTGGGCTCCAATCATTTTCGACAGCTAAAAAATACTTCCACTTATATATTGATATCTGATATATGTGCAGTAAAATTTATTTTTAATTTTTAAATATTTGTTCTTACCACACAGACAGAGATATGAATTCATTTATTATTTATTCTGGCCTACGTCATATTTTCACGCGCTAGTTGGCAACCAATTACATACCCGTCAGGCTTTGACGTATCCGTCTCACTCACACTTCTGCACCCACCTCGCTGTATGTGTGACCATGTCCCATGTCCCGGCCGGGGCCTTTCGTGGTGTGGTTCTTTTGCGCTCTCTGTCCGCGTTCCGCCCACCTCCAAAAACAGTCCAAAAAACAGCTAGGTTAAGGTCTAATTTGAGAATCTGTTGCTGTGAATGTGTGAATGGTGTGATGTGAGTGATGAATGAAAAACAAAAAAACAAAACAAACATGTGACTCCCATGACGCAACTGCACTTTAAAACTCCCTGGTTCTGACGCGTTCCCCATAGGTTTCTATTGGCATCACTCTCTAGATATTATATACGCTGAGGCTCAAACCAGCCTAAACAGGTCAAGCTGGTTTAAGGTGTGTTTTTGACACTTCCAGCTGGTTTTAGCTGTTGACCAGTTTGGCCACACCAGCTTACTCTACCATATTAACCAGCAGCAGGCCAGCTGCGTTGGAGAAACTACTCTGAAAGCGTAGTCGTACAAACTCCCAATTAACCCAATTAATTAACACCTTCATCAGGGTACCCTGCAATACACCTTCATGGGGTACCCAGTACCCTAATGAATGTGGGTACGCAGTACCCCAGTACCCTAATGAAGGCATGTGTTACCGACACATATTTCTGAGCTTTTCTATTATGATATAGCCAAATAATAAAGTTTTTTTTTTAACCTTTTTTTCCCTGGAGATTGAGAGCCTTGGAGTTTCGTAGTGCTATCTTCTAAATGGATACGAACCCCAACTCGCAACGTGCACCTCTCAGTTTTTAAGCCAAGGCAACGTTCTCTTTTTACTACTTTCGTAAAAAAAAAATATTATGTCTTACACCTTTTATGAATAAATAACATTGCACATAATTCTAGGAAAAATCTTTTGAAGCTTCCTATTTTTATTGTTACATACCGGTTACCACCTTATGTGTATGCAACAATAAAAATAGGAAGTTTTGTAAGTGCAGTCTCATTTATTCACAATTAGCCGCACGAATGCGTTTTACAAACTGATGTAAACGTTTGGGTGGAGTACTGCTTTTTTGGAACTGAATCCTGCACCTTTACATACAGTCGACATGCCAGAGCTGAATCTCTTACCTTATCTAATGTTTCACTTCTGAAAATGGCCATATGTTAATACTCACCTTTATATAGGTTCTCAGGTTAGTGTTTGTTGTCTTTGCTGTGGAGATGGTTTATATATATTTTTTCTGTTGAATTCGTACAAAGTATTTGCTTAAATAGGGTTATGGTTGTTCCCCAGACACGAGACACATATGAGACACGTATGAGCCACATATGAGCAATGCCTTCTTTTTGCACACAGGGAGAACCACTCAGTGGGGAGAACCAGCGATGTGTGGCGATTGGCAGTAGACCGTCGACACGATAGTGGAGCGGAGTGGTTCTCACCAATCAGGATGAGAGAGAGGATGCAGTATTTGGTCAAAGGGGTTTGGGGAAAAACTTATTTAGGGCCATAAGTAGTTCCTGTAGTTAACTACACCTCAAAATGACAAAAGAGTAGACCTAATTAACTACTACAACCGCTACACAAATTCGAAGAAAGTTTAACTACCAGCAAACTGTGGCAAAATGTAGCTAATGAAACTACTCCCCAACACTGTTGACCATGCCACAGACCAGCTAAAACCAATTTCGAGCTGGTCTTAGCTGGGATTTTTTGCAACGTGTTGAGGTGCAGCATACAAAATTAAATAGGCTACGTTTAAATTGTATCGTTTCATTTGCGCTATAACTGAACACATTTTCGCATTTCACAGTAACACTCATCGGACTGTCGGGTGGAGTCAGAAGGTAATTAAGCACTTTCCCTCGTCTCCTTGAATCACACACTGCACATTATCCCAGGAGCGTGTCCCAGCGTGCGAAGGTATGGCTGGAATTTTCTAACGTCGCCTACTGAAGGCGCGGCGATCTCCCAGCACACCTGGTTACAACGAGCGAGCGAGCGAGCGCTATACGGGCGCTCGCGGTGCAGAATCACCACGCTCGATCGCATCTAACGCACGCGTAACCACGAATAGCTACTTCTAGACGACAGGATCAAAGAAACAAACCTATCCACTCTCCAAGCACCCCGACAGCCTTTGTTCGTCGAACCAACGAATGTCACGTTAGATATTAGATATCGTCATAAATATCGCGACCAATCAACGGTTCCCAAACTGCGAGGCATGGGGATTGCGCGGTGACTGAGTCACAACATAAACATGTCAAATAACTTTATGGCCTAAGTATAGCTTTATGAAATGCTTCTCATTCACACTATTTCAGATTAAACACTGCGTGATGCACGCGTGACGTGCACTGAATAAGTTACGATGACGTGCGAAATTGTTTCTGACATTATCTTTGAAACATTTTTAATTCCACATTTAAACATGTTGAATTGTAACTATGTGTGTATATTACCAGATAAATAAATTAAAAATCACATTTAACCTAATTTTTAGTAAACTGTGCAACCAGCTCATAGTTCCCCATAAATAAGGAGTCTCCATATTGAAGCACCACGTACATGAAATTCTACATTTATTTATGTGTTTATTTTTTCAAAAAGCCAGGTGAGTTTTCAGTCCCTTATCAACAGTGTATAATGGAGCGCAGAATTATGGGCTTCATATTATGTAACCTAGGGAAAAATATAACAGCAGTGTAGTATAATGGTTAGGGAACTGGACTGGTTGGTGGCCAGTTCAATTATCAGGTAGGGCACTGCTTGAAAAAAAGTACTTAACCTGATTTGCTTCAGTATATATCCAGCTGTATAAATAGATAATATGTAAAAGTTCCAAGTTTCTGTGAATATGAGCGTCTGTTAAATGCCTAAAGTGTAAACAGCATGTATAGTTGGCAGACAATGACATTGGAAGTAGGTAAGATTACATTTAGCTCGCGTTCAGTCATCCATGCCTGTGTGCTGTGTGGCTAGATGGCACTGGCCCTGTGTCACAATGCGACGATTCACTCCGGCCCGAATCAACAACTGTGATGAACTCTGACGCATGATTAAATTCAACAGCTGATCGACCTTCACAATCGATGAAGAATGAGAAAAATGTTGCATTGAAACTGTTGAGTTTTAGCACTGAAAAAAAAAAAACCCACTTGAATTTAATCGAAAGTTACAGTTAAGGACAAATGGCGCTTGAATCGAGGTGTCCTTAATGTTTGTGAGCAGAAAGGCCTGTGTGCTGCCCTCTCTCACTTCATTATTAAGTCCCTTGCCTATTCACACCCACGGAAAAGCTTTGAACACACGGAGTGAGAACCAGAGAGGCTCAAAATGACTTTTCCTGAGACCGCTGTTTCTCGGTGTGAAATGAAAAAGTCGCATCGCAGACTAAGTACACTTCTGTGTTTGAGTTTCTGTTACTTTGTTGCAGTAATACTTACAGTGGAAAACAAACTCATAAGGATTACCTTACCGACGAGACCAGGCTTATGCCTGTAGTCAAAGGGGCTCAAGAACAGTAATCATTTTATTTTCGGTCTTATGTTCAAAAAAGGTGGTGCTAGAGAAGGGATTAAGTCCCTTGCTCAGGGGCATAACGGCAGAGCCCCACCTAGTTAACCTTAGAGCTGCAAGCCCGGTTCCCCATTCGTTTGCATTGCCAACCTTATTGAATGAAATGTTCAAGCATTGAGACAGGTTTGCATAAATACAACCAGGTGTTCCAAAACTGGGAGAATATTTTTTTAAGGTGTGCTGTAGGCGACCGTTCATGTGCATGTGGCTGAAAGGAGTTTTAAATTATATTTATTTAAATTATAATTAGTGTCAGACGTTTTTTTCAGACGTGATTTTTCTCCAGAGATATCTCAGAAAGTCCACATCGTGATGTGCGAGCGGATCCAGGCCCATCACGTGCGAGTTGCTGCCTTTCGTGTCGTTCGCTTTTAAACGAGGGAGCAAGGCATTCACTGCCGTTCATGACCCCCCCCCCCCCCCCCTCCGTCCCTACACCTCTCTTGAACTTTTAAAGTTTTGAACACCAGGGGGCGCAAGATCTCAGCGTGAGATCTTTCATGGTGTGACCTTTTCCTCTTTGCTTTGATTCGCTGTTTGACTTTTGAAGTGTTTTTAAAAAGCACAAATGACTTTGTTCATTTGAGGGCTTGGGGATGGGATGGGGGGGCAGAGGTGGAGGCAGGAGTTGAGGTGGGGTTTGGTGGATAAGGTATTCACAGCAGAAGGCTGGAAAGGGAACCGGTGTTGAGAGAAACTCGCAGTTTTACTTTTCAGTTTGACATTTCTGGTAGAGCTGCTAAATGAAAGATGGGATAAAAGAAATGATTTTATTTCTCAAGGTCTAGTAGTTATAATACTGCCATAGACTGAGTGGCATTTCCAATTACTGTAGCACCCTCTTCAATAGGCTTACCACCCCCCCACACACACACACACACACACACACACACACACACACACACTTTAAGGTTAAACACAATCAAAGTTCTTCCCATGCTTTGCACACTTAAACAACACACAGTACCTGCCCCTCCCCACCCCCCTCCCCTCCCCACCCCCCTCCCCCTGCATTCAGACAATATGCAGCCCCCACCGCCCACCGCCCTGTGGTTACCAGCAAAAACTGAACGAGCGCTATGAACATTGTGCGTGAATTGATTTTGACCTGTGGCTCCACAAGCAGAACTAGAGAAAGCCTCAGGTGACCTAACATAGACCCCTGTGGGAGTGACCATGCAACAGCAGCAACAGCAACATCTTTCATAATGAAAAAAAGTGCTTGTGTCCATTTTTGTGGCTTTTGGCTATTTGTATATTGGGCACAGTTTAATAAGAGACCTTGGGTTACAGAAAGGTGCTATATAAATTAAATTATTATTATTGTTAATATTATAATAGACCGTTTCTTACTCTAAATTAGCCAGAGGATGAAGCAGAGACAATATTAAAGAGATACTAAAGGCAGAATAAGTAACTTCCTGCAGTGGCTGTCCCTCTCATTACTCATTGGTGAGGAGGAGAAAGCATCAAACATAAAGGCTTCTCCTGTCCATCACAAGTTGTCCCTAACTTTGATACCTCAGTGTTACATCCCGGCCACCCAAAAATAATAAAAGATTAAACCCCCAGTCCCAGATGACCTGTTATTTTATTTAATATTTTTACAGGGATGTCATAAATTGACAAACTATTTCTTAAATATTTTTAAACAGCGAGTGCCTTCAACACAGCTCATCTCTGCCTCCAGTACCCAGAATGCACAATGAGATAGAGATGGTGAAATGCATTCTGGGATTTGTATGAGACTCAACTGAGGGAAAAAAGAACAAATTACCTTGTTCAATGAAAAGAACAGTTTCTCTGAGTGGATTCTTAGCAAAGTGAAGAGGTGGAACTACACATCTATTAAAATTATACGTTAAAAAGAGACAGATTGTAGAATTCAGTCAGGAAATAAAAATATTTGTAGCATTAAATATTCCACTGTACCTGCCAGGTGTGTTGAAATGAAAATCTAAGAGAGTAATTAAACTTATCTAAACGATGCTAAACTCTCATGTGGGGCATGAAGATGGATGTTGCCAGGTATGCCACAGAATGCACCACTTTGAGTTACATTTTTACACCGCGGGCAGCGGTGCAGCGGGCTAAGGTGCAGTCTTTGTCTGTGTGGCTGCGCTCCGAGGATCGGGGGCTTCGATCGGTCCTGCCAGATCCGAGCGTGGCCGGTGCCTTGCGGGAGCGGCAATTGGCAGCTGCTCCCGGGTGGGGGGAGGGGCTCGGAGAGAATCGCTGTGCACAAAACGGCCCTGGGCGAGTTGGAATCACGGTCAGGAGCAAGTGGAGTCGCGCCCTGAAGAGGACGTGGCGCCCTCCTTCCTACTACCGGCTGACGGGGTTGTGTAGCGGCGATTCTCTAAACGGTTGCTACATGGAGGGAATTGAATAAAAATAGGGGTTCAAACACATTTAGCTTAGTACAGAGCAGCATAGATGTCAATCAAAAAGTGGTCCAGGCCCTCCAATATCCCAGACCTGACACTGATTAAAAATATCTAACAGTAACTACATAACCAGCTCACCTCCAGTGCAGGCTAGGCCTATGATGGCAGTCTAATATAATGGTTAGAGAACTGTACAATAACCCAGCATGTAACAAAGAGGTTGCCAGTTTGATTCCCCGGTGGGGATCTTTACCATTGTATCCTTGGGCAAAGCACTTAACCTGAATTGCTTCAGTAAATATCCAGATGCAATATCCAGCTGTTGGTTAATATGCAAGCTGTCTAAATCACTCTGGAACAGAGTGGCTGCATGGTAACTGCTTAACTGTCTATAAAGGCTTTTGGCCTGCGGTTACTCCATATTAGCAAGCCGCCTTCAATCAGGGACCTGCTGCAGAACACACCTGACCTTGCCCTGCCAGGAAAGGCTAGGTTGATTTTGGGGTCAGGGTTCATAGGGTTACTGCTGAACTAATTCCTCCAATCGGTTTCGCCGGTTGTCTTTATTTAATTTACCACATATACACTGCTCAAAAAAAATTAAGGGCTGCAGGTACTGCCTCATGCTACCAGTAATGACAAGGGCACTAGCAAAATGCAAAACTAGAGAAAAATCAGTCAGGAAGGATAAGGAGAGAGAAATGGTCTGTGGCCACAACCTGCAAAACCATTTACTTTTTTCGGGGGTTTACGCTTACGCTAACTAACTGGACAGATCAATATCCCAGAAGTTTAATTGACTTGGTGTTGATTAAGTGTTCCCTTAATTTCTTTGAGCAGTGTAGTTAAATGCAAAGTGCCGGGACAATACAAATTTGTATTGTTCTGGCTCTGTACTCCAGCACATTGGATTTTAAATACAACTATGAATATGAGGATACATTGCATACTGTCAGCTTTAATTTGAGGCTATTTACATCTATATTTATCGATTTATCCATGTAGGAATACCCTCAAATTAAAGCTGACAGCCTGCACTTTTATCTCATATTCATCATCGGTTTATTTCAAATCCAACATTCTGGACTACAAATCAACAAAAAGTGTGTCACTGTCCCAATACTTTTTTTCATTTATCTGTAGTATATCAAATAGAGGCTGTTGGAAAGCCACAATTACCATGCAAAAATAAATGAATAACAATTCTACATGCTCAGGTGTGACAGCATGCGATAGAGGTTAAATTAGTTGGAATCCAAAAGATCCTTATCTTGTGATCTATTTCAATACTGCAATGTACCCAACTGTTTGTATTACTGTTAACCAATATAAGTCAATGTATTCATTCGTTGCGGTTATGGACGCATGTCTAGTGTTTTCTTTCTTAGAAAGAACCCGGTGGTTACTCCCATAGGGAATTTTCAAAAGAACAGGGATTATACCGATGAATAAAGCCCGGTCTTGTTTCTCTGATACATGCATTTACAGCCAGAGGCAGGACAAAAAAAAGTAGAAATTCAGCTTTCTTTTTACCACTCCCTGCAACAGTCAGGGAAAATGTAGGTCCTATTCGCGTTCACACAAGAGTTTGGGAACAACATTCTGCTATTGGCTGTCCGGAGACTTTTACCTGTAGGTGGGAGTGCCTATTGACGAGATTAGACTTCTCCTTCCTCCGGGCTGCGGGAGGATTGAAGAAGTGTCCGACTCGGAAATAAAACAAATTGGCTATTCCCAGAACTCAGGTTATGGAGCCTATCACGTCATGGAGTCCGGAGAGAGTAAGCGATTGGCTCAAAGGTAAAATATTATCCTATGTTGTTTTGTTGTAAACAATTAAGAGTTTTTTTGTGCAATAAACAGGTGGCTGTCGACTCTTACAGGAGAAAACAAAAGTCGACTATACCTACAGCAACAATCCTTTTGGACGTGTAGGTGTGTTTGGAATGAGGAAGTAGGCTAGGGTGAATCTTCCGTCGCAATTATGTTCACAAATAAATGCAGGTCTGCCGAGGACAGGCTAGCGAGATTGCGGAGTCACACATAATGCGTTGCGTTTTTCACGACGCCCCACAATATAGGAATATTCAGTGGCGTTTAAACCAAATTGTTCGCAAAGTAACGAAGGAAAGTGGACGACGACCGTCTCAAGCGTGATGCTGTCGTTACACGATCTAACCGCATGCGCCACCGCAGAACGTTATCGTATTCAGATACGCAACTTGGCCTCCAAAATCTCTTTGGGCACAATGACACTGGATCGCATTGACCATTCGTTTAGGATTCTTGTCATTCTGAAAGTGAATATTGGTATATTGGATCCACTTGTTAAATAAAGAACAATTGTTATTGTTCATTATGTTGTTTTTGTTTTCGCATAGGTTGACCACATACAAATAAAAGTATGTTAAAGTGATGTATGCTACCTTATCACATGCAGTGGTTTACGAAATTGCCATGCATGTATGCGAAAACGTGTTGGGTTTTACGCGATCGTCTACTGTGTATGCACACTTTAATCAGCTTAAGAAAAAGCTCAACAGGCCAAAACCCTGCTCGCCAAAGTATGCACCGTGCCAGACAGTGACGATACACGGATCTTTCAATGAATATAACGTTAAACGCGACATTTTTATTTTATTGTTTCCCTTCCCCCAACATAATAATTTAACATTTCCGAGGGACTTTAGCAAACATTAAAAAGCAAGATCAAGTTGGAGCTAAGCCAGATCTAGGATTTATGCGTCCTCTTGCTTCACATCTCACGACGACTCCATGAGGTAGGCTACTGTCCTGCCTGTCTTAGCAAATCTTATGTTTTAGGGACATTCCGCCGAATCGGTGCCATTTGCATGTTGTAACTTTTAAAATGAAACTTTTTAAAATCTTTTTTTCAGCACTGTAGCTAATAACACACATGTTTAACTATTCAAAATGTGTAATGGTCAATCTCAGGCCATATTATGACAAGGTTTCTAAATGGAAGATTTTTCAGTCCTGTTACCAAAACTATTACAACTGTGTAAATATCAATTAAAAGTCATGCCAACTAGTTTATTTGTTTTTCCCTCAATAAAGTGGGTATTTTAAAGAAATAATGGTTACATGTTCAAAATATATATATACAGTGCCCTCCACTATTATTGGCACCTCTGGTAAAGATGAGTAAAAAGGGTTATAAAGAATTATCCGTTTGGTGAATTAGCTTAATCTCACGCTGAAAAAATTAGAAGAATCCAACCTTTAATTGAAGTAAATTTATTATTTATTTAAAAAAAATCCCTCATCAAGAAATAATTATTTTCAACAAAACCACATTGGCCACAATTATAGGCACCCCTGAATTTATATATAGAATAAAGTAATCATTTTTAATATTTGGTCCCATATCCTTTGCATGCCATGACTTCCTGATGTCTGTGACCCAACAACATCAAAAGACTCTTGATATCTTATTTTCTGGTACTCTTACAAGTGATAATATAACGTCTCTGCATTTGAGTGGATCTTTATGGGAATTGGGGGGTGGGACTAGATTTAGCTGTAAATGATGCTTGGAACAGTATGGAACACATGGTTGGTAAAATGGCTCTAAGTCATCAAGGGTCTGAGGTATCAATCAAGCCCTAAACCATCACTCTGCTGCCAGATATGCAGTAGATATGGATGGATCACTTTAAGAGTTTCTTCTCCCGACTTATTTTTCCATAGAGCTCAATATGAAAATCTGTCAGGAAAAACAACCCTGAAAGTGATCCGTCCATATCTACTGCATATCCGGCAGCACCTCAGACTTCAGGAAGTAACGGCATGCAAAGGATATGCGACCAAATATTAAATATGATACTTGAAAAATGCGTTAAAGCAAAGGGTATGAATACTTATGTCCATGAGATTTCAGTTTTTGATTTTTAATACATTTGCAACAATTTCTAAAAACATGTTTTCACTTTGTCATGGGTTATTGAGTGCAGATTGATGGGCAAAAATAGCAATTTTATCCATTTAAAATTAAATCTACAACACAATAAAGTGTGCAAAAAGTGAAGGGGTATGAATACTTTCTAGCACCACTGTATTTGGCAAAAAAGATCTTAAGGCCAGTTTATAGTCCAGCGACAGAGTGTCGCTGCGACCGACGACGTGCCATGGATGTCGCTGGTTGCAGCGACATTTGGTTTATACTTCGGGCGACTGCCGTCCTGTGGTCACTGAAGACGTAGCTGAGACATAAAATAAATTCAACTTTGACCCTGTCGCTGCCTCTGTTGTTATGGTAACGTTTGTCTCATTTGTCTGCAGCACTTAATCGATTGGCTCCCTGGAAGTAATGTGTTCCAACCATCAGTGTTCCAACCATCAGTGTTCCAACCATCAGTAATTTCAACTGTAAAACTTAAAATCAAGAGAATAGTATTATAATTAATCAACGTATATACCAGATACACATTTAAAATGGCTATTTAATTCAAACTCCTCAATCCTGTTACTCTTATTCAGTCCTGTTACCCTTCATATGAGTTACAGGACTGGGTTTTTAGTATAGCAAGCCACATGGCATCAATGCTAATAGCATGAGAATACTTAGCACCTTCAAGTGGTTTACCAAAACTATCTTTTTAAAAAAGAACATAACATCTAATAAATAATTTAGGCAACAGGACTGTATGTTGAGATTGACATTCTCAGTCATACTTACAATATGATCAAAAATATAGAAAATAGAGTGAGAGAGCAAACTTTTGGTCTTCCCATGGCCTTCAGGAGACTCAAATGATGCTAATTCCTGTTGATCATGTGACTTTTGGAATGTCCCAAATTTTTAGAGGGGGGAATGTGTCAGGGTAACGGGTCTGAGTGAAATCCTGGGGACACGACTAAAATGTATATTTTAACGAACATATTATGACTTTTCGATGAGAAAATGTATTTTATTTCTAAATTGGAAATAGTCACACAGTAATACAAAAAAAAGATTGAATCATTATATTTTATGGTGAAGTATAGTGTTAGAGAGTGGGGACGGGCTAAAATCCAGTGTTCTAGGTAGTTTTTATGAAGGTTTTACATGATGTATCTTCAAATTAGGACAAAGTGCAGGACGCTTTGCTTGATAATATAATGTATTAAACTGATGCTTGTCATGCATATCTATGAATGTAATGTCCCGGGGACGGAAACGGCACCGATTCGGCGGAAGGGCCCTTTATCTGTCAACCTCCACCTGACTGCCTGTATTCAATCCATGATCTCAACTCAAGTTTGTTTAAAATGTTTTTGGTTTAAAAAAAAAAAAAAATAAATAAAAAATAAAACTTTTCATTTCCTCATAACCATAAATTGGAAACTCCGTGCAACATTTCATGTTTATAGTTGTGAATAGACTCTATAAAATGAAACTACTTGCATGTAGCCTCTGGCAACATATAATTCCTGTACAAGCTGCTTTGTATGTTCATGCTTTAAAACACAAACCCCTGAAAGACTCTGTAGCCTACCAGCCATTGTAAAGCCAGCAGGTCAAAGAAACTTCTGCAAATAACCTTTATCGCAAACAAAATCAATCTGGGTCAATCAACAGCTTAGGCCTACTCTAAAACTGAAATAATATCACAAAACTGAAGAAAATAAACTATCTCTGGAAAGGGCTTGTGAGACATTCCTCAGTATGTCTGAGGTTTTATTGGGCTGCGTTGGGCTGTAAGGGCTCTTCCCATCTGAGATGTGTCATGTTTAAAGCGACCTGTTTTCACGCGTGTGTGGCGTTTATGTATAAGCCTAACTTCAGTGGCCAGGGCTGACGTTGAGAAGAAGAGGAGGGGGGGGAGATGTTGAGGGTCCAATGGATTGTGAACTTGTGGTAAATATGATAAATAATATAATAATAAAAGTTTGTCCCGGGCCTGGGAATTTCATCCGGCAGCCCTGTCAGTTGCTCTTCAGTTAAATTCACGTAGACCGCAAATCTGGAAGCGGTGTGGTAGTTTTCTTGTGTTACTGATAGGTGCAGACATGTTCAGGACAGCTTGTTTACCCTACTGGCAAAGTGAGGAGCAGTAAAGGGTCTCGCACCATGCTCCAGGCAGGACTCTGAATTCTGGAATATTCTAAAAGGTTTTTAGGTAATTTTGCAATTATCCTCCCAAGCTTCAGTTTCTGAAAATCTTAACAGAGACCTCCGATCACTCCAGAAAAAGAATGCAATTTAATATTATTATTACCAGAGGGGGGGCACCCAATAGACACCAATGTGACCCCCCCTCCTCCACAATAGTTTTTGGGAGGCAGTCCTTACGCTCTCAGAAGAACTTGTTCCAAAAGGCTCCTCTGTGTCTCCATAGAGGAACCTTATCTAGATCAGGGGTCCTTTGTCAGGCAAAATGGTTGAATATGGGAGCTTTCACACTATTCATACCTACCACAGAGGGTTCCATCTAGCCTAAAGAACTAAACTTATATGAAATGTACTTCCTCTATGAAGACAAGCCCAAAAAAACCTTTAAAAACCCTTTTTTTTAAAGAATGTTCCAAGCAGAGGATCGGGTCATCTTACTCTCAACTCTTTTTTTACAAGCAATGCATTGTGGGTTAGTTTTAATGGTCAAGGTGGTCCTTGTGTGATGAGAAGTGTACGCCTGTCTTTCATCGTGCTCTCCTCTTGAGCACATAATTTCTGTTGCACTCGCTTTTTAAAACTCTTCATAAATTTCAAGCGTGGGAAACGGTGTCCTAATAGTGTGAACATTTTGTTTTTACACGCGTGCTGCGAATTTCTAACGCTTCACCTCGCCGACGAGCCTCATCCCCCAAGCGTTCCTCGCTTTCTCCCGAGGAACACTTGACACGGTGCCCTTTTGGTATGGATAATTATAATATTATACTTCACTGTAGAATCATAATTGCTTGTCATTTGCCTTCGATAAAGTCGCCTGTTGAGTTTGCTGGAAGACGATCACCTGCCAGGGAAGCTCCTCCCCTTTTTAAAGATGAAAAACTTAAGTTTGAACAATTGATTAAACTATTCTTTTTTTTCTCTTTTATTTTTACTTTGAAATTGCTTAGATAGAATCTGGTAAGTCAGTCAGTATTTTAATGTGATCGGTTAAGTTTCTCTTGCGTGTCAATGTCTCTCACTCTCTCTCTCTCTCTCTCCCTCTCTCACACACACACACACACATCCTGTGTCTCTACCTCCTCCTGCCCTCTTACACTGTTTCTATTTGAGAAGATACATTTTATTAAAAAGCCCCAGTTGTCACATCCCCCCGTTATATCCTCACATCCACCAATTATATCCTCACATCCCCCCGTTATATCCTCACATCCACCAATTA
Organism: Ilyophis sp. 1 JC-2022; assembly: GCA_022702515.1. Taxonomy (NCBI): domain Eukaryota; kingdom Metazoa; phylum Chordata; class Actinopteri; order Anguilliformes; family Synaphobranchidae; genus Ilyophis; species Ilyophis sp. 1 JC-2022. The sequence goes on from CM040406.1 coordinate 65,629,133, forward strand.
TATCCTCACATCCCCCCGTTATATCCTCACATTCACCCATTATATCCTCACATTCACCCATTATATCCTCACATCCACCAATTATATCCTCACATCCCCCCATTATATCCTCACATTCACCCGTTATATCCTCACATTCACCCATTATATCCTCACATTCACCCATTATATCCTCACATCCACCCATTATATCCTCACATCCCCCCGTTATATCCTCACATCACCCGTTATATCCTCACATTCACCCATTATATCCTCACATTCACCCATTATATCCTCACATTCACCCATTATATCCTCACATCCACCAATTATATCCTCACATCCCCCCGTTATATCCTCACATCCCCCCGTTATATCCTCACATCCACCCGTTATATCCTCACATCCCCCGTTATATCCTCACATCCCCCCGTTATATCCTCACATCCCCCCGTTATATCCTCACATTCACCCATTATATCCTCACATCCCCCCGTTATATCCTCACATCCCCCCGTTATATCCTCACATCCACCCGTTATATCCTCACATCCACCCGTTATATCCTCACATCCACCCGTTATATCCTCACATCCACCCGTTATATCCTCACATCCACCCGTTATATCCTACCAGTCACACATGTATCTCTTGCTGTGTTTTTGTTCTTCTTTCTCTCTCAATCACTCTCTTATTCTCTCTATCACTCTCTTATTCTCTCTATCTCTCTCTCTCTCTCTCCCTCTGGCTTTCATTTGTTCTCACACTCCCTTTTCTTCTCTCTCTCCTATGTCCCTTTTTCTCTCTTTCTCTCCATCTCTCTTTTCCTCGATCACTCCCACTCTTTCTCTTTCTCATGCAAGGAGGTTTTCTCTGCCACTGTTGCTGCTCATTTGGGGGTGTAAACCAGGGTTTTCTGTGAAGCGTATTGTGGGAATTGTTTGTGAAATGCGTCATATAAACACATTTTGATGAGATTTTCTCCCCCAGGGTTGGGTCCCCCCCTCCAGCACTACTCCTTTGGAGAGTGGCAGCTGTCTGGACTGGATCTACTGCAGGTGTCCTATCGGGAGCTGGAGCAGCTGGGGGTTCATAAGATCGGACACCAGGAGATAATTCTGGAGGCTGTGGAGAAGCTCTGCTCCCTGGTAGGCTGGGCGTACATCATCATGGTCCATATTCGGTTAAATTAAAATGTTTGCCTTCTCCTTTACTTCCATTTGCTCTACCTACTCTGTAGCTGAATGAGCTTGACTGCTGCTTGAGAACTTTAAATGCTCTGAAGTATTCAAACGCAGTAATATTAAGTGTGGGGAAAGTGATGGTTGAGGGGCTGCTGGATGCCTCATCTTGTTATGGCCCTGTTTCAGTGTGTGAATGGGCCCCATGGTCTGCTATCTGTTAAGGCTCTGTTCCAGTGTGTGGATGGGCCCCATAGTCTGGTATCTGTTAAGGCTCTGTTCCAGTGTGTGGATGGGCCCCATAGTCTGGTATCTGCTAAGGCTCTGTTCCAGTGTGTGGATGGGCCCCATGGTCTGGTACCTGTTAAGGCACTTATCCAGTTAGTGGATTGGCCCCATGGTCTGGTATCTGTTATGGCTCTGTTCCAGTGTGTGGATGGGCCCCACGGTCTGGGATCTGTTAAGGCACTGATCCAGTGTGTGGATGGGCCCCACGGTCTGGTATCTGTTAAGGCACTGTTCCAGTGTGTGGATGGGCCCCATGGTCTGGTATCTGTTGAGGCACTGATCCAGTGTGTGGATGGGCCCCATGGTCTGCTATCTGTTAAGGCTCTGTTCCAGTGTGTGGATGGGCCCCATGGTCTGGTATCTGTTAAGGCTCTGTTCCAGTGTGTGTATGGGCCCTGTGGTCTGGTATCTGTTAAGGCTCTGTTCCAGTGTGTCAATGGGCCCCATGGTCTGGTATCTGTTAAGGCTCTGTTCCAGTGTGTGTATGGGCCCTGTGGTCTGGTATCTGTTAAGGCACTGTTCCAGTGTGTGGATGGTCCCCACAGTCTGGTATCTGTTAAGGCTCTGTTCCAGTGTGTCAATGGGCCCCATGGTCTGGTATTGAATCCGGATTGTGCCAGTGTCTACTGTGGCTGGAAGCCCCTCTCCTCTGAATGCAGTTTGGAAGTTGAGCTGGTACACGTGAGATGGAGGAAGACATTTTTTCAGGGTGACTGCCCAGAAATGTGAAAAAATGTCTTCCTCCATCTCACGTGTACCAGCTCAACTTCCAAACTGCATTCAGAGGAGAGGTAGCACGTGTTTGTCCAATGACGGTTTCTGAAGAGCATTGCTGCTTGAGCATGTTTCGGCTAATGAAAGATCAGTCATCTCAGTGAAAATTAAAGTGATTTCAGGAGAAAGGGATTGAGAGATGTTCCTAAGCAAGCAGGGATCAGTCTTCCCTCTAGACTACATAGAAAATCAAATGCCCCAACACAGTTATGGGGGCACTGTGCTATAAGTTGCCATCCTATAGCTGTGTCCGAATACGACCTCGACAGCCTTTTGAGGACGCATATTTGAGTCCACTTCGTCAAAAAACTTTTGAGTGGGAGACTTTTTCTTACATATGGGGGCACTTAAAATACCAGGATGATCCCATTATTTCCGGGGTTTTGTTGAGGGAATTCAGGAACACACTCATCTGCAGAACGGTGAACTCATCCGACAATTTCAGTAAGTAACCTGGAAGTAAAAACGTAAAAGACATCGAGCGTATATGCATATCTATGGTACAAGAGTGGGTCATATAACAAACTACTCTTTTTTTGTTTTTGTTATTTCTATCTTCATTCATAATGTTAATTTTGTACAATAACAATCGTCATATGTTAACTGATTGATATTCTCAATATAAATAAAACACTAGTTTGGAAAGAGTTTTCCGGGATTTCTTTTCCACACTGCTTGCAAAGTGAGGGCACAGGACACATAGTAGACGGGTCTGAGTGGGAACAGGGGTCGTATTTGGACACAGACTATCACTCTCTTTCTCTCTCTCACTTTCACTCACTCAATTAAATTTGCTTTATTGGCAAGACAAAACACGACATTTGTATTGCCAAAGCATACTACAAAGCATCCCTCTCTTCCTCTCTCTCTCTCTCTCTGTCCCTCTGTCCCTCTCTCCATCTCTGTCTCCCTCTCTCTCTCACTCTCCCTCTCTTCCTCTCTCCCTCTCTCCCTCTTTCCCTCTTTCCCTCTCTTCCTCTCTCTCTATCTCTCTCTCTGTCCCTCGGTCCCTCTCTCCATCTCTCTCTCTCTCCATCTCTCTCTCTCTCTGTCTCTCCCTCTCTCTCTCTCTCTCTCTGTCCCTCTGTCCCTCTCTTCCTCTCTCTCTCTCTCCCTCTTTCCCTCTTCCTCTCTCTCTCTATCTCTCTGTCCCTCTCTCCATCTCTCTCTCTCTCTCTCCATCTCTCTCTCTCTCTCTTCCTCTCTCTCTCTTCCTCTCTCTCTCGCTCTCATTTCTCTTTTCTTTCTCTCCCTCTCCATGTTTTGTGGCCTCGATGTCCTTGTACCGCCTGTTTCCCCTCAAACCCGTCCCCTGTGTCCGTCTGTCTGTCCCCGCCCGTCTGCGCAGATGTACGGCATGGGGGGTGAGAGTCTGCGCGGTCACACAGAGGGGCTACGCAACGTGGCGCACTCCTTGCAGATGGGCCTGCAGAGCCGCTGGCGGGTGAACACCTACGACGGCCAGAGCGCCACCAAGCTGCCCAGCGAGATACTGCAGTCTGTACTCAGTCTCATCACAGCCGCGAAAGGACTCTTCTCTCTGCTCAACAGGTAAGGCTCGCCACCCCCCGGATGCCTCACACTTTTAACGTCCTGTATTATTTTACCTTTTTATTTAAACTGCTTTTGAACATTTTTACGTCATATCTGCTTATTTTATTCATCTTCCTACTTCGAACATAATGAATGGAAAATAAATTCATAAATAAAGGTCATTTTTATTGTAATTGTATTATTATGTCGAATCGATAATCCATTCCCAGCCAGCCCACTGGCTGTTTTTAAAAAAATGTGTTTCAATACTTAAGTGCTTAATTTCAGCCTGTAAGTAGCGATGATATTCTATGACAAATACAATAACACATATTTATAAAGGTAATTTCTCAAAACATTAAAAAAATAAGACACTTCTAGAACCCCCCCCCAACCCTTGCACGGGGGAATGGCCCGGATTCGTCACCCGATCGCGGAGCACGACGCTCCAGTTCTTTAGCGGGACACGCTGCTCGGCAGTTTCTCGAAATTTCCGTGCTTCCCTCTTTGTTTGCCCGCCTGCACTTAGCAGCAGTTTCTCTCTGACTGGACAAAGGATTTACCAGCAAAATGTAGCTCTATTGTATACACGTTCCTACACATTGTCCCTTTTGTTAAACTTGGCATGCCGTTGTAAAGAAGGTTGAATGTATTATTTTTGTTGTTGTCCTTGAGTTATGCAAACTTCTTTTTTAAATTATTATTATTTATTTATTTTTATTTTATTTTGGGGGAGGGGCATGTAGGGAAAAACAAGTCTTCTGGTAGCAGTGACCATAAATACACTGAGATGCTCAAATAAATAAATAAGCTTCCCAATCGCTACCCCCGTTCATAGCGAGTGACCTCATCGCTGGAAGGACTGGAGGTGGGGGTTTGTGCCGGCCTGCAGGATGCTCTTCTGTGCGCCTCCTCTCTGCGCCTCCTCTTTCCTCCCCACATGACTCCCCCCCCCCCCCCCCCCAAGGTGCGATTCGGTACCTTGGTGTGAATTACGTGCGTTCCTCTCAAATTAAGATCCCGTCCGCCGCCTTGCTCACGTCCAGCCCCCGCATACACACCCTCCCCAGAGGATACGCGAGCCGCTCAATAATAATTCAACAGTTTATTCGTGTTCTGATCCTAATGTATACTGATTTAAGTATAATGGCCACAGTTCTGCCTTTAAATCTCATCGCGTTTCGCCTGGCGAAATGGAGGATAAGGACGTTTTACAAAGGACGTTTTTACATGTATATAATAAATATATTAAACATGTATTACTGGGTAATAATATTGTTTATGTAGCACTACTTTCAGGAATAAATTTTTTTTAAAAAGAGAAACTGGCATGGCATCAGCGTTGGGCGAGTCTCGCGCCGTAGTGTGACTCCAGCTGTCATGTCACACGTTTATTTTGTTTTAGGGAAATGTATGAGCTGCCAATCAATCAATCAATCAATCAATCAATCAATCAATCAATCAAACTTTACTTATGGTTTTGCAGGTGGTGGCCACAGACCATTTCTCTCTCCTTATCCTTCCTGACTGAGTTTTCTCTAGTTTAGCATTTTTCTAGTGCCCTTGTCACTACTGGTAGCATGAGGCGGTACCTGCAGCCCATTCAGGTTACACAGGTAGTCCTCCAGGATGGCACATCCATACGTGCCGTCGCAAGAAGGTTTGCTGTGTCTCCCAGCACAGTCTCAAGAGCGTTGAGGAGATACCGGGAGACGGGCCATTACACGAGGAGAGCTGGACAGGGCCATAGAAGGGAAACAACCCAGCGGCAGGACCGGTATCTGCTCCTTTGTGCGAGGAGGAACAGGAAAAACACTGCCAGAGCCCTACAAAATTACCTCCAGCGGGCTACTCATGTGCATGTTTCTGACCAAACTGTCAGAAACAGACTCCATGAAGGTGGCATGAGGGCCCGACGTCCTGTAGTGGGACTTGTGCTCACAGACCAGCACCGTGCAGCTCGATTGGCATTTGCCAGAGAACACCAGAATTGGCAGGTTCGCCGTTCGCGCCCCGTTCTCTTCACAGATGAGAGCAGGTTCACACTGAGCACATGTGACAGACGTGAAAGAGTCTGGAGACGCCGTGGCGAATGTTATGCTGCCTGCAACATCATCCAGCATGACCGGTTTGGTTTAATTGACTTGGTGTTATACTGTGATGATTAAGTGTTCCCTTCATTTTTTTGAGCAGTGTGTATATGTTTTTAAAGCTCAGGGCTATGTCATGGGGTCCTGCATTGTGTGAAGGTTTGTTTACAGGGCTGCTTACACTTAAACAGAGTGGTAAAAAACTGATGGCTTACTGACTCCAGTCCACACACTCACACACACATACTCACACACACACACACACACACATACTCACGTACACACACACACACACACACACACACACACACACACACACACACTACCTCTCTCTGTTTCTCTCTCTCATCCTCATCTTTCTCACACTTTCCCTCCCCCTCTTTGTCTCTTCTTTTCTCTCTCCATTCATCCCCTCCTTTTTTGTCTTTCTCTCTATTGTCATTCCATTAATTTCTAAATCTGCTGTCTTTACTGTGTTGCTACGCAGGTACCTGTTCTCTCAGCTAAGTGGCTACACAGCCAGCAGGGACATAATCACACATTGCAGAGAGCTGGGAACCACCGTGCAAAAGGTCAGTGTTCCAGTAATGCCCAGGTGTCTGAAACCTGGAGCCAATTGAGTGACTGCACCTCACAGTACTGCACCGACTGCAGACAACTCTATAGTGCCCCCAGTGGCCACCACACCATACTGCACTTAGTACAGGCAACTCCATATTGGCCCTAGTGGCCACCACACTACTGCAATTAGTACAGGCAACTCCATACTGCCCCCAGTGGCTGTTACCCAATACTGCTCCTCTTTGTGACTAACTCAATAGCGCCCCTGGTGGTCAGCATGCAGTACCACACCTAGTACAGGCAACTCTATACTGCCTCCAGTAACTTGGTATTTTACCGACTCTGAGGCATCCGTTATGTCACTCGCGTAGCTTAGCGCACTAGCTCGCCAACAACTGCCATCCAGCTCACGCGCTGATTTGCGTTCAAAATTTGAAAGGCCAGCAACAAACAGGGCTCGACTGTTTTTTTACTGTCTATGAGCCTGACTCGATATAAAATGACAGAATTAACAGCCGTTTGCAGAAGTGCTGTAATTGGTAGGATACACTGTGCAGGATTAGCGTAATTTGCGGTGGATGTTTGTGGTTTCAGGTACCAGAAGTAGTCGTGTGTGTCATTCAGTAAAGGAACATCAGTGATGTTTGGAAATAATTGTGAAACCTGCCAAAGAGGAACCAGAGAGCTTTATTGTTTTTTTTGTATTAATCACCTCCCGAAACACACACACACAAACACGCACAGAGACACACACACAGATATCTTCTGCAATCAAAGATAAACTGAAGCACGCACACTCCTTGTGTGTGCCCCAAAGGCAACACATGCTGAGTATCTATGCTCTTTGTTTCTGCATACCTGGAATGGTATCTATGGTGCAGGCTTTGGGCCCAGTGAGGAGGAGGTGGGTGTTCGGTATGAGTACCTGGAATGGTATCTATGGTGCAGACTTTGGGCCCAGTGAGGAGGAGGTGGGTGTTCGGTATGAGTACCTGGAATGGTATCTATGGTGCAGGCTTTGGGCCCAGTGAGGAGGAGGTGGGTGTTCGGTATGAGTACCTGGAATGGTATCTATGGTGCAGACTTTGGGCCCAGTGAGGAGGAGGTGGGTGTTCGGTATGAGTACCTGGAATGGTATCTATGGTGCAGACTTTGGGCCCAGTGAGGAGGAGGTGGGTGTTCGGTATGAGTACCTGGAATGGTATCTATGGTGCAGGCTTTGGGCCCAGTGAGGAGGAGGTGGGTGTTGGGTACGAGTACCTGGAATGGTATCTATGGTGCAGACTTTGGGCCCAGTGAGGAGGAGGTGGGTGTTGGGTATGAGTACCTGGAATGGTATCTATGGTGCAGGCTTTGGGCCCAGTGAGGAGGAGGTGGGTGTTCGGTATGAGTACCTGGAATGGTATCTATGGTGCAGGCTTTGGGCCCAGTGAGGAGGAGGTGGGTGTTCGGTATGAGTACCTGGAATGGTATCTATGGTGCAGGCTTTGGGCCCAGTGAGGAGGAGGTGGGTGTTCGGTATGAGTACCTGGAATGGTATCTATGGTGCAGACTTTGGGCCCAGTGAGGAGGAGGTGGGTGTTGGGTATGAGTACCTGGAATGGTATCTATGGTGCAGGCTTTGGGCCCAGTGAGGAGGAGGTGGGTGTTCGGTATGAGTACCTGGAATGGTATCTATGGTGCAGGCTTTGGGCCCAGTGAAGAGGAGGTGGGGGCTGGATATGGGCTCTAATGGAGAGGAAAGTTTATTTGTTTTCCTGTTTGTTGTGAAGACACAACCTCCTGCTGCTATCTGAAATCCAATGGGATTGAGTGTTTTACATTTTTGGGGGTGAGGGCTGAGAGTGAGAGTGACATTGGCGGGGGTGGGGATTCAGGTTAGACGGGTTACTACCAGGGGGACTGCCACCTGTTTGTGGCAGAAGGCAAGTTTAGATATGTCATCCGCCCTGAGGGGCGGTGTAGGGAGAGAGAGAGAGAGAGAGAGAGAGGGGGAGTGAGTGAGTGAGTGAGTGAGTGAGTGAGAGAGAGAGAGAGGGGGGGGGCACTGAAACTCAACATTTCACCTGCTGTGAGCAGCAGTTCAGCCTGCTAGAGTGAGGGGAGAGGGAGACAGCGACGTGAACCTGCTGCTTTCTTTGAAGGAACCTTTGAAAGAACCTGGCTTAATTTCCTGTAGGCTGTTCTACACTGATCTATCGGCCTCTGGAGCCACTCGGCTAGGTATGGTCCCAGATGGATTTATTTTCCCATTGAAACTCCTTACAGTTGTGTGTGTGTCTGTGCGTGCAAGCACTTTTGTGTGTGTATATGTGTGTATATACTTGTGTGTGTTTTTAAAAATCTCTCCTTGTGTCAGAGCTGAAGGCCGTTGCGCGGCTCGAGCGTGTTTTTGATAAAACTTGTTTTTCCACCTCGGATGGGAAGGAAGGTGGGGAAATGACTGCGTGTCGTCGACTGCGGGGAAACAATGTCCCTCTGCGGCTCTGGCCACAGTCTGCCAAACGGATTGCCTGTTGATGACTGTTGTTTGCTCAGAGGGTAATTAGCGTACTCACTGAGACTGGAGGTGGCGTTTGATGTTTTCGGCATTCATTCACAGGGTGATTGCATGTGTGCGGTATGCTTGTGCACGCGTGTTCTTGTTTTGTTTTTGTTTTTTTAAAATCACGAGCCATTGTGTGCTCTGTTCCTGTTTGCTGGACTTCCATTGTAAACGGCTTTTTGACTGAAAGCTCTGAGAAAAGAGAGGATAATAATCGGCCCGCTTCTCTCCGGCAGTTTCCTCTTAATGAATGCGCTGCTCTGGACTTCAAAGAATCCCCCGTTCATTCTGCGCCTTGCGTAGGCCGTAGGAGTTGATTGTTCCGTGGGAATTTTCACGTCTTTGCTGTGGCCTCAATTATCTCTCTATTCGAGCTTGAAGACTTGGTCGCTCTTGCTTTCTTTTCACTGGAAGGTCTGCTTTGTTTGAGTTTACGCTTTGCCTCGGACATCGTGGTAAGCCTATGCACTATGGAGTCCTGGATATTTGCATATTTGTTAACTTATTTGTTGCTATGAGAAATGCCACATTGGTTGTATAAAGGCTGTTTTGAGAGGGGGAGAGATCCCATGTACAGAAATCATAGCCACTGAATGTTTCTTCTTGGTGATGAATTGCACTGTTTTATTGACCTGTTTGTCCTTGATGATGATTGTTACAAATTTAAACGCTGTTTGACTGTATAGAGTCCAGATTAACCTGGATGTCTGGATGTTTGCCACTCTCTTGCCAATAATGAGGTTCCACTGGCAGAGAGCTAGAATTTTGACTTGATGCGATGAGACCCCAGATTATAATGAGCCCCTTTTCCACCGCAGGAATTTTTTGGGGGACTCAGGAACTAAAGCCCCTTTTCCACCGGAGGAACCAGGGCCGATTTTGGTTCCTGGCACATGGTTCCTGTCCTCCTTTTTAGTCCCTGCTCGCGAGGTAGTGCTTTTTTTTTTTGATGGTTCGCAAACTATTGGGGTGGAACTTGCAGTACTGAACATCACTGCTTTGTCAAACGCAATATTCGCGGGAATCGACCACAATCGCCCACAAGCCCCGCTTTTAGAGGCCCACTGAACTTGACCCAGTAGGAAATCCTCCGTTGGACTGGCGTCGGTATCAGCTGTCTGTCCAGCACCAGAACAAATACCACAGTGGTCTGCTAGCGGCAATACAATTCGCCTGCTATTTCACCTCAACTGTCTGCTAGCGGACCGCTACAGTGCCGATTTTCAAAATGCTGGCGTGCCAAACAAATGTGCTGTGTGTGGGTCGCTCCTGGAGGCTGATGAGTTTTGAGGGCCTGATTTACTAAGACCTTTTTCATGTGCAAAACCTTTCAGCACACGCAAAACCAATAACGTGACCAATGATTGGTCATGGTATTTGCTTTTCACCAATCATCGCTTGTGTCATTAGTTTTGCGCACATGCTAAAGGTCTTAGTAAATCAGGCCCTGAGTCTCTAGGCTCTAGTAAAGGGATTAGCTCATTGGAGGCCTCCCATCTCCCTCTGTGGGCCAGAGTAGCTCAGGGGCCCTCCTGCTGTCGCTCACGTCTCATCTCTCAACGCGCCATCATCAAGTGACCAGTTTAGAAGGTCAGTGAATACGCACAGACTCACACTCCTACGCACACGTGCACACAGGCAATGATTCAAACACTCAAGCCTGCGATCGCACACACATGGAAGTGCACACAAATGGACAAACACATATACTTTCTAATTCACACCCACTCACATGCACATGCACACGCACACACGCACGCACACACACACACACACACACACACACACACAGTAAAGATGTGAAAGGTGCTGAATCTGTAGGGGGCAGTGGGGGTTATTAATGTTGTTGTTGAACATTTTTTTGGATGTGTGTCATAAGTGGGCAGCTCTGGTGAGGCGGCAGGAGGGAGTGTGTGTGTGTGTGTGTGTGTGTGTGTGTGTGTGCTGAATATATCACACACTCCATAGTGAGCTGTTGAAAAGAAAGCAGGCAGTTGTTTTCCTGTCTTTATTATGCCTGCTGCCCATGCTGAGAGAATCTATAATAACCTGCGCAGTGTGGGGGACTTTGGCTCTGGGGTTAGGCATAGTATTTATACCAAACTCACTCAGAGAGCACAGCCTCTGTACACACTGACTCTGCAGGTCTACAGAGAGCACACAGAGAGAGAGAGAGAGAGAGAGAGAGAGAGGAGGGGGGGAGAGGAAGAGAGGGAGGGAAGGCGAGAGGAATCAGTGGATGGGAGCAGTGCACCATGGGACAGAGGATCTGAAGGAGGAGGTCCTGCAGGGGTATGTGTGCTACACCCGGGCTTCATAATTACTCTTTTTAATAACGGGGAAACGGCAGCGACGTTTGTGAACAAGCTTATCCTGTGTAGAGAAGCACGAATGTGGGGCGTCCGGTGCCCCTCTAACACACCTGTCTGCCATGGATTCTGCGCAGGACTTTTCCTGTAGTATAATCTTCCAGGTGTTTGTACAGACAGGAAAAGACTGGAGGCTCAGGCCTGGGCTGTCTGTTTTTCCTTCCAGAGACGAGAGGGAGAGGGAGAGGGAGAGGGAGGAGAGGAGCTGTAATCGTTTATCCTTGAAGAACTTGTTGTTGTAATGTGCTTGCCCTCCCAGCTTAGAACAGGCGCTGCAGTTTGGTCTCTTTAAGGCTGCTATTGGGAGGGAGGGAGAGAGGGAGAGAGGGAGAGAGTAAGGCTGCTATTGGGTCAAGGGGCGCTTTGGATTTGGGGTTTAACGTAGTTCGTATATTTATGGTTTGCTAAATATAATGTGTTTTTTTGGCTGGGATGACACCTAAAAGAGGAAGGTAGTAAAGAAGAGAGTAAAGCTGCTGTTGTGTTTAATCGCTAGCTCGTTTTCATCCAGCAACTTGTCTGCCTTTGCTCGCTCCCCCCCCCCCCCCCCAGGAAGGTAAAATCCTAAACTCTCTGATCCGCAGCTCCAAGTAGTTTATTTCTTATTTACATTTTTAAAAATAATGTCATCAGAAGTTAGAATTAGTTTTAGGTGCTGTGTCCAGTGCTCCAGTTTTAACCATTTTGAAGAGTAGGTTTTTTGGAATGTTTTTTTTTCTCAAAATTCTAGGTCAGTGTTCTAGAACTTCATTGTGTTCCAAGTGTTGATTGTTACATCAGCATTCGAATGTTTGGTTAAGAACATTCTAGTCACATATTTGTGATTTTACACCCTAAAGGGTTTTAAACGGTGTTTTTAATCTGGCAGTGCTTTTAAGGGGGATGGCGCCGTGACCAAGATCATGGTGACACATTTGGGAGTTAAGTATTCGAGTGTGATTTCCCTCAAAAAGCAGATAAGCAGCACGCCGTTGCATTTCTGTGCCGTGGGAGAACCCAACGGTTAGATGTTAAAATCCCCAACACTGGCTGGAGAGATGCAGTTCTGGCAACCAGTTCTTTTCTAACCATCGGTGTGTGGTGATCCTAGGCTGTAAAAGATACAGCACAGGTATGTCACACTCTTTTTTTAGACGGTCTGAATCTGTCCAGGGGCCGGTGATCTGGCAACAGAGGTGATTCTTGCCACTGCACACAAATATCCTTTGAGTCACATGAACACAGTTTGAAGGCACATAAAACATAAACAAACAGGAATGTGGAAGCTCTAGATATTGGCTCATTTGAAATTAAATTACATGTCCATGTTGATCGGATCTCTCGCACTGCGCTGGAGTAATAACCAGTCACACTCATCGCAAATAAGATTTAAGGGCCGGGGAGAGGGATAAGTGTGTTATGCTAACCTCTCTGCCTCTGTAAAATAGGACATGTAACTCACGGCTTTGTGTTTTCATAGAGGGGTTTAGCTTTACCGCTCTCTGTCAGTAATGCTGGTTGGGAGGTCCCTCTGTGACCGAATGATTCAAACTCACTGCTTGACTGGAGCTGACCGTTTCCCTGACCAATAGAATTACGGTAGATTTACGGTCACAGGATTACACTGGTGAAATATGAGGCAGATAATATAATAAATAATTTTCCTGCTTGCTGTTCATGTACATTGTTCATTATTCAACTGTATGAATGGATAAATGTCATAAGAAGTTGTGTAAGTCGCTCTGGATAAGAGCGTCTGCTAAATGCCTGTAATGTAATGTAATGTACATAAAACCTCTCTTATATAAGTAGCCTACTTCCAGCTATGAACTGCTGATTTAAATACACAACATATGCATAAAATGTATGAACATGCATGAGGCATGAGAGGCAAAGACTGAAGCCTGTTGTGTGTGACCTGTGTTATGTTGTAATATTATGATGCAATGTAGGTGCTATACACGTGGAATACATATTTATGCAAACGAGTGGCAATGTAGCAGCATAATGTTTAGGTAACTGGGGGTTGCAACTCCAAAGGTGTGGGTTGAATTCTCAGGAGGGGCGCTGCCATTGTACCTTTGAACAAAGGTACCTAGCCTGTATTTCTTCAGTAGAAATGTGTTCCAAGGAATGTAAGATGGTCTGGATAAAAACGGCTGCTAAATGCTTCCAATGGAAAATGGAAAATTATGCATATTAAGAGGTTCCAGTGTGTTGAATAGGGGAAAGACAGTGTTAGTATTGATGGGTAGCAAATACACTTTTATTCTGCTTTAACAAGGACGCTCTCTCTTGTCCATTTATTAATGTACCAGACTCCAGCATTATTGACATATACAGTACAGGGTACAGTATCTTACTCGAGCTCTTTGTCCATCTGTGAGCTATATGCAAATGGAAGGTGTCTTGGTGTGCTGGCTGATGAGGCATCAGCTGTGGATGTTATATAGTACACAAGTGACTTCCCCATTCATGTAGACCATAGACATTAACTAAAAATTACTTTTAAACTCTTTCAATTCCCTGGATTGTTCAATATAACGCCCATTCGCAAAATATGTTGTTTTTCTGGACCAGCTTAAAGTATTTTTTTTTACGTTTTATTATTATTATTTTTTTATATACCCGCGCTGGCACTGTTTAAAAACGAATTCCATGATTGCTAAGTTAGCAGATCAAGGTCAAGTTTAATTACGTAAAATGGCCAAATTAGTAAGGTGGTAAATGTCCAGACGAGATGGTGATATCTGATTGGTCGAAAACCACCCGTGCGTTGCAGTAATGGATATGTAGTCCGTTAAAGTGGACTACAAACCGGACTAAAATAATGAATCATTACTTTAAAAATAAAAATTGGAACATAGGATGTATGCTCTATATCCTTGTACCACACAGGCTAATCCAGGTTTCGGCTCATTCGATAAATCAGATTTCAAGAAATTGTCGATAGTCTCAGAAGCCGGTTCTATCTGTCATAGGGAATTTACTTCCGAAACCAAACTCCGCCCATGTCTGACATGCTCACATTTTTTGAAATCTGATTTATCGAATGAGCCGAAACCTGGATTAGCCTTTTTTTACATAAAAAGGCACATTTTTTACATAAAAAAAATCCTGAGTCACACCACCAACCAAAAGTGTTACTAATTAAGTGAAGTTAATAAGATAAGATAATTTCCCACGGCACACCTGACAATCTCTCACGGCACACTAGTGTGCCGCGGCACAGTGGTTGAAAATCACTGCTCTATAGAACAGTTTCCCTGGAGTGGGTGTGGCCTAGTAATTTTCTGTGGGGAAGTGAGTATTTTTTATTTTTATTGAATCTTTACTTAAGCGGGCAGTCCTGTGTGATACAGAACCTGTGGCTAAGATGGTGGCTCAATGCACACAGATCCTACAGCCTTAATGATGTACTGTACAATAAAAACCCATGAGAACAAAGAATACCCATACTTAAAATCAACCGCATGCTTTCAGCAGAAGGAGGCTCTAGGTGGACTGTTCCACATCGAGGGGCCAAGGAATGGAGAGATTTCTTCTTCCTTTGGCTCGGCTCTTAATCTTTTTCCGTTTCTGGAATGTAATCAAGGTGTGGAGGAGTGTAGATCATAAGAGCGATGACTCTGCAGGGAATGTACAAAGGTATGACAATAAAGTTCAGTTAAGTGACGCAGTTTTAGTAAGAGGATTCGGCTTGTGATTCCGCATGCAGAAGTGGGAGCTACTCTGGGTTACAACCAGTGCAGGTTTCGGGGCAGAAGTAGGTACATTTTCACATCACTTCCTGTTTGGTGCTTCTTTGTTTAGTAAATGTGGAAGAAGGTCACTTCTTGGAGGGGAGGGGGGGGGGGGGGGGGGGGGGGTGAGATGGCATGTTTAAAATTAGAGGCGGATCAAGACGAGCTGCAGCAGTTAGATTAAGGATTAGCCATTTAGCTCTTCAGCCTGTTAAAGCCGGCCTGAAATTCACCGTGCGGCATCCAGTGCTCGATTTGTAAACATTTATCAAGGGGGATGGTGGAGTCTGGGAGTCTGTGATATCCCAGAGCACCATTAACCCAAAGGGGATGGAACGGGGCGATGGCAGTTTTACAAAGGGGACGGTTTCTGTGAATTTATTTTAACTGACGGGGTGGCATCCCTCCTGAAATCGACCCCTGGCAGTGTCCACTGTTCCAGTGCTTACAGTGACCACACGTCACAACCGAGATGCACCCAGTGTGGAAAAATGTCTTCTGTATGCAGCAATATCTTAATAAAACAACTGAAAAACAATGAATACAGTCGTGTCAGAGAGGTGGGATCATGAGATGTCTAAATAGACCACAATCTCGAGAGGAGAGGGGAGAGGGGAGAGGGGGAGAGAGACGGAGACAGGGTATATTAAAGATAAAGATTGTGGAGAAGTCGGAGTGACCTTTCTTGTTTTCCAGAGCACACCCATGGGCAGTGACCCATGACGATTCACATGATACGTCTGCTGGTGAAGGCCCCACTATCTTTTAACGACAAACATTTCACCCATTCATCAAATGTAAACTTTAACAAATAACACCTTGCAAATACTTTGATGTTCAATTTAGCTGATGACATTTTAGACATTTCTAACCACTTGTTTGTTTTTGTGAGTACAGATATGTATGGACTCTTTTTTTAAAAATTCTGCATGCTTTCATCCTCTCATGTTTGGTGGGATTTGGAAACTTAAATGATGATTCATAAACCGTGTGGTACCCATTCTAAAATAATATTTACCTGTAAATAACTGAAGGGTGTCATGCCACGAAAAGATTTGTATTTTGTATCCATTTAGATATAAATAATATGTTGCGTATCAAATAATTGGTATGTTTATATGGGTGGGATCAAAGGCCATTGATGTTTTTAGAAGGCTTGTAAAAGACTGGTTGCGGTAATCCGCCTCGAGCTCCCGCTTTGCGGTGTGGCTCGTGTCCCGGTCTAAATGACGCGGTTGAGCTCACTAATCCTGCACTGTTGCGTTCTGCACCACTTCGCTCCTTCCCCGGGATTTATGGGAATTCCCATTCCGAAAAGGTGACCTTTGCGACACTGGCTCGGAGAGGGAAAAAACAAAAAAAAACAAAAAAAAAACAATGTTCCACTCACTTCACCGGATAAAGAAGGCTGCAGGCATGGACCGCTGCCTTTACATAATAGCCAAAGTGTCGCTTTGAATACTGAACGGAGCGGGGCTATTTTAACGGTTCAAGCCGGTAATTAACCTTGCAAAGGCGTAAACTGAGTAGGCTAAGCTGCGTCAGCTGATGCACGCGCTGTTGATGGCTAGGTTCCGGATTTTTCCTGGCTCGCGGGAGCGTTCTAGTTTCTTATTGCGTCACAAACCTTTAACGCTGCTGAGATTTCTGCGTCGTCCTCTTAATGAAAGGACCTGTTGATAGCCCTGGTGTTTCTGGATTGGTAGAGCAGTAGAAGAGAGGGACTCAACTAAGGAGGGTTAACAAATCGATCACTGGGCTAAGGAAAAGACGGGTGGACGGGCGGTTGGGCGACAGACAGACAGACAGGCAGGCAGACAGACAGGCAGACCGACTCTGCTTCCCCTGGTCTCACTTTGCATGATACTGAAATGAGGTCCCTGCTCTGTGCAGATGACTTGGTTCTGTTGAACAGAACAGGGTTTACAACAGAGCCGGTCACTCTTAGAGCAGTACTGTCACTGACCGTTAATCTGGACAAGACCAGAGTTATGATATTGCAGAAAAAAGCCAGATCTCAGGGAAACCGATGCCGCTTCACCCTGGATGGCTCTGTGCTACAGCACTGCACAAGCTATACCTACCTCGGACCAGTAATGACTGCATCAGGGAGCTTTAGCCTGGCAATAAGTGATCTTAAAGGAAAAAGGCAATAAAAAAAGATTTTGGGAATGATCCGTTGCTGTAAGAGAGGATGCGTATTGAGGCAACGCAGTTAATTTGTTTTCACCAATTTTATCCCATTTTATGGAATATGGCAATTTTGTACAACGATAAAACCTGTTCCCCTTATAAAAATAGTGACAGAAAAGACAAGAGCATGTTTAAGAGGTTTCATTTTAATTGCACTTCTTCCGCTCTGAAAACACAGCTTGGAACTGGGGTGGAATTGTCATAATCAGAGCCGTTGATTGGCTCTTTTGATGCGCAAGTCTGTCGAGCGCATGGCGGGGGCCGTTCTCCGCGAGTGGGTGTCGACGTTTAGTCATTTAATCACTTAATCATGGAGAATACAGATTGTATCTTTCCTGCAGGAGTTTGTTTATGGAAGAGGAGACGGGAATCTGAGTTGCCTTCCACTCCCACCCTCTCCTCTCTAATGAACTGTGCAAGTCGCTGTTACCTTAACTTTGCGTAGCGTGAAATACGTCTCCCTCACTGAGACCTGACTGTTTCATTACAGCAAAAGAACACTGAAATGTGTGAGTGTGGATTATTAAAATGAGCATTCCTCCTCTCTGTGATTTCTGAGCTGCTACCAGAGAATGGCCTTTAGTAAAATGTCCATTTGTTGTGCAAAAGGTGGTGAAATTAAATGCTCAGCTTCATGAAGGTTTCTACACCAGGGGACCCCAGCCCTGGTCCTGGAAAGCCGAATGGTCTTCTAGGGGACCCCAACCATGGTTCTGGAGAGCCACAGGGTCTGCTGTGGTCCCCAACCCTGGTCCTGGAGAGCCGAAGGTCTACCCTGCGGCTCTCCAGGGCCAGGGTTGTGGACCCTATCAGACCGTGTCTGTCCAGCACCAGGAATCTGAGGTCTTGTTCCGGCTGTATTGTAACATTGTATTTTTTCTGTTGGCAGGATATCACGGTTTATGAAAAAGAGAAGGACATCATATCTATTGTGAGTATTAACCCCGCCCGCCCGCCCGCCCCCACTCCTGGTTCTCTGATTCACTGCTGTACATAATTGTTGTTATTATAAACATTAGCTGCATTAGCGCTCTCGTCTGTGCGATTGATGATCTCGTAATTAGCCTCCGCAGCAAAAGATGTCATACGGTCACATGTGAGGCGTGTCCTCCAGCCCACTTACCGCTTTTATCACCTGAATCATCGGCTCATTGTGCTCCAGAGAGGAGCTTGGGTACTGGGGCACTACCTGCACTCTTTCACACTGCAGGTGAAGTGCAATGCCCAGGTGTACCATGGTAACGTCTCACCTGTGCTTCTAATCCAATCGGATGTTCCACATTCACCACTTCAGCCCACCCATTTATTATTATTATTATTATTTTTTGTTATAATGTAGTTACCCTGCATTTTGACCAAGAATGTTCTCGTCGACGTTAAAATATTTTTTTACAAGATAACCACACAGTTTAGCTGTCAACAATAAGCCCTTTGAGATTTATTCACGTAAAGTTCTTACAACGCTCAGTTTCCACTGTAAATGTGTGTGGCTGGAGTGCTAAGACAGGGTGTAAGATTTCTGAAAGGACCGCTGACGCTGGAAGCCTTTTTGATTTGATGTTTGTTTTTTCTCACCTGTTCTTTTGTGAATTCCATCGCAGTGCCGTCGGCTGGTGGCCATCTGTGACGAGATCCTGAGCAGCAGCCCCGACTCTCTCCTCAACCACACGGCCCACCTGGAGAGCGTAGACCTGGTGCCTGTCACCCCGGGAGATCAGCTGGTACTGCACCTCCTCTCCTCTCCTCCCCTCCCCTCCGCTTTCCTCTGTTCTCCTCTCTTCCTCGCATCCGATCTCTCCGCCTAGTTCTTTGTCATCTCTCTCTGGGTGCGTCCCTATATTTTTCACTTCTGTCCTCCTTTCCTCCACTCGTCTCCTCCACTCATCTCCTACCCGGAAGTATGCAAAACTGCCTGTATATTTCAAGTACAAGTGTTTGCATATGCAGTATACAATGTACCGGTCATTCCGTTTTGCGTCGGGACTCGAGACATTAATTAATTCATAATGAATATGAAATCAGCAACATTAGATTAGGATGCAAAGATCAGTTTCTGGGGCACAGAAGAGATATATTGGAGGTGGTAGTGGAGGAAAGGAGGACGGACTCCCTCTGTCCTCTCATCCTCAATCTCTCTTCTTTGACCCTTCTTTTTCATGCTCTCTCTCTTGTCCTCCATCTCCCCGCTCTGATCACACCTGATCATATTTTAATCTGTTCATAATCCTCTCCTCTTCTGTTCTGTCTCTTCCTCCATTCCCTCTCAGAAAAGCACTTTGCATCCTCTGTGCTGCTTGCAACCTTTTGAAAGCAGCAAAAATGTTCAAAACTTAACAAATGTTCATATTGTGAGTGCACGGCTGCACCGAATTGGTTGGTTTCAGGCGTGTCGGAAATGCTGAATATTACCTTACGCGTGCGATACGTTGTGAGTGCACGGCTGCACCGAATTGGTTGGTTTCAGGCGTGTCGGAAATGCTGAATATTACCTTACGCGTGCGATACGTTGTGAGTGCACGGCTGCACCGGATTGGTTGGTTTCAGGTGTGTCGGAAATGCTGAATATTACCTTACGCGTGCGATACGTTGTGAGTGCACGGCTGCACCGGATTGGTTGGTTTCAGGCGTGTCGGAAATGCTGAATATTACCTTACGCGTGCGATACGTTGTGAGTGCACGGCTGCACCGGATTGGTTGGTTTTAGACGTGTTGGAAATGCTGAATATTACCTTACGCGTGCGATACGTTGTGAGTGCACGGCTGCACCGGATTGGTTGGTTTTAGACGTGTTGGAAATGCTGAATATTACCTTACGCGTGCGATACGTTGTGAGGGCACGGCTGCACCGGATTGGTTGGTTTCAGGCGTGTTGGAAAGCATGAAGACATGCCAGTGAATTTAATAACGTGCAGGTGCACATATATATTTTTGTTCCTTCACATCATTTATTTCAAGCACGTGCAATTTAGCCTGACCTTTTCTCATTATGGGCTGTTATCGCTACGGCGATGTGACAACTGTCAAGGAGCTAAATGAGGAAAACTTAATTATCTACAGGCTTGATGTAATTATCTGCAGATCTGTGCATCTCTGTACATCTGTATGGTCATTTGTACATCAGGCCTGATGTTACTCATAGATTTTCGGTACATTCATCTACTAAATATTTGTTTAATCTTTAATAAAACACAAGTATTTTTCAGGTATTTTCTGTGCAGTTACACAAATTGAGAGGATGCATATAAATTATGAATTTTGATAAGCAGTTTTCATGTCTGTGGCTTGGTGTGGAAGTACGCGTCGCTGTATCTACGGCGGGGGAGGGAGATATTGCTCCTCGACAGAAGCGTCAGCAAGGACTCTATCGTCCCACCCATTCCTTATCTCCACTTAGAAAATGGAAACGGCAGGTCTGAAATCAGCCTCTCTGGGCTGACTAAAAGACACTCCAGGGCTGCTGTCGTGAAATAAATCTGTTTTTGTAAACGGATCCAGAGTGCTGCGGTTCTGCTGTGGCCGCTGTTGGAAGCTGCAATTCAGGGACAAATAAAATGCTGGAACATAGACCGCTGGACGCATTTTCCTTTATGATGTCATAATAGCCCACATTCTCTCATGACGTCAGGTGGATGTGCAGTCAGTGCACTGGGGAGAAGGAGCTGTGTCTTATCCCCTTTGATGAGTAGGTTATTTTTCCAGTGTTCTAGAACTCTATTGCTTTCAGTTACCAGCAGTGATGGTTACATCAGCATTAGAATAAGAAAATGGCGGGATGTTTGTATGTTGAGAGATCCATCAGTCGTGTCCTCTTAAGGACAAGATTCTGTTCTCGTCCGTGATCAGGCAGCAAAGTGCAGGGTAAGCTTATCAAACCTGTCAGAGAGGGATGGATCTTAATGAGCTGCTGGTATTTACAGAGAAGGAGCTTCGGTTACGATGCAGTGTGTGTGTGTGTGTGTGTGTGCGTGTGGATGTGTGCGTGCGCGTGAGTATGTATGTATGTGTGTGTTTGTGTGTGCAAGCGGCTTTGTGTGTGCGAGTAGGAGTGTGTGTGTGTGTGTGTATGTGCTTGTGGACATGTGTATTGGCATGTGTGCGATGCCAAATTGGTTAGTCCAGTTTTGCAAATATCATTATCATCAACACGCTGAGATGTTCTGAAATATAAATGCTTAATAATGCATAATAATGATTCAGACCAGTTGCCAGCTTTATGAAATGTTTTCTGCACATGCAGTGCCTGGATGAACAAGGAAAGCATTACAAAAGATTTTGACGTAAATATATATATATTTTTTGATTTTATGTAAATGTCCGTTGAAAATGGAAAGGGCCATCAGGGGCCTCTGATTTTGGAGAGGTCACGACAGAGCCAGTGGTGGAAGCGCCACTCTATACTTGGCGGGAACAATGGAGCGTCGCTGTGGACCACGAGCGTAGGGCCGCGCGATAATACAGCTGTTCTCACGGCAGAGTTTGTGGATTGTGGGAGGAGTCAAAAGGAGTCGTGAGATACTGCGCACGCCACGAAAATAACTCGCTGCACTGTATGTGATGCGCTTCCCATTGTCTTTCTCAGCAGCTGTTGTGCTAGCTCACGCTGTACAGGCAGCTGTTTTATTTGCATATTTTAATATGATTGGCTACATTTTAAATTATGCGTTTACTCTCTAAAGTGGGTTGTGGGGTCTGAAAGTTAGGAGTCCATGACTATGGCGGATGCTGATTTAGGGGAAATAATGACCAAGTTTTGGATCAAACTGGGGACCTTTCACTCTTTCTCTCCCTCTCTCTCACCCTCTTTCTCTTTTCCTCTCTCTTATTCTCTCTCCCACCTCTTTTCCTCTGTCTCTCTCTCTCTCTCTCTTTCTCTCTCTCTCTCTCCCCCATCATTGAAATACAGAACGAAACATCATGCATATAAATATTAATTATAATCTGAATGGTATAATAACTGAGTGAAAAACATGCTTTATTGTATCTTTGCCATTCACAAAGTACAGCAGAAGCAGTGTGTACTGTGTGTACAGACATATATCAAATAATAATAATAATAATACTGATATAACAAGGATCCTCTGCCTCATATCATCATATATATGAGAGTTTGTGATGGGGGTAGTGGCAGAGAGCAATGCATACTGTAAGTAAGGTCATTCCCCTCATTATCGCTGTGTTTGTGTGTGTTTCTCTGCATCTATCAGGCTGTGACTCTGTTTCTCTCTCCCTCCCCCTCTCTCTCTTCCTCCCTCCCTCCCCCCCTCTCTCCCTCCCCCTCTCTCTCTCTTCCTCCCTCCCTCCCCCTCTCCCTTTCTCTCCCTCCCTCTCTCCCCCCCCCGCCTCTCTGCCTCTCCCTTTCTCTCTCTCTCCCTTTCTCCCCCTCTCCCTCCCTCCCTCCCCCTCTCTTCCTCCCCCCCCCCTCTCTCCCTCTCCCCCCTCCCCCCTCTCTCCCTCCCCCTCTCTCTCTCTTCCTCCCTCCCTCCCCCTCTCCCTCCCTCCCCCTCTCTCTCTCTTCCTCCCCCCCCCCCCTCTCTCCCTCCCCCTCTCCCCCTCTCCCTCCCCCTCCCCCTCTCTCCCCCCCCCCCCCCCCTCTCTCCCCCCCCCCTCTCTCTCTCCCTCCCTCCCCCCCCCCTCCCCCCCCCCCCCCCCTCTCCCCCCCCCCTCCCCCCCTCTCTCTCCCCCCCCCCCCCCCCCCCCTCTCCCCCCCCCCTCTCTCCCTCTCCTCCAGGGCATTGAGATCACGTCCACCGGCTCCAGCTCCCACTTCGTCACCGGTACTGCAGCAGAGGTCAGACTCTTGGCTTAGTGCCATTCAGCGTTTCATATGCACGTGTTTAAAATGTGTATCTGCATGTATTTCACACGTGTCACTCTGCGTGTATGTATTTCATATGTAACACGTGTCACTCTGCATGTGTGTATTTCATATGTAATACATGTCACTCTGCAAGCATGTATTTCATATGTAACGTGTCACTCTGCATGTATTTCATATGCAACACGTGTCACACTGCATGTGTGTATTTCACTTGTAATACATGTCACTCTGCGTGTATGTATTTCATATGTAATACATGTCACTCTGCGTGTATGTATTTCATATGTAACACGTGTCACTCTGTGTGTATGTATTTCATATGTAACACGTGTCACTCTGCATGTATTTCATATGTAATGCATGTCACTCTGCGTGTATGTATTTCATATGTAACACGTGTCACTCTGCGTGTATGTATTTCATATGTAACACGTGTCACTCTGCGTGTATGTATTTCATATGTAACACGTGTCACTGCGTGTATTTCATATGTAATGCAGGTCACCTCTTTTTGCTTCATGGTTTGTACCGTCTCCATAGCAGCCTACACTGCCACCCTTTTGCTTTGCTTCGTATTTTTATGGGTATTATTTTTAATTTTATTGGGTTCTCGCTCATCCCTGTTGCCATTTTCTGCCGTCATCTGCAACTTGACTTTGGTCAGATAAAGTTCTGAGACCCCATACGGACCGTTCAGCATTAGGTGAGCCCAGGTGCGGTTTTAAAAAGGTGTGTTTTTATTCTGTGGCAGAAGATGGGCAGTGACTGCTGTAGTGTGTGGGGGGCTCATTCCACCACTGAGGGGGCCAGGATAGAGAAGAGACATGATCAGGAGAAGGGGCCATTTTTGCACAAAAGCATCGAGGCAATCGGCAGTCATTTGGACAGGGAACATCCAGGATGTACCGACCTGACGGGCGTCTCAGGCCCTCTGCCCTACAGGCCCCTCTGCCCTACAGGCCCTCTACCCTACAGGCTCCTCTGCCCCTCTGCCCTCCAGGCTCCTCTGCCCTACAGGCTCCTCTGCCTCTGCCCTCCAGGCTCCTCTGCTCTACAGGCTCCTCTGCCCTCCAGGCTCCTCTGCTCTACAGGCTCCTCTGCCCTACAGGCTCCTCTGCCCTCCAGGCTCCTCTACCCTACAGGCCCTCTACCCTACAGGCTCCTCTGCCCTACAGGCTCCTCTGCCCCTCTGCCCTACAGGCCCTCTACCCTACAGGCTCCTCTGCCCTACAGGCTCCTCTGCTCTACAGGCTCCTCTGCCCTACAGGCTCCTCTGCCCTCCAGGCTCCTCTGCTCTACAGGCTCCTCTGCCTGGGCTCTTTTTATTCTGAGAATGTTTGGGGGAAACGCCAGCTGTGTGAAATGTGGAAGAGGTATTTGTATCTCAGTGGCCTGGCAGAACCTTGACCTAGTTTTGGTAGTTATTCGTCTATGGCAGACCCCTGTTCACTCATAGACATCATTAATGGTCTTAAGACATCCTTACTGGTCATTGTAAATGTCGCATAATGGGTATAGAAATGGTGTTTTGTTTCATGTGGCAACCTTTTAAACAAATATATGTCTTTTTGAGAACTTTCTGCTTCATATCTTAAAGCCTGTCCAGCTTGCGGACGCTTGCTGAGGTGCTCCACGGGTGTTGCAGAAACAGCTCTATATTTGTACAGCAAAAACAAAAAACCTCTGCTAATTAACCATCCTGTAATTATTCAGCAATTATTTCCGATCCCCTGCATACGAGCTGAGTGTGATCTGCATAAATTAATTACCTCTACCTGGGTCTCTCTGGGCCGACTAAAAGACGCTCTGGGGCTGCTCTCGTGAAATAAATCTGTTTTTGTAAACAGATCCAGAGTGCTGCGAGTGCTGAAGTGGCTGCCATTGGACGCTGAAGTTCAGGGGCAAAGAAATGCTGGGCGCACATTCCTTTATGATGTCATAATAACCCACATTCTCTTATGACATCATAATAAACACACTCTTATGACTCGTTGTAACCTGCATTCTCTTCTTATGGTGTCGTAATCTGCAATCCCAAATGATTTTGTAACATTCTCTTATGATGTCATAACAGAGATGGCAGGTGTGTCCATCCAGTCAGCCACTGCATTTTTTGACATGCTCACAAGACTGCCTCCAGGGATGCCTGCAGAATAAGGCAAGGAATGACATTACTGGTACGAGGGTGAAACCTTTGGGTTGCAAGACCAGTTCACTAAGCATTATACTAGACTACGACACCAGTTCACTGGGGACATCTGACAGGAAAAACAGGCGTGTGAAACGAGCTTTCTGTCAGTGGTCCAGCGGGATTCAGCTCGCTGGACAAATGGTTTTTCCGTGACGCCATCATCGGAAGGGTTTGGTTTTCCAACAGAGTTTCCATGCCCCTCCCCCCCAACTTTACATGACACACTGTGTACAGTCACATGATCACAGAAACAGTCCCTGCTGCTCGAAATGTGCAATTCCTCCTTTGCTAAAATGGCTTGTGGATTGAAATCCAGTCTCGGTAACCAGGGCTGAACAATGGCATCTGGCGTTGTCATCTCATTCGGCTAGCAGTTTGGACATCTGAGCTCTGTGACCTCATCATGACTGTAATGTGACTTCATAGTGACCCCACTGTAACCGTAATGAGACCTCTCTGTGATCGCACTGTTACCGTAATGTGACCTCAGTGACTGCATTGTGACCTCACAGTGACCCCTTAATGTGTGACCTCACTGCGACAACACTGTTACTGTGATCACTCTGTGACGCAGTGACTTGTCTGACCACATGTTTCTCTCGCTCTGTGTACCCCCCCATGTACAGTCGCCCGCCGAGTTCTGCGAGAAAATCTTGGCCGGAGATGAGGTGATCCAAGTCAACGATCAGATAGTGGTGAGTATCATGCATCAGGAAATTATTTAAACGGAGAGTTACACAAGAGAGATTCGTAATGACTACTCCATCAATGATGAGCAGTAGTGTATGTAACAACCGTGGCCAACTGGTAGCCAAACGAGTAGTTATGGCAGAGTAACAGGTACTTAGTAACAGGTACTTAGTAACAGGTACTTAACGTCAAGATGATCTGGAGCAAATGAAGAAAAAGCACGTGTTCCGAAAGCATCAAACGTGTGGATATTTCAGCAAAGGTCAAAGGTCACGGCGTTAACCAACTTTCTTTTTTTACTTTTTTCATCCAGTTATTTTATTTTCGTTGTTTTTCGGAAACAACGCCCCGTGTCACCACAATGATAAATGGAAGCAGCAGTAAAATTATTTACTTCTATACACACTATGAGCAATGAGAATGCACACTATGAGCAATGAGAATGAAAGAAGGTGAAGCTGTGGAGAGGGGTGGGAGCATTTTTTTGACTAAATGAATTCCCATCATGCCTTGCTTCAGGTGGGCTGGAGCAGGGTGAACCTGGTAAAGAAGCTGCAGGAGAACCCCAATGGCGTCACCCTCGTCCTGAAGAAAGTTCCCGTGTCTGTTAAGCAGCGGCAGAGAGCTCCGGAATCCCTGTCCCGCGAGGTCAGCCCTTTTAGGCCAGAGTCGTTTTTAAAAATGTATTTATTTATTTTGTTTAAGGCTTTTCTCAAATATGGAACGCCCCATAATATTCAACCAGGGGCTGTCTCTCGGCATGGGTGGTATAATATGTGATTAGAATGTTCTTAATGAACATTCCAATGCTGATGTAACAATCACTATTGGCAATTGACAGCAATGGAGTTCTAGAACACTAACAAAAAACCTTCTCTTCAAAGGGTTATGGTTATGTTGTTTATGCTATAGCTCCTGCTGTCTGGTGTGACGCTGATAGCTTATCGTCTCTGCTCTAATGCCTTATCCAGTCTAACTTACAGAAGTGCATACAAAAAGGTTATTCAATGAGCACATAAGATCATAAATGCCTCAGTGTAAATGCAAATGATTTCGCCCATAGTTTGGGGACCCCTTGCTATGCCAGAAAGGCTGCGTCCCATTGGCCCTCGTGCATTCACTCGGCCAAACCGATTGGTTGGTTCCAAACCCCCGGTCAAGGACAGGGCTTCTCTGTGTCTGAGGAAGGGAGGCAAGGTCTCTTCTGATTGGGCCTTTGTGTGACTTCCTGTTCCTGTGGGAGTCTGCCAGCCTGTTGACAGCAACCTCCGGAGGCATGGGAGCGGTCACTATAGCTACCCTGTGTATAAACACATGATGAACTTGCGTTCACCCTGCTCCAGTGGCTGTTTGGCCAGCTTGTTCTTTTAATCAGGAAGTAGAGTGTGCTTTATAACTAGGCACAGTGAATATATCACAGAGAAGTTCTGCAAAACACTTAATTTGGGGTTCACTGCTTTAAGAAAAACTCACAGACCGTAACTCTTAAAAGACTCTTGGGGTTACTATATTATGATGCAGAGAAATACTTACGAATTCTGTTAGTCCTGATGCAGGTAATAATTTTAAAGTCGCACACTTTTACAGCCCTGCTGTAAGAGACTATTGCTTCAAATATTTCTGTCTAAAGCATTAAAGAAAAAGAGAGACTGCGATGCCATAGTGATAACAGCAACAATTCTCTCTATTTTCAGCAGGAAGGGGAAGAGGAGGAGGAAGAGGAGAGGGAGGAGGAGGGGGAGGAGGAGAGGGACAGGCATTCCTTATTTGGAAGGGTCGCCGCCTCCGTGCGATCCCTGTCCTTCAGGTGAGCTTACCTGCACCATTTCTGTTCTTGCACAGCCACGCCCAAACATTTTTACTTTGACATTTTAAACTGTCAGATTATTTCAGCTTGTAGCTTAACCCTTTAAGGTGTACGATCACAATTACATGATTAGAATGCTCTTAACTGAACATTCTAATGCTGATGTAACAATGGAGTTCTAGAACACTGAATTAGAATTTTGCACAAACTTTCAACCATTAAAAAAATAAAATAAATAAATAAATACATTTTTAAAAAACCTAATCTTCAAAGAGTTAAAAACAAAAAGCATAAAAGCAGAGGTTTTAAATCATTCATAAACGCTGTATGTTTGTAAATTATCCAAATTCAGTAGTTTTAATAAAGATGAGGTTATGGGTAACATGTTTTCATTGCATGGCCTTTATCAGTGAAACAGCATTGTGCTTCAACCCTTTCTAGCTGTAGTTGGTCACGACAGATGTGGAAGGTAATTAGAGAGGAGCTGCCAATTACTGACTGTGTTTTCAATTCAGCTTTTAATGAGTTTGTAACTCATGGCAGAAGATACAAAATGTACTATGCATCATTAATTGAAGTTGCGTTTGCTCGTATCAGACTATAGGTTTTAAAAACAGGTGAATAGATCAAAATAATTCCTCTAATTACATTCAGAAGCTTTTAAAAATATATATAATCATTTTATAAAATAACTTTCAGATAAATTACTTTATCTAGCTGAGCATGACATAATATAGTTCTGCTGGGAAATTGCTTTTAGACAAGATAATGGTTTTAAAAGCCCTTCTAGGGACAAGCACAGGAAATTAGCATAAACTACAAGTGTATGATACAGTGCATCAGATTATGTATGGATTATTGTTTTAAACAACGTTTCTATTATATCTCAACATACAGTTACAGCAGGATTCTAAGGTGTCGTGCAGAGGCAATAGCCAAGGTTGAGATTTTTCTGCATCTTCCTGATCAATCAGGAAGTACTTTTTAGACCCTAAATAGCTCTGGGGCCCACGTGTACGTGTCTTTATTGCTGAACCTTCTCTCCTGCTATCAGCCTGTCAGAGTGCAAAAGCTCTTGATGTGTGTGTGTGTGTGTGCGTGTGCGTGTGCGTGTGCGTGTGTGTGTGTGTGTGTGCGTGTGCGTGCAACGCCTATGGCAAACCCAAGTCCTCTGCCTGGATTTCGGTCTGAACATATCAGTATTTCCCGATTAATCATTAGGCCCCTGGGTTAATGATGCATGTGGGCGGGGCTTTCTTGTTGGCTTCTCACAGCCATTGTGTTTTTATTTTTTTGCACCGTCTTAAACAAAACACTGCCCCCTACAGGGCTGCGGTCCACAGCCAGGACAATAAGCGGCCCATGGGTCAGGAAGAGTCTGATCTGGTCTGCAACAGTTTAAACCAAGGAGTGGCCCAGACGCCCACTTCCGGTCCTGACCACCAGGGGGCAGGTGAGGGCTCGTGGCTGGTGATCTGCTTGAGCTGACAGCTGCATGTTGTGTGTTTGTGTTTTTTATTTATTTTTTTCATGTCTGTTGCATTCATTGTCGCAAATACTTCCCATTTAGTAAGGCTACTGATTATAGGAGCTTAATCTTCACCACTTTAGTGCAAATCTTTTAGCTCCCAAATGTTCGTAAACCTACCTCTTTGGTTTCAAGGAGAAAAATTTATTTCAGCCAATTTTATTCAATACATTATGTATTAAATCATATACTTAAATGTTGTTGTTTATATATATATATACAGTAAAACCTTGACATACGAGTGCACTAATTTACGAGTATTCCGAGTTACGAGCCGTTGCTCTGACAATTTCTTGCTTCGCCTTACGAGCCTAGACCCGAGTTACGAGCCGAGCAAGCGGAGCGAGCTTAGAAATTTCAGAATTTATAGAAAAGAAACATCCAGAAAAAGTGGCAACTGGTCGTGCGTTGGCGTTGTGTAATGACACTTGCCTAACGCATTTCCGAAAAATTCTGAAGGGAAGGAAGAAACAAACCACCATGGATAGGTTTTTATCGAAACGCCCTGCAGATCAGAGTCAGAAAAGCGTGACGAAAAAGCCAAAAATCAATGAAAAAGATGCAAACGTCACTGATGAAGATGAAAACATCACTGACGAAGATTAAGTGTAAGTGAAGAATAATAATGTAGCAATTAAGTTTAGAACCAGTTTATTTCTTTATATTCTATTTTATTATCTTGGTATTATGTTTTGTATTAATTATTTATTATTTATAAATACATTTCTCATTTTTATAACTACGTAACAAAGAAATGAGGGTGTTTTTTGGGGGGCTGGAACGGATGAATGGTATTTCAATTAATTTAAATGGGGAAAGTTGATTTGATATACGAGTAAACCGAGTTACGAGCTCGGTCACGGAACGAATTAAACTCGTATGTCAAGGTATTACTGTATATATATATATATATACACATGCTAATGTTAGTAAATTGTAAAATGCAGCAGTGAGAGCATGTATTCCAGGCAATGTAAAGTCAGTTAGGGTCTAGCTATATATTTATAACACATAGGGGCACACTGATAGAAAAATAAACAGTTGTATTGTTGCTAAGGTACAAATGTTTGTTTTCCTGTGTTGACCTCCAGAGTCCGTTTATTAAAAAATGTCATCCACTCAAGCCCCTTTGCCAGTAGGGTGTGAGAGTGATGCTTCAGCGTTTTACCAATAGTGTTGTCTTCCGTAGCGCCGTGGTGATGGTTTAATGATGTCATTTCCCCCCCACCGTGTCTGTTGCCGTCGTCATCGTTGTGGCCACAGAGGGTGAGGATTCCGAGGGAGCTGTATCACAAGACTCCGTCGGTCCTGGAGGAAAGGTGTCTGCTTCTCTTAGCAACCTGTCGTCACGGGGACGAGAGGGCGGGAGAGCCAGCGTCAGCTCCTGTCCTGAAATGGCTGGTCATCGGGTCAGGGCCCTCCTTCCCTCTTTAAGCTTCAAGAGGCTTGTAAAATAATAATCAATAACGGGCCGATAATGTAATAAAATGCACCAAAATCAATAATATAATAATTTGTCCAAGTTTTTACATTATTAGTCGATTTATTACATTAGTGAACTTGGCACTAACAGCAACACTTGATTACATTATCGGTCAGTCATTAATTAGTCGTTAGAAGGCTAATACTGAGAAATAACACTGTGTCAAATGATCATGATGATAATGAGGATGAGAAGAGGTGTGA
This sequence comes from Ilyophis sp. 1 JC-2022, assembly GCA_022702515.1. NCBI lineage: Eukaryota > Metazoa > Chordata > Actinopteri > Anguilliformes > Synaphobranchidae > Ilyophis > Ilyophis sp. 1 JC-2022. The sequence goes on from CM040406.1 coordinate 65,660,091, forward strand.
GATGAATAAAATAGTGATTGTGACAATGGCTGACTGGGATTGGTTTTGCTGACTCGTGAGCCTTTCCCCTTGTGGCAAAGATGAACTTGCCTTTAACTGGTGCAGTTTTTGTTCCACAAACAGCAGGACGTGACACTGAACTTGTTTCCATTCACTTTTACCAGGAGGAGAGGGTCTCAAAGAAGGGAAGCGCAAAAGGTGAGGTGCCGTTTAAATGCCTTTAACTTCTCTTGCCATTCAGTGGTGAAACCACGAGAGTGTGTGTGTGTGTGTGCGTCCACATGTGTGTGTGTGTGTGTGTTTGTGTGCATGTGAAAGTAAGGGGCCTGTGTACTCATTACTGACTGAGTCCCAAGTATTTGAGTTCGGGCAGCGGGACTGACTCCTGACTGAGCACTGAATAATGAGTATTTGAGTCATTACTTGGGAATGAAGCCTGTACATTTTAGTTATTACCGGGCACTGGATCCTCAGTATTTCACTCATTACTGTGTACTGAATCCTGAATAATTTAGTTATTACTGGGCACTGAATTCAGAGTATTTGAGTCATTACCGGGCACTGAATCCTGAGTATTTGACGAATTGCTGTGGACTGAATCCTGAGTCATTATCGGGGACTGAATCCTGAATACCTGAGTCATTACCGGGCACTGACTCTGGTCCCTGGCGGTCCTGCACAGGCTCACGGACGGCCATGAGCAGACGACGGGTGTCGTGTCGGGAGCTGGGCCGGGCCGACTGCGACGGATGGCTATGGAAGAAGAAGAAGAAGGAGAGCGGAGTCTTCGTGGCCCAGAAGTGGCAACGATTCTGGTTCATCCTGAAGGGCCCGTCTCTCTACTGGTACACCAGCCCACAGGTGAGTGCTGCAGAGACATGCTGCCTTTCCTTTGTGATAAAGTACAGAGACATAAGCATACACCTGTACAGGTTAGAGTACTATTCAGGGAACCCTGAACTCGGAATTAAATCTACCAAAACATGGATTAAATTGAAGACATTTTGTGTTTTGGATTGGCTAAGTTAAGAGTCCAGGCCTCAACTCAATAGAAATGTTGTGGAAGGCTATTCTGAAATTCGTTAAAGAAAAATGGGAAATAACTATTGAAAAAAGGATGTGAGAGACTGACTAACTTTTGGAAACGTTTGGTTGAATCCATCACTGCTATAGGAAGAGTCACCAGTTATTGAAGGCTCACTAAATGCAAGAATTTTTTAGTTTATATTACATAAACATGTTTAAATTAATGAATTAATTAAATTAATATATTTTTGTATGTCTGTTATTCAGGTTTTTCTCACCAAAATAGATTTATATATACAGTGCCCTCCATAATGTTTCAGACAGACATTTTTATTTTATTTTCTTGATTTGGCTCTGCGCTCTCAGCTTTTTATTAAATTGTCATTAAAATTGTCTGTTGCTAAACACAGCTGTGGTTGATGGTGAACGTGTATGATTGTGAGTAAAGGGGTTTGCTTGTTGATGGTGAACGTGTATGATTGTGAGTAAAGGGGTTTTCTTGTTGATGGTGAACGTGTATGATTGTGAGTAAAGGGGTTTGCTTGTTGATGGTGAACGTGTATGATTGTGAGTAAAGGGGTTTGCTTGTTGATGGTGAACGTGTATGATTGTGAGTAAAGGGGTTTGTTTGTTGATGGTGAACGTGTGTAATTGTGAGTAAAGGGGTTTGTTTGTTGATGGTGAACGTGTGTGATTGTGAGTAAAGGGGGTGTTTGTTGATGGTGAACGTGTGTGATTGTGAGTAAAGGGGTTTGCTTGTTGATGGTGAACGTGTGTGATTGTGAGTAAAGGGGTTTGCTTGTTGATGGTGAACGTGTGTGATTGTGAGTAAAGGGGTTTGTTTGTTGATGGTGAACGTGTGTGATTGTGAGTAAAGGGGTTTGCTTGTTGATGGTGAACGTGTGTGATTGTGAGTAAAGGGGTTTGTTTGTTGATGGTGAACGTGTGTGATTGTGAGTAAAGGGGTTTGTTTGTTGATGGTGAACGTGTGTGATTGTGAGTAAAGGGGTTTGTTTGTTGATGGTGAACGTGTGTGATTGTGAGTAAAGGGGTTTGTTTGTTGATGGTGAACGTGTGTGATTGTGAGTAAAGGGGTTTGTTTGTTGATGGTGAACGTGTATGATTGTGAGTAAAGGGGTTTGCTTGTTGATGGTGAACGTGTATGATTGTGAGTAAAGGGGTTTGCTTGTTGATGGTGAACGTGTGTGATTGTGAGTAAAGGGGGTGTTTGTTGATGGTGAACGTGTGTGATTGTGAGTAAAGGGGTTTGCTTGTTGATGGTGAACGTGTGTGATTGTGAGTAAAGGGGTTTGCTTGTTGATGGTGAACGTATGTGATTGTGAGTAAAGGGGGTGTTTGTTGATGGTGAACGTGTGTGATTGTGAGTAAAGCGGTTTGCTTGTTGATGGTGAACGTGTATGATTGTGAGTAAAGGGGTTTGCTTGTTGATGGTGAACGTATGTGATTGTGAGTAAAGGGGTTTGTTGATGGTGAACGTGTGTGATTGTGAGTAAAGCGGTTTGTTTGTTGATGGTGAACGTGTGTGATTGTGAGTAAAGGGGGTGTTTGTTGATGGTGAACGTGTGTGATTGTGAGTAAAGGGGTTTGTTTGTTGATGGTGAACGTGTGTGATTGTGAGTAAAGGGGTTTGTTTGTTGATGGTGAACGTGTGTGATTGTGAGTAAAGGGGTTTGGTTGTTGATGGTGAACGTGTATGATTGTGAGTAAAGGGGTTTGCTTGTTGATGGTGAACGTGTATGATTGTGAGTAAAGGGGGTGTTTGTTGATGGTGAACGTGTGTGATTGTGAGTAAAGGGGTTTGTTTGTTGATGGTGAACGTGTGTGATTGTGAGTAAAGGGGTTTGTTTGTTGATGGTGAACGTGTGTGATTGTGAGTAAAGGGGGTGTTTGTTGATGGTGAACGTGTGTGATTGTGAGTAAAGGGGTTTGTTTGTTGATGGTGAACGTGTGTGATTGTGAGTAAAGGGGTTTGCTTGTTGTTGGTGAACACGTATGATTGTGAGTAAAGGGGTTTGTTTGTTGATGGTGAACATGTATGATTGTGAGTAAAGGGGTTTGCTTGTTGATGGTGAACGTGTGTGATTGTGAGTAAAGGAGTTTGCTTGTTGATGGTGAACGTGTGTGATTGTGAGTAAAGGAGTTTGCTTGTTGATGGTGAACGTGTGTGATTGTGAGTAAAGGAGTTTGCTTGTTGATGGTGAACGTGTGTGATTGTGAGTAAAGGGGTTTGTTTGTTGATGGTGAACGTGTGTGATTGTGAGTAAAGCGGTTAGCTTGTTGCTGAACACAGCTGTGGTTGATTTTACAGGAAGAAAAAGCAGATGGCCTGGTCAAGATCTCAAGCTACAGCATTGAGAGTGCAGGGGAGCACAAGAGGAAATAGTAAGTCCCAAAACTAAAAAAAAAATAAAAAATTAAAAAAGACTTTAAGCCCTCAGTCTTCCATCAACGATCCCTGTCGATTTTTTTGCTTTGTTAGACTTTACAAGGCTGTTGTGATTATTCCAATACAAAAAAATATATATACTTTTGTGTATTCAAACTAATTTTTAGGGTGTAGCTATTGGTAACCATTTTTACTACTGATGTATTGAGCTGCATCTGTATAGCCTAATGTCTGAGTCCTTCCTGACACAAGTGTCTGTGTGCAAGTATCACTATAATATAGTACATTAGGTTTTTATTTATTCATTTATTTTGTTGCTTGAGTCACATCACCTAGGCTATGATAGCATGTACTGTGACAATTATATTTTAATCAACATGTACACACACCTATTCACCCTCTTTGGGAAAGTATGGGCCTGTGGTAATTACAGACCCCTTTATTTTTTACTGATTATGCACTGTTTATTCGGGTGCTCTTTCTGTTTAAAAAAAAAAAAAAAATGCATGCAATTACATTACAATTTATTTATTCATTCATTTACCAACTGAGGGAATTCCATGAAAATCCGCTACTAGGGACTACATTTCCCATCAGAGACAATTAAGTTATTTAACTGAACTGGATTATTGAGCTAATGCTATGTATCACAGACACAGAATTATCCATAGCGGTTGTCCGGGACTACAGCACGAGCTTGCCAAAGGGCGCCTCGTGCGTGCTTTGGGTGTGGAACGCCGGTAGCGACGCCTGCTGCTCTCGCTTAGCCTGGTTTTCATTACGTTTTCGTACTGCCGTCTCTTCGCCTCGGTCATCGCGATCTTTTTTTGTTCTTGTTTTGTTTGCAGCGTGTTCAAAATGTGCCACAAGCGCTTCCAGACGTTCTTTTTCGCCGCAGACAACGTCAACGACATGAGCAAGTAAGTAACTGCCGGTGATGGGCTACGCTGCAGTCTGGCCTCGTTGCTACGCTGCTACATGCTACCAACGTGTTGCAAGAGATCACTCTGGTGCCAGTCACACAAAAATTGTATTGGCTAAATATTGGTAAAACTGCCATTGGTTGTAAAATCACAAGGATTAGTTTTTTTTTTTTGTTCCGTTTGAGTGTGTCTGATTTTAACTATTTACTTGAAGGTTTACATCAGTGTTGTTGAAGCACTTTTCCTCTCTCTGGAGTGTATGTTCTCTTTAGGCAACGTTTGCCTTGTTTTTCCTCTTTTCCTGTTATGTGTGTGTCATTAAACCTAAACACACATAAGCATGTCTATATTCACTTCAGGTTCTATGCAAGTACTCTTGACATCTAATTAGATATATCTTGTGTGTATTGATATTTCATTTACATCTTTAAAGTTAGTTTTTTCTTTTTACCTTCAACTGAGCTTTGACGTAGTTTATTGCTATGCGTATTCAATGGTAAGAATCATTTAAGTAATTCGAACCTCAGTATCGCTCCTCCCCCAAGAGCCTTTATTATAACAGAAAGGGAAGATCTCGCGCACCCAGAGCAATCTGGCCCATTTTTGACATGGGTTATCTTATCAGCCAGAGAAATCAGACGACTGGAGCCAATAAATCAATTAAAAAAAGACTGAATATTTTCATTTAATTGTTCCACTGGCACTGAGGAAATTCAACCTGGTGGTGGTTGGTGCAAGAGGGGGAGCTATTTTTTAAATAACAGTTTGAGATAGTGCTGTTATCTCTCTTCACCCCGACCAAAAGGCATTATCTCTCTTTAAAAAGAAGAATCTCTTTTATCTCACTGGCGCACAGATGGCCTTGTTAGTTATTAGGCTGGTCGGGGTGCTTTACAAACCCTGGAGACGAGAAACAAGGTTAAACGGCGCCATCTGCTGATGGCTGGTCATTACTGCAGGGGAAGAGTGGAGTACCTGTCACGTAAACCAATCAGCTCCCTCCTTTTGATTTATTTCTCCAGAACACAACTGCTTACGACTCCCATAATAACATGTACAATTTAAATTACACCTAGGTCTTGGGACAGCAGCGTAGCGTAATCGGCAACGGACAGGGCATGTAACTCGAAGGCGGGTTCGATTCTCTGTGTGAATCATACTCGAGCGTGAGCTCAACTCTTACTGGGGAGAATGTACTGAAATGTAAAACCCTTTACGGCGCAAGATCACAAATTATGTGATTAGAATGCTCTTATTAACTGAACATTCTAATGCCGATGTAACAATCACTCATGGAAAACAATGGAGTTCTAGAACACTGGAAAAACACATTACAAAAAACCTACTCTTCAATTTTGGAACTGCTGGGTGGCTCATCCTGTTAAGGTATGAGTCCCCCTGTTCTCCACCCTGATTCCCATTCACCTCTTCCACATATCTCCCGTCTAACTTATATTCCTCTTTCCCCAAAAAATCCTTTCTCTTCCTACCCTTCCACATGTTAATTCTAGTGACAAAATAACGACCTATCGCTGGGGTGTTATAGCCCGGCCATCGCACTTCTCATTAATCGTTACTTGGTATGTTGGCGATTTATGAATCTGAGCCTTTTTTTCTCGTTTGCACTCATTGTAAGTCGCTCTGGACAAGAGTGTCAGCTAAATGTCTAAACTGTAAAATCTAAATGTAGCCACTGTTCTAGTGTGTGCAATTAGCCATGCTAGCCCACAGGTTAAAACAGGCTGGTGGGGTATTTGTGCCATTAGCCATGCTAGCCCACAGGGTAAAACAGGCTGGTGGGGTATTTGTGCCATTAGCCATGCTAGCCCACAGGGTAAAACAGGCTGGTGGGGTATTTGTGCTGTTAGCCATGCTAGCCCACAGGTTAAAACAGGCTGGTGGGGTATCTGTGCTGTTAGCCATGCTAGCCCACAGGCTAAAACAGGCTGGTGGGGTATCTGTGCTGTTAGCCATGCTAGCCCAAAGGTTAAAACAGGCTGGTGGGGTATCTGTGCTGTTAGCCATGCTAGCCCACAGGCTAAAACAGGCTGGTGGGGTATTTGTGCTGTTAGCCATGCTAGCCCACAGGCTAAAACAGGCTGGTGGGGTATTTGTGCTGTTAGCTCTGCTAGCCCACAGGCTAAAACAGGCTGGTGGGGTATTTGTGCTGTTAGCCATGCTAGCCCACAGGCTAAAACAGGCTGGTGGTGTATTTGTGCTGTTAGCCATGCTAGCCCACAGGGTAAAACAGGCTGGTGGGGTATTTGTGCTGTTAGCTCTGCTAGCCCACAGGCTAAAACAGGCTGGTGGGGTATTTGTGCTGTTAGCCATGCTAGCCCACAGGCTAAAACAGGCTGGTGGGGTATTTGTGCTGTTAGCCATGCTAGCCCACAGGCTAAAACAGGCTGGTGGTGTATTTGTGCTGTTAGCCATGCTAGCCCACAGGGTAAAACAGGCTGGTGGGGTATTTGTGCTGTTAGCTCTGCTAGCCCACAGGCTAAAACAGGCTGGTGGGGTATTTGTGCTGTTAGCCATGCTAGCCCACAGGCTAAAACAGGCTGGTGGGGTATTTGTGCTGTTAGCCATGCTAGCCCACAGGCTAAAACAGGCTGGTGGTGTATTTGTGCTGTTAGCCATGCTAGCCCACAGGGTAAAACAGGCTGGTGGGGTATTTGTGCTGTTAGCTCTGCTAGCCCACAGGTTAAAACAGGCTGGTGGGGTATTTGTGCTGTTAGCCATGCTAGCCCACAGGGTAAAACAGGCTGGTGGGGTATTTGTGCTGTTAGCTCTGCTAGCCCACAGGCTAAAACAGGCTGGTGGGGTATTTGTGCTGTTAGCCATGCTAGCCCACAGGCTAAAACAGGCTGGTGGGATATTTGTGCTGTTAGCCATGCTAGCCCACAGGTTAAAAGGGGTATGTGAATATAGGACATTTATATTTTAGAGCATACATAGCTATTTCTGGTAGAATGTAGCTTTAAGAGCTATATACGTCAATACACGTAAAAAGTCAAATATAGATATAGAGGGTGTGGGGGATTTATTGAGGGGTAGTTTCAAACCCTTCAACATATTTTATTTTAGCTATAGGTCTGTGAGCATCACCATCCTTTGGGGGTGGGGGGAGTGCTTTTTGATGAATATAATGAAGGATCTCTTATTGGAATCTGCATGCAGGACAGCTCCAAATATGTTCAATGTTTCCATTTGCTCTCAAGCTTTCTTGTTGACCCTGATTTAATGTAATTTTGTATTAATGTCTATATCCCTGTTTTGTGCAGGTGGATAAACTGCTTAATCACAGCAATACACAAGTACAAGAAAAGTGATCCACCAGACAACGAGGAAGGTATGAGAGGGCTTTGTGGTCTGTTTCCTGATGTTTTTGAGGGTTTTGTGGTCTGTTTCCTGATGTTTTTGAGGGTTTTGTGGTCTGTTTCCTGATGTTTGTGAGGGCTTTGTGGTCTGTGTCCTGGTGTCTTTGAGGGCTTTCATGTTGCTGTGTTGCATAGGAATGGTTTATATAGACAAATAAATGATTGCATTTGCGCTGTAACATCACTGAATTAAAAAAGAAAAAGAAATACAGTGTAGAGTAGTTCACATGTATGGAAGCATATTCACGCCAAAATTTAAATGAAAATGAAAATCGGCGATTGCATTTTGTTTACATTCGATGTGCGCAAAAACCATGACATAATTCAAATGAAAATGCAAAAGGCCATTTTGCGTTTTCATTTTCAAGTTAATGTACACACTTTATCTGACAATTTGAAAATGTTAATGCAAATCCATTTCACATTTATTTTTTCTCGCCCTCTACGACACAACCCTGCCATAATTTAAATGAAAATTAAAAATTGCAATCGCATGATCCATGACAAAAAGGAAATGATAATTAAAATCGCCATTTAACATAGAGTTATGGCACAAGAGTGACATAATTCAAAAGCAATGGCATTGCATCCGTTTACATTATCATTTCTGCGTGGTCACGCAAAAACCCTGCCAAAACTACAAACTGAACATGCAAACTGTCAAAGCTGCCCATCAAGGCGGGGCCTCGAAGGGGACTGTTCAAACCACTGAATTTATGGTTCAACTTCAATGGTCGTCAGGCAGTTACCAGGCTAGATAGCGACATTTCCTAGTTCTCTGTGTTGGGGGATTATAGGCTAAATGCTAAAAACTAGAAAGGAAATGAGGTAGCCTAAACGTTGCGATGAGCCTAGCCAGCCCGTTGTTAACTAACTAACCTTAACAGCAGGGAGGACTGGACTTGCCGTAAGAGGCAATAGATTTCCGTTCACCGGTTTGCCTTGGACAGGGCTGTGTGATAAACCAACATTGGGCTATTGCCTAGCCTATATTCCATGTCACTAAAATAAAATAAGCAGGCTATCAATAAAATAAGTGCCTATGTCTCTAATTTTGTCTGAGTGGTAGAGCTATTTAAATTAAAATGATTCTGTAGCCTATGTTCTAAAAAGACTGAGCATAACGGCACTGTGCCAATAATGACATTCATTTTTTTATTTATTATTATTTTGCTGTGTAGATAGGCTACTGTCGGAACTCATGTATTCGCACACCCTCTAAAAAGACCAGTTTTTATGTTCTCTGTCATGTAGCCTAGCCTATTTAAATGTAACAAATTTAAATGTTTTGTGTAGTAGGCTAGGCCACAACAGTAAAGCCAGCGTCATAGAGGCTAACCGCCACATTTTAAAGCATTGAGATCGGAACGTGATAATAAAATAAAAATATAATTTAAAAACATTGTGTAAATGTCCATTTGTTTTAATATGTTGCCTAGGTTATATTGCTTCATGACTAGGCTAAATATAGATTATTAGGCTACAGTAGCCAAGGTTACAGGTAAAATTTCCAAGGTTGATGGGCCTTAGGGAGATCAGAGTCGGGGTTGTGCCCCAGGGTCGTTTTCCCAGTGTTTTCACACAATATTAAAAGAAGCTCAATTGCTGTGTCTGTGTTTTACAAGTCTTTTACTGCCATCTGCTGGGTAAAGACATGAATGACAGTTTTTTAAATTATATATATATTTTAATGAGCCTATAGGCCGACACCATACAAAATAATCCACCGTTTTTGTAGGCTGTGTCTCATTTCGATCGCTGTCTCAGGCCTTCTGTGGACTACCTTACCTATGCTCTGCACATAGCCTAAGGGTAGGTTAAGGCTATCTAAAAGAAAACAATAATTAATAGAAATCGTGATGGAATTGCCCACGGTGAGAAAGGTAGCACATTTTCAGGCATAGCTTGCCATGAACAGCCAGCTGGTTTTGACTCTAACTGTACGCAAACCTGTAACATTAGGCTAGTTACCACACCAGATTAACAAAAGCAGGGGAACATATCTAAACTGTTTACTAAGTTAACTTAACATTGGGCTGCATGGCTCATCGTAACTTTTAGGCTACCTCGTTTCATTTTGAATTCAGCATTTTCATTAGAATTTTGGCACGGATATGCTACCATACACATGAAGGATAAACCTTGTATAAAGGATTACACTGTAATATAAATATATAATTTAAAGTGTGTGGGAACTCAAGCCATTGTTTAGCCTAACTGTCTCTGAACTTACTGGCAAAATATTAAATATTTAAAAAATACATACAGTACCAATGGAAATATTTCTGGTTTCTGCTCTGAGCCGAATACCTTGATATGATGGCTAGGTTAGTAGCCCCAGTCCCACAGTAACCAAGCTGTTGCCCCAGTCCCCATAGTAACCAAGCTTTAGCCCCAGTCCCCATAGTACCCAAGCTGTAGCCCTAGTCCCCATAGTAACCAAGCAGTAGCCCCAGTCCCCATAGTAACCAAGCTGTAGCCCCAGTCCCCATAATAACCAAGCTTGACTCTCTCCCCTGGGAAAGCTGGTCAACCGTGTTCTACAATCACCTAGGTTACGGTAGGATGGTTCAGTGTGTATGTGTGTGTATATATACACATATATATAATGTGTGTGTGTACAAACTGCACTGACTCCTGCTGTTCTGTGTTCTGATGGGCAGAGTGCTGCAGTGAGACTGAACCTGAGGATGAAGGATTTCACTCACCACAGAATACAGTAAGAGCACTTTATATACACACACACACACCCCCACAGATACACGCACGCACAGACACACACACGCACAGATACACGCACACACACACACCCACAGATACACGCACACACACACACCCACAGATACACGCACACACACACACACCCACAGATACACACACACACACACACCCACAGATACACGCACACACAGATACACACACACACACCCACAGATACACGTACAGACACACACACACCCACCCACAGATACACACACGCAGGCAGACACACACACCCACAGATACACGCACACACACAGACGCGCACGCACAGATACTCACACATAGACGCACAGATATACACGTACACGCACACACACGCGCACGCACAGATACTCACACATAGACGCACAGATATACACGTACACGCACACACACGCGCACGCACAGATACTCACACATAGACGCACAGATATACACGTACACGCACAGATACACACACACATGCACAGATACACACACACACGCATGCATGCACACACAGATACACACACACACACACACAGATACACGCACAGATACACACTCATACTTCTATACACACACACACACACACACACACACACACACACACACACAAACACATACACACACTACCCATGTACTCAGACTGTACATACAGCTATGGAGCCTGCAATGTGCTGAACTCACTTTGGTTCCTCTCAATGTGCCCCAGAAGACCCAGAGCCACACTCTGCCAAGAACCAATGCTAAAAAGATCAAGGCGACCGTGGAGAGCGCAGCAGTCTCCCTGACCACCGGGGGCAGCAAACCAATAGGTACTGTATACCACTGAACACAAACATCACAGAAGCCCGTCCCCCGCTGCCCGGCCCGGTTTAAACTAAAGGGGGAGCCCGTCCCCCGCTGGCCGGCCCGGTTTAAACTAAAGGGGGAGCCCGTCCCCCGCTGCCCGGCCCGGTTTAAACTAAAGGGGGAGCCCGTCCCCCGCTGCCCGGCCCGGTTTAAACTAAAGGGGAGCCCGTCCCCCGCTGGCCGGCCCGGTTTAAACTAAAGGGGGAGCCCGTCCCCCGCTGGCCGGCCCGGTTTAAACTAAAGGGGGAGCCCGTCCCCCGCTGCCCGGCCCGGTTTAAACTAAAGGGGGAGCCCGTCCCCCGCTGCCCGGCCCGGTTTAAACTAAAGGGGGAGCCCGTCCCCCGCTGGCCGGCCCGGTTTAATAGTTAAGCTGGAATGAATGGTAACGGAATGTAATGAGGGATCTACCAGAGTGTTTGGGCAGGTTCTGCTTCTTTATGATCTTGATAAGATTTCAAAGCTTAAGAGCCAGAAGGTAAAAAGCCCTACTGTCAGTTAGAGCACTGCCCACCCCCCCCAGAGGGTAAAGTGTAGCTCTCTGAACCCCTGCGTCTGCCCCCCCCCCCCCCACAGGCCCAGAAGAAGACGAAATGGGCGTGCTCTTCCACCGGCTACGGAAGGACGGCGTCTCCCCGATGGGTCACGAGCAGCCCAAGACGCACGACCAGTTCCGCAAGTCCTTCAACCGCCGCAACAAGAACCCGGTCATCAACGAGAAGGCTCACGTGCTCCGGGCCCTTCAGAGCACGCTCAAGGTCAGGCCCCTCCCATTTTACACATCTGGACTAGGGTGGTGATGTCATGAGTCATTGTACCCTGGGGATAGGGGGTTGCTCCCACTTGGGTCCAGACCTTTTGGGTGGAAGTGCACCCCTAAAATTGGCTGTCTTTGCCTGTGATTCTGTCCTAAGCCCTAAAGCTGACCATCTGTAGCCACATACATCTTATATTTGGGGTTTATCTATGTCCTTTTATATTTACTGGGGGTAAACTATGTCCTTGTTTATATTTGGGGTTTGTCTATATCCTTGTATATATTTGGGGTTTGTCTATATCCTTTTATATTTACTGGGGGTAAACTATGTCCTTGTTTATATTTGGGGTTTATCTATGTCCTTTTATATTTACTGGGGGTAAACTATGTCCTTGTTTATATTTGGGGTTTGTCTATATCCTTGTATATATTTGGGGTTTGTCTATATCCTTTTATATTTACTGGGGGTAAACTATGTCCTTGTTTATATTTGGGGTTTATCTATATCCTTGTATATATTTGGGGTTTGTCTATATCCTTTTATATTTACTGGGGGTAAACTATGTCCTTGTTTATATTTGGGGTTTATCTATATCCTTGTATATATTTGGGGTTTGTCTATATCCTTTTATATTTACTGGGGGTAAACCATGTCCTTGTATATATTTGGGGTTTATCTATATCCTTGTATATATTTGGGGTTCATCTCTCTCTGCTTACTGGTGTGCCTGTTGCTGTGACAGGGCAGTTCTGACCTGTGTTTGTTGCATTTTCTAAAGAAAAAGGGACAGTCTGCCTTCCTTTCCGTTTTATTTTTTTGTTGCTTTATTCAGACCGTTAAAAAGCAGGGAGGGTAATGGATAGAGAAGGGATCGCGGCTCAAATTGTGCCGCAGCAGGGGGTTCGAACCCCCGCCCGCACAGGGGACTCGTATATAGGTTGAGAGTCGTTGGCCCTACAGACCGCAACACGCATCTCGCACACATTTTAAAAAGCCCTACTGTGTGTGATTTCATTATTCTGCGTGTGATTGGTTGATTGGTGCTTGGTTTTGGCGCCCCCTGCAGGCTAAGGAGGTGGAGCTGCTGCTCATAAACAAGGTGCTGGAGGACTCGGCGCTAACGTCGCTCAAGTTCCGCCACTGGAAGGAGACCAATGAGCACCTGCTCCAGGAGATCGAGAAACTGGCGACGGAGCGCGCCGGGGTCACCACGGAAACGGGCGCCACAGAAACGGGCGCCACGGAGACGGGCACCACAGAGACGGGCGTCGCGGGCGACGGTGCGTTTGGACTGAGTCTGAGCGACGGCGAGCAGCTGGTGGACGCGGAGCTTTCCGGCCCGACGGATGCCGAGGGTCCCGTCTCCCCGGCGCCGTCGGAAAGAGAGCCCCTGGAGGAGAACGAGCAAAGCGAGAACCGGGCCTCATCGGCACCGGACAATTACTTCTACATATGAGATACACCTCTCTACTCCGCTGGGGTCCCAAACTAAAGTGCAGGAGGGCCACAGTGTCTGCAGGTTTAACTCCAGTCCTGGAGGGCCGCAGTGTCTGCAGGTTTAACTCCAGTCCTGGAGGGCCGCAGTGTCTGTAGGTTTATGTATATGGTTTAAAGGTACCTCCATTCTTGGAGGGTCGAAGTGGATGTTGGGATTTGTGGTTTTCATTCACTGAGCAGCCAATTTAGGCCTTTTTAGTAAATGAGGTGTGTGGGCTTTTTAGCCAATCAGAGACTTAAATTATGCACATAAGTGCTGTAACACACCAAATAAACCTGGAGACACTGGGGGCCTCCAGGACTGGAGTTTGAGGTCCTTGCTGTATAGAAGGTGTCCAATCTTATCCAAAAAAGGCTGGTGTGGGTGTGCAGGTTTGAGTTTTTTTGTTTTAGCCCAGCACTGAGGCACCTGCTTGTACTTACCTAGGTCTTGATTGAAGACCATGATTAGTTAATTGGTAGAATCAGGTGTTGTAGCGCTGGGCAAAAACAAAAACCTGCCTCCACATCGGCCTTTTTTCATATAAGATTGTAGATACCCCTACTGGAAACCTAATTTCAGATAGGCAAAATAATGTAAGTGACGTAACACATTTTTATCAACTGGATAATGACGTAAAAAAACATCCCCATATCAAATTGGGTTTTGTCAATGTATTTGTTTTGGAAGGAGGTTGAAGGCGAGGGTGGGTAACATCTGTTGTATAACTCCATCGTGACTCAATGGTCATCGTTTCATGTATTTATGGGGATGTATTTATCACGTCTTATTTTTTTTTACCCTTCCCCCTCCACAATTAAAATTTATATATTTTGTTTTGTTAAACAGAATCCGATATTAAGCAAATGTTTAATATATCTGTGTGTATATATACATAAGTGTACATTAGTTTTATACATAATTTTAAAAAAGTACCTCATTAGGTTTTTACAAATCTAAAGTGTACGCATTTGCATTAAGTGTGGCTGTTTTGTCACCCAATGTGAACCACGGCCAAACGTTTTCGTCTGAAATGCGTTGTTCTGTATACTGCAGCTTGTGTTTTGAGCCAAAAAACGTTTCCGTCGCCAACGCATAAAATTCAGTTTGGTGAAAGCTCCGACCTTTTGGAAAGTCTGTCTGTGTTCAAGGCACACGGACAGGTTGACCTGTCGATCTTTAACTGTATGTGTCCTGGTTTTTGGATCTTGCTGGCCAGTGTTTCTTCACGCTCGTGTGTACTGGTGATTGAAGAGTAGGTTTTTTGGAATGTTCTTTCAAAATTCTAAGTCAATGTTCTAGAACTTGCTTTCAATTACCAGTAGTGATCGTTGCATCAGCATTAGAATGTTCAGTTTAGAACATTCTAATGACATATTTGCGATCTTGCACCTTAAAGATTTAAACTCACCTGTGGACACCTGGAGAACAACCTGTCCTGTTTATCTGTGCCGAATGCCCTTAAGAAATGCAAGCGTGTTGCATGCACCACGTCACTGTAGGACGACCAGGTGTGTCTGCTGTGTCAAACCAATAAAATGCCATGAAGATCATAGACGCTTTGACTTTATTTATTTTTTTAAACAATGAAAAACACAATTATTTTGGCTATTTAGCATTTTTCTTATGCCCAGTTGATTTTTGTGCCATCATCAGTCAGTTGAGTATATGTTTCACATGATTGTTTTGATCCATCCATCCATTTCTGTCTCAGTCTATCCTTCTATATTAAAAAGTATGTATGCACATTAAAGGCTCACACGCATAGTTTTCGTGTTTTTGAGCTTTTCATATCATCCTGGAGCTTTTCAATAGTGTTCCATACTGGTTCAAGTAAAAAAAAGATTTTAGGGTTTAAATGAGTTTTTTCAGAGTTTTTGGTAAAACGTTTTCCCACCTGATATGACGTATGTTTTTGCATAATTTGTTGGAGTTGCAATCTGAATGTATACAGAAAGGGGGTGGGGTTTGGGTGCAGGCAATGGGGCCATGACTGTGGATTCTGAGATATAACAAACAAGCCAGGAAAAATGAACAAACATGTGTGCGCGCGCGTTTGTGTATACCTTTGTGTTAAAGTGTGTTAGTCTTTGTGTGTGTGTGTGTTCCTGTGCGTGTGTTGGAGAGTGTAAAATGAAAACACAAATGCATAATGTATATTGATATTTTTTTGTCAGTACTCTCACATAGGTGTGATTATGCTGCCCGCTTATCTTGCTGTATGTATGGTGAGGGGTGCGTGAGTGGTGTTTTAGTGAGCAGGTGCTTATCTTGCTGTATGTATGGTGAGGGGTGCGTGCGTGAGTGGTGTTTTAGCATGCAGGTGCTTATCTTGCTGTATCTATGGTGAGGGGTGCGTGAGTGGTGTTTTAGTGAGCAGGTGCTTATCTTGCTGTATGTATGGTGAGGGGTGCGTGAGTGGTGTTTTAGCGCGCAGGTGCTTATCTTGCTGTATGTATGGTGAGGGGTGCGTGAGTGGTGTTTTAGCGCGCAGGTGCTTATCTTGCTGTATGTATGGTGAGGGGTGCGCGAGTGGTGTTTTAGCGCGCAGGCGCTTATCTTGCTGTATGTATGGTGAGGGGTGCGTGAGTGGTGTTTTAGCACGCAGGTGCTTATCTTGCTGTATGTATGGTGAGGGGTGCGTGAGTGGTGTTTTAGCGCGCAGGTGCTTAACTTGCTGTATGTATGGTGAGGGGTGCGTGAGTGGTGTTTTAGCACGCAGGTGCTTATCTTGCTGTATGTATGGTGAGGGGTGCGTGAGTGGTGTTTTAGCGCGCAGGTGCTTATCTTGCTGTATGTATGGTGAGGGGTGCGTGAGTGGTGTTTTAGCACGCAGGTGCTTATCTTGCTGTATGTATGGTGAGGGGTGCGTGAGTGGTGTTATAGCACGCAGGTGCTTATCTTGCTGTATGTATGGTGAGGGGTGCATGAGTGGTGTTTTAGTGAGCAGGTGCTTATCTTGCTGTATGTATGGTGAGGGGTGCGTGAGTGGTGTTTTAGCACGCAGGTGCTTATCTTGCTGTATGTATGGTGAGGGGTGCGTGAGTGGTGTTTTAGTGAGCAGGTGCTTATCTTGCTGTATGTATGGTGAGGGGTGCGTGAGTGGTGTTTTAGCGAGCAGGTGCTTATCTTGCTGTATGTATGGTGAGGGGTGCGTGAGTGGTGTTTTAGCACGCAGGCGCTTATCTTGCTGTATGTATGGTGAGGGGTGCGTGAGTGGTGTTTTAGCACGCAGGTGCTTATCTTGCTGTATGTATGGTGAGGGGTGCGTGAGTGGTGTTTTAGCACGCAGGTGCTTATCTTGCTGTATGTATGGTGAGGGGTGCGTGAGTGGTGTTTTAGCACGCAGGTGCTTATCTTGCTGTATGTATGGTGAGGGGTGCGTGAGTGGTGTTTTAGTGAGCAGGTGCTTATCTTGCTGTATGTATGGTGAGGGGTGCGTGAGTGGTGTTTTAGTGAGCAGGTGCTTATCTTGCTGTATGTATGGTGAGGGGTGCGTGAGTGGTGTTTTAGTGAGCAGGTGCTTATCTTGCTGTATGTATGGTGAGGGGTGCGTGAGTGGTGTTTTAGTGAGCAGGTGCTTATCTTGCTGTATGTATGGTGAGGGGTGCGTGAGTGGTGTTTTAGTGAGCAGGTGCTTATCTTGCTGTATGTATGGTGAGGGGTGCGTGAGTGGTGTTTTAGCACGCAGGTGCTTATCTTGCTGTATGTATGGTGAGGGGTGCGTGAGTGGTGTTTTAGCACGCAGGTGCTTATCTTGCTGTATGTATGGTGAGGGGTGCGTGAGTGGTGTTTTAGTGAGCAGGTGCTTATCTTGCTGTATGTATGGTGAGGGGTGCGTGAGTGGTGTTTTAGTGAGCAGGTGCTTATCTTGCTGTATCTATGGTGAGGGGTGCGTGAGTGGTGTTTTAGCACGCAGGTGCTTATCTTGCTGTATGTATGGTGAGGGGTGCGTGAGTGGTGTTTTAGTGAGCAGGTGCTTATCTTGCTGTATGTATGGTGAGGGGTGCGTGAGTGGTGTTTTAGCACGCAGGTGCTTATCTTGCTGTATGTATGGTGAGGGGTGCGTGAGTGGTGTTTTAGTGAGCAGGTGCTTATCTTGCTGTATGTATGGTGAGGGGTGCGTGAGTGGTGTTTTAGCGAGCAGGTGCTTATCTTGCTGTATGTATGGTGAGGGGTGCGTGAGTGGTGTTTTAGCACGCAGGCGCTTATCTTGCTGTATGTATGGTGAGGGGTGCGTGAGTGGTGTTTTAGCACGCAGGTGCTTATCTTGCTGTATGTATGGTGAGGGGTGCGTGAGTGGTGTTTTAGCACGCAGGTGCTTATCTTGCTGTATGTATGGTGAGGGGTGCGTGAGTGGTGTTTTAGCACGCAGGTGCTTATCTTGCTGTATGTATGGTGAGGGGTGCGTGAGTGGTGTTTTAGTGAGCAGGTGCTTATCTTGCTGTATGTATGGTGAGGGGTGCGTGAGTGGTGTTTTAGTGAGCAGGTGCTTATCTTGCTGTATGTATGGTGAGGGGTGCGTGAGTGGTGTTTTAGTGAGCAGGTGCTTATCTTGCTGTATGTATGGTGAGGGGTGCGTGAGTGGTGTTTTAGTGAGCAGGTGCTTATCTTGCTGTATGTATGGTGAGGGGTGCGTGAGTGGTGTTTTAGTGAGCAGGTGCTTATCTTGCTGTATGTATGGTGAGGGGTGCGTGAGTGGTGTTTTAGCACGCAGGTGCTTATCTTGCTGTATGTATGGTGAGGGGTGCGTGAGTGGTGTTTTAGCACGCAGGGGCTTATCTTGCTGTATGTATGGTGAGGGGTGCGTGAGTGGTGTTTTAGTGAGCAGGTGCTTATCTTGCTGTATGTATGGTGAGGGGTGCGTGAGTGGTGTTTTAGTGAGCAGGTGCTTATCTTGCTGTATGTATGGTGAGGGGTGCGTGAGTGGTGTTTTAGTGAGCAGGTGCTTATCTTGCTGTATGTATGGTGAGGGGTGCGTGAGTGGTGTTTTAGTGAGCAGGTGCTTATCTTGCTGTATGTATGGTGAGGGGTGCGTGAGTGGTGTTTTAGTGAGCAGGTGCTTATCTTGCTGTATGTATGGTGAGGGGTGCGTGAGTGATGTTTTAGCGAGCAGGTGCTTATCTTGCTGTATGTATGGTGAGGGGTGCGTGAGTGGTGTTTTAGTGAGCAGGTGCTTATCTTGCTGTATGTATGGTGAGGGGTGCGTGAGTGGTGTTTTAGTGAGCAGGTGCTTATCTTGCTGTATCTATGGTGAGGGGTGCGTGAGTGGTGTTTTAGCAAGCAGGTGCTTATCTTGCTGTATGTATGGTGAGGGGTGCGTGAGTGGTGTTTTAGTGAGCAGGTGCTTATCTTGCTGTATGTATGGTGAGGGGTGCGTGAGTGATGTTTTAGCATGCAGGTGCTTATCTTGCTGTATCTATGGTGAGGGGTGCGTGAGTGGTGTTTTAGTGAGCAGGTGCTTATCTTGCTGTATGTATGGTGAGGGGTGCGTGCGTGAGTGGTGTTTTAGCGCGCAGGTGCTTATCTTGCTGTATGTATGGTGAGGGGTGCGTGAGTGGTGTTTTAGCGAGCAGGTGCTTATCTTGCTGTATGTAAGGTGAGGGGTGCGTGAGTGGTGTTTTAGCGTGCAGGTGCTTATCTTGCTGTATGTATGGTGAGGGGTGCGTGAGTGGTGTTTTAGCATGCAGGTGCTTATCTTGCTGTATGTATGGTGAGGGGTGCGTGAGTGGTGTTTTAGCACGCAGGTGCTTATCTTGCTGTATGTATGGTGAGGGGTGCGTGAGTGGTGTTTTAGCACGCAGGTGCTTATCTTGCTGTATGTATGGTGAGGGGTGCGTGAGTGGTGTTTTAGCGAGCAGGTGCTTATCTTGCTGTATGTATGGTGAGGGGTGCGTGAGTGGTGTTTTAGCACGCAGGTGCTTATCTTGCTGTATGTATGGTGAGGGGTGCGTGAGTGGTGTTTTAGCGAGCAGGTGCTTATCTTGCTGTATGTATGGTGAGGGGTGCGTGAGTGGTGTTTTAGTGAGCAGGTGCTTATCTTGCTGTATGTATGGTGAGGGGTGCGTGAGTGGTGTTTTAGCGTGCAGGTGCTTATCTTGCTGTATGTATGGTGAGGGGTGCGTGAGTGGTGTTTTAGCGCGCAGGTGCTTATCTTGCTGTATGTATGGTGAGGGGTGCGTGAGTGGTGTTTTAGCGAGCAGGTGCTTATCTTGCTGTATGTATGGTGAGGGGTGCGTGAGTGGTGTTTTAGCGCGCAGGTGCTTATCTTGCTGTATGTATGGTGAGGGGTGCGTGAGTGGTGTTTTAGCACACAGGTGCTTATCTTGCTGTATGTATGGTGAGGGGTGCGTGAGTGGTGTTTTAGCATGCAGGTGCTTATCTTGCTGTATGTATGGTGAGGGGTGCGTGCGTGAGTGGTGTTTTAGCGCGCAGGTGCTTATCTTGCTGTATGTATGGTGAGGGGTGCGTGAGTGGTGTTTTAGCACACAGGTGCTTATCTTGCTGTATGTATGGTGAGGGGTGCGTGAGTGGTGTTTTAGCACGCAGGTGCTTATCTTGCTGTATGTATGGTGAGGGGTGCGTGAGTGGTGTTTTAGCACGCAGGTGCTTATCTTGCTGTATGTATGGTGAGGGGTGCGTGAGTGGTGTTTTAGCATGCAGGTGCTTATCTTGCTGTATGTATGGTGAGGGGTGCGTGCGTGAGTGGTGTTTTAGCACGCAGGTGCTTCGCTGCAGTCAACTCAGGACGGTCAGCTGCCAGCAGACGGCTTTATTTCAAAAGGGCACTAAAGCAGCAGTTTATTAATCTGAAGACTGAAGGTAATTATCCAAAGCCCCCAGAGTAATGTTTCATATGTACCATGTTAAATTACAGAGCACTGTCTGTACACACACACACTCTCTCGATTCCCCTCCGTGTATTTTTTTATATACTGTTAAATGGAGCAGACAAATTGGAAGAGAATCAGCCGATATCCTGTGGGGTAAAGTGTAGCGTATTGTTTGTGTAACTGGTATTCAACGTGGAGCGTTACCGTCCGTCAGCAGAACAAAGCTACATAATTTTCAAAAACTAACGGTTCTCCCGTTTACAGACATAGGATGCAACCACCGAGCGTGCAGATTACGTTTGTTCGTAATTGCCCTCGGCCGTTATCTCCGTCACATTTATTTTAAATGAACAGCGTCAAGGCCGGGTTCTTGGTCTCGGACATGGTCGTGCGCAATTGCCGTCGCAGAAGCGCGAACCATTCGGTGTACAGCTGCCGTGTCCAAATAAAAAAATTTTTTTTGGGTCTTTTGTCTGTTCATTTTCCAAAGAAAGTTAATGAACTGTGTGCTCCACAACTGTTACCCCAGTATTGTCACTCTTTGATCTTGGAAGCGCTGCTTCACAGAAGGGGTTTCCAACGCTCTCCTGCGCCGAGCTGACGTCTGATCCAAATCAGTTTCCGTGGTTACCGAGGCAAGTATTCGAGGCAGAATTTAGTATTTTTATTCTCCAGCTGCTGATGTTTGTGGTAATTGCCAGTGCCTGGACCGGGCCGAGGCTACGGAGGTGTGAACACAACTCAAATTGAACATTTCTGCGTTTCTCACCAGTGTTTTTCGCTTAATGAATGTGTCCTTTACACATGACACTTACAAATATGTCCAGCAAATGCCAGTTTATCAGCGCTTTCCACTGAGGTATATAGTGTGGCCAGAATTAGAATTTTCTTTGTGAACTTGTAAGGTTTTCCACACTACAGTGATTAATAATGACAAATAATATTGTTGCTGGGTGAAGCCTTTTTTTATTCTGTCTAAAACGAAGTATGATTACACTGCCACTGCAGAACTGCAAAAAAATACAGCAACATGGAACAAAATACTTCAGCTGTCTATTTTACTGGAAAAACACCAATGAATTAACAGTCCAAACCACACGAGACACAACAGTGTTACAACGCAAACCACAAACAGCCTGAATTAAACAAATGCAATACTTTACACTTTAACATACAGAATACGCTAAATAATTGAGAACCAAAGTGAACTCTCTGGAAATGTCAGTTATTGATCTAAAGAATGAAATGTGTTATTTATCAAATTCGGACCAATGTTTGGCATGCCCAATAAAGGAACAGTCAAAGTTTTAAGTAGTATTTTAGAACAAATGTTAATCACCTTTCTTCACAGGCATTTTCCTCCATCTTCTTATCTCTTGGGCTCCCTGGCAGCTCTTCTTTCCCCTGCTGGGTACCAGCTGAACTGCATGGCCGCCACGCCGGAGGTGAACACTTATTGTGCAGCGGATGCAGGAAGCCTTCAGATGCTGGATCAGCCACATCTGAGATGAGAATGAGACGAGATATGAGGATGAGATGAGAATGAGACGAGATATTAGGATGAGATGAGATTGAGACGAGATGAGATTGAGATGAGGACCTTTGCCAACTGCAACCTTTCCTAGATGGCCGATGTTATGGCTAATTCTCAGTCGCCCTACGGGATTTCCGACCACACCGTACAGCCAGTCACTACAGTAACAAAACATTTTCTTTAGCAGGACGAGCCACCCAGCAACCCCGTTACGTTCACATTTTAGCGGACACTTTTAGCCAGAGTTATTTATAGTACATTATTGTTACATATACTCCAATCACACAGCTAGGTTTTTTACGGAAGCAATGCTCAAAGGTACAGTGGCCATGCAATGACCTGGGAATCAAATCCACAACCTTGGTGTTGTGGGTCCGGTTCACTAATCCAAAAAATGTCTTCCATGTCCAAGGACTTTGACTGCTACAGACTTTAAATATCACAGTATGGTTTATATACAGTATTTCTATATTTTTATTTCCCAGGAACAACCAGCAATCTCACCTCAAAAACTGATATTCTGCTTGCAAAGGCTTTGCAGGAAGTGAGCTGGTCCTTACCACTTCAAATATAAAAACTATATTAAAGCTGTACAAAATATTACAAAATGACCACCCACCCCATGATATGAGGTATATTAAAAATGACCACCCACCCAATGATATGAGGTATATTGAAAAGTAGAGCAGTTTTTTTTTCTCTAAGCTTTTTGTTTGAAAATGGTCTAAATTTTTAAAGCGAAATGGGATTCAAAGTTTGCACAATGTTACGTGGTTTTTCAGGACAAGCCCGTAGTCCAGTCCTTCATGAAGTCCATTGACTCTGGCTTGATCCAACAGGGGGCGCACTTGTCAACTCAGAACACCAAGAGAAGCAGAGATCTGACGACAACTCCAGGTGTGATCAAACGTTGCTTTTTAATATAAACGTCCCATACACTTTAAAGAGGTTCCTGGCCATTTTAAAAAGGCCCGCTCTGGTCGTGTAAAACCCTCGGTTTGTTTAGCAGTTGACCTCGTAGGCCTCCACGTCCTCGGGGGGCGCTGGCAGTCGCGTGCAAGATGAGCAGCAGGGCCGTTTGAAGCTGAGCGCCAGGGCGGCCCCGCCCAGCACTTGGACGCACCCCCCGACCCAGCCGAAATAGAGGGAGCCGGCGGGACGGAGGGAGAGCTGGAGAAGGGCGGAGATGTAAGCGTGTGGGGGCGGGGCAGGGGGAGGCTCCGCCCCCAGGCCCAGCGCCCGCAGGTTGTGAGCGTAGAGGGCCAGGGCGGCCAGGCTGAGCAGGCCCGACAGAACGATCAGAACCCCGCTGGTTCCCGCCACGTTTCGCAGGGGGAAGTCGGTCCAGCAGCGTACGCCGAGGCTGGCCAGAGCGATGCCCAGGCCGCAGAGGGAGAGGGAGCCCAGGGTGAGGCCGCGGGCCCAGCGCACACGCCTGTCCCGCTGATACGCCCCCGCCGCCGGCCAGCACTGCTTCAGCTCCGACTCCACCACCTGCAGGCAGCTCTCCCACAGCCCGTCTGAGCGCAGCAGCGTGGCCTCCGCTCCCCCGGCCCCCACCACGCCCAGCCGCGCACGCCCCTCCCGCCACTGCGGCGTGATCGCGGCCGTCAACACCAGCACCAGCCCTAAGGGGGCGCACACGATCCCAGTCACCATGGAGGCCGGGGTCTGCATTTCCTCCCAGAATGACTGGAGCACACCGCTGCGTGGGCGCTCTTTTCTGTGGTGGTGGGACGGCAAGCTGGACCTGGACAGGAGAGTGACGGGAGAGTGACAGGTACTGTACAGGGGGTGGACAAAATATCAGAAACACCAGAAACGGAAAAAACAGCTGCTATATGTTTGCTCCCATTTCTCTTACCTATTACATTACATTACAGTCATTTAGCAGACGCTTTTATCCAAAGCGACGTACAGTAGTAGCATATATAAAAAGGTCGAAGTAGTAACTACAGAACAGAAAGAGAAAGCACATTCTTCATACAGTATCAGCTATCCTAGTAACGAAACACAGTGTTCAGTGACAGTGTGGGGGTATCATCTCTCTACAACAATTCTAAATAGTAAATAAAAAAAACTTGAGTACAATCAACAAGAAGACACAGACCATGGTCCTAGATAAGTAAAGTATCCAGGTGGAGCTGAAAAAAGGTGTGTTTGTTTTCAGGCGACGACGGGCAGCAGGGTTGTTGGTGAGCGTAGGGGGGAGGAAGTTCGTTCCACCACTGGGGGGGGGGGTGGAAAAAAAAAAGCCGCAGGAGAGGAGCGGCGAGAGCCGGGAGGGGGGGGAGGGGGGGGGGGCCCTGTGCTGATGAGCGGGTCGAGTGAGCAACATAGTGGTCTGGGATCAGGTCCTGCAGGTAGACGTATAGACCTATATCTTCTACACTTTTTTTTATTAGCCTGATAATTAATCATAATTAGACATTAATCATATAACATGAGTCACACACATGGCCCAATTGTTAATTATTCCTTTTCAGTTAAGTTTTTCACTACAATGTTATGCAAACAGATGTGCCATCACATTCCACTGTACTACATAGAGGAGATCAACTCTAGTTGTTGGGGACCAAATATTTTTCAGATTTCTTCTTGTACTCACTTATTACTGATATAACAGCAACATGTAATTTATGATTTATTAGCATTTTATAAAAATATGACTTAACAGGCATTATGGTTGATTGGCATAATTATAAATAAAAACAAGTCATCACACAAAATGTACACGTGGCACAAGATTCACAAAACATAGATAATCAGGTTAGGAACAGAGGTTGAGGTTTTGCGTAGCAAACGTGGCAGGTGTTTTATGTTTTCTGGAAAACTGTTTCCGATATTTTGTCCACCCCCTGTATATTGACAGGCTGAGAATTATATTGACAGGTAGTGACACAGAGAGTAACAGGTAGGATAACATAATGCCAGGTAGAGTCACAACAAGTAGAGTTACAGTCAGAATGACAGGTAACTGCTGGTCACAGGTGACAGGTAGTGATGGACAGTGTGACCGCACAGGTGAACTGTAGAAAAAAACTGCTTGGCTTCGAGCATTCCAATACTGGATCTGAGCCAAATCAGTAGTTTGGGAGCGTTTCCCTTTCAATTTAGTCAAGTCCAATTGATTTATTTAAAATATCCACAAACCGAATGTAGATGTTACTTCTCCAAGCTCTACCTGATAGACACTCACACATCAGATTGGAAGGGAAGTGATGTGACCGGACTATGTTGTTGTACAGGGGGTGTTTGTGGGATTTTGCCAGGTGCGCTCCACTCCTTGAGGAGAGAAAATAAAGCTTCCTTTTTACCGCAGCCAGCTATGGAAAGGTTATTGCCTCTCTGTTGCTAAGTAACCTGCCTTCTGTCTCGTTGCTGCTAGGTTTTGAGACACGGTTAGATGAGGCTTGTTTCGTGTGTGTGTGTTTGTGTGCTCCTTTTTTTTTTTTTTGCAGCACAACACTTTTGACCTTTGACCTTTCCGTCATTCAAGAAAAAATATGATTAGATTTGTTCCCGGAATCTAAATTAATTCGGTCTATTTCAAGACACAGATAACAATGCAACGTCTTTAGTCTTTAGAGTCTCTTCCTCTGAACCAGAACACGCCCCTGAACCAGAACACGCCCCTGAACCAGAACACGCCCCAGCGGAAATGTTTGCGCTCTAGTTCCTTTTGTCTTTTGTTTCGTTATTTCTTCACCTGCACCTGTTACACATAGGCCACTGATGCAATAAATTAGACTAATACTGGAACTACTGTGTATGTCCTATAGCCTTTAGATTTGCGGTGTGCAGAATTACATTTTCCTATGTTTCCTATTATTTATTCTTGCACGTCCACTGCATGTAATTTACAAGCAAATAGTTTAGTCAGTGGCAGATTGGAGCAAATACTAGTTCAGTCAGTGGCAGATTGGAGCAAATACTAGTTCAGTCAGTGGCAGATTGGAGCAAATACTAGTTTAGTCAGTGGCAGATTGGAGCAAATACTAGTTTAGTCAGTGGCAGATTGGAGCAAATACTAGTTTAGTCAGTGGCAGATTGGAGCAAATATTAGTTTAGTCAGTGGCAGATTGGAGCAAATACTAGTTTAGTCAGTGGCAGATTGGAGCAAATACTAGTTTAGTCAGTGGCAGATTGGAGAAAATACTAGTTTAGTCAGTGGCAGATTGGAGCAAATACTAGTTTAGTCAGTGGCAGATTGGAGCAAATACTAGTTTAGTCAGTGGCAGATTGGAGCAAATACTAGTTTAGTCAGTGGCAGATTGGAGCAAATACTAGTTTAGTCAGTGGCAGATTGGAGCAAATACTAGTTTAGTCAGTGGCAGATTGGAGCAAATACTAGTTTAGTCAGTGGCAGATTGGAGCAAATACTAGTTTAGTCAGTGGCAGATTGGAGCAAATACTAGTTTAGTCAGTGGCAGATTGGAGCAAATACTAGTTTAGTCAGTGGCAGATTGGAGCAAATACTAGTTTGTGAGGGAAAGAGTTTTAGCCAGGGCCGGCTGCTCCTTGCTAGTCATTCCTCAGTAAGGACATGTGAGGGTTCTTTTTAATAAAAATTTTAATTTTTTTTTTCTTCTTCTAAGAAGAGAGTCTTCATGTTTATGGAGAATTAAAAAATATATATAATAACTTGTACACGAAGCAAGAGGGTGTGCAGTTGCCAGGGCGAAGCTCACGGCAACAAGAGACAAGAAAACCCACAGAGAACTGGAACCAGCCGCCTGCAACGATTGGAGGAGAGCCCAGACAAAACACTGTGCACAGCCCTAGCCCCCCCCTCACCGAAACCATTCGCATGATCTGCTGCAACCGCTATCTAAGGCAGAGCAACTGCAGCGAGGGGGGCCTGGCCTGTTGCCATGGGAGGGAGCCCTCAGCCAATGAGACGTTGTTACTGTTCACGCAAGCGGTGGCTGCTGTTGAGGAGGAAGGATGCAGAGAGCGAAGAGTTCACCCCCCCCCCAACACCACACATCTCATGCCAGTCTTTCAAAGGCAATTTCCCACAAAAGCGCTTATTCTTGCCACTGTAAAAGGTTGCACGAGGCGTGATCAAAAAAGCTGTCGGATGTCTGTCTCTTTTTAAATATTATTTATGCGCTTAGCTCACACCTCTCATCCCAGGTGTCTTAAATCCACAACCGACAACCATTTTACATACCATCCATTTTCACTCTCTGAAGAGTACGGTTTTTTGGAATGCTTTTCAGTGTTCTAGAACTCCATTGCTTTCAAAGAACAGTAGTGACATCAGCATGAGAATGTTTAGATAGGAACAAATCTACATGTATTTACTAATGTTACTTGCGTTAAGTAAGTCTCTCAAGGGCAACGACTGTGCCCCATTTAAGAATCAACCCAGCAACCTCTAGGTTACAGGATCAGCTACCCGCAGGTCATCACTGCAAATTAACTACCTGGTTAAATACAGGTGAAACAAACACAATCACTACCTCCCAATGAACAATATGGCTCAATGAGGATTCCCAAATGGTTAAAGGATTTTGGGATGTAAATGTAGACAACTTTGGGACAGGAAAATTAACTGCACAGATGTATTTTCTAGGAGCCAAACACAATAAACCAGGGATCAATTGGGAAATACTCTTTTTCAGTCATTAAATATCTCCTTGGCCATCAGTAACTGGCTTTGCATGCAAACATTCTCTCCTGGTATCAGCTGTCAGAGTGGAAAAAGCTCTTGATGTGCATTTAAATACGACCTGCTTAGTGCCTCTGGTTGAGACACTTTAGGGAATGAAGATCATTATTTTCTGATTAATGAGAAAAAAACAGGCGAACCAACATGTACATGAATATTATAAAACAAGAGGAGAGGTAGTGCGGTAGAGGAGAAACAGAGAAGGGAAGAAACGATGTAAAGATGAAAATAAGAGACACTCAGATGGGTAGAGAAGAGGAGAGGAGATAAACGCATTGGAGGAGAAAGACTCGAATCCCATCCATTCCTCTTTTTTTCAAATGAATGACATTTCAGAGCTGCTGCTATTGCCTTTACACACCCTCTGTCCATCTTTCCATCCCCTGTATGCACAGAACTGCTGATGGTATGGAAGCGCGGCTTACTTACTGTGCAGGTGTGGAGCTGGCAGGCTGAGATCTGTCTGTTATCCTCCCGTCTGCAGAATAATGTTACGATTCCCTTCCTCCACCGTCGAGAGCAACGTCCTCTTTTACATTCCCTCCCTGCCTCTCCCTCTCTATTTCTCCGTCTCCCTTGATCCCTCTGTCTATGTCTTATTCAATCTCTCTCTCTCTGTCTTATTCAATCTCTCTCTCGTTCTCCTTCTCTCCTCAAAAGGATATGTTGTCTATCTTCGATTCAGTGAAGAGAGACAATATTATATTATAATATAATTACAAAATATAATTCTCTCTCTCTCTCTCTCTCTCTCTCTCTCTCTCTCACACACACACACACACACACTTGTGCTTTGCCTGAGATGCCTCTTTTGCTGAACAGAAGGATGTGTGGAACTGAGGAGGGGAGAAGTAGTGAACACACACACACGACACAATACACACACAACACATATACAGTACATAACACCGTTTTGTTGTTGTATTTTAGTGCTAATCAAACTATTCATACTTTTCCTCCATTCCCAGACACCCATTTTAAATCTAAGTGCGCTTCATCTGTCCGTCTTTATGTTGTTTTAACGTTGTTTTTACGTTCATTTATATGTTTATTTTACTTGGTTATGGCTATAGATCTCACAATCAGAGCACTGGGATCTGTTTGGGCATACTGGTGTTTATCATCTCTTTGATTGCGGCGCAATCAGAGGACAAGGCAGCGATGGCAACATACAGCTTTAAGGAGAGTTATGCAGTTTTCGCCCCAACAATAAACTGGATACAAGACTACTTATCAGATAGACCACAGCATGTCTGGTTGCACGACACCTTTTCCAAGATGATTGTGTGTAACACCGGCGCCCCTCAATGAACTGTACTCTCACCATTCCTCTTCACTCTGTACCCCACTGACTTTCAGTATAACCATCCCACAGACTTTCAGTATAATCATCCCACTGACTTTCAGTATAACCATCCCACTGACTTTCAGTATAATCATCCCACTGACTTTCAGTATAATCATCCCACTGACTTTCAGTATAATCATCCCACTGACTTTCAGTATAACCATCCCACTGACTTTCAGTATAATCATCCCACTGACTTTCAGTATAATCATCCCACTGACTTTCAGTATAACCATCCCACTGACTTTCAGTATAACCATCCCACTGACTTTCAGTATAACCATCCCACTGACTTTCAGTATAACCATCTCACTGACTTTCAGTATAATCATCCCACTGACTTTCAGTATAACCATCCCACTGACTTTCAGTATAATCATCCCACTGACTTTCAGTATAATCATCCCACTGACTTTCAGTATAACCATCCCACTGACTTTCAGTATAACCATCCCACTGACTTTCAGTATAACCATCCCACTGACTTTCAGTATAACCATCCCACTGACTTTCAGTATAATCATCCCACTGACTTTCAGTATAATCATCCCACTCCCACTGACTTTCAGTATAACCATCCCACTGACTTTCAGTATAACCATCCCACTGACTTTCAGTATAATCATCCCACTGACTTTCAGTATAATCATCCCACTGACTTTCAGTATAACCATCCCACTGACTTTCAGTATAACCATCCCACTGACTTTCAGTATAATCATCCCACTGACTTTCAGTATAACCATCCCACTGACTTTCAGTATAATCATCCCACTGACTTTCAGTATAATCATCCCACTGACTTTCAGTATAACCATCCCACTGACTTTCAGTATAATCATCCCACTGACTTTCAGTATAATCATCCCACTGACTTTCAGTATAACCATCCCACTGACTTTCAGTATAACCATCCCACTGACTTTCAGTATAACCATCCCACTGACTTTCAGTATAATCATCCCACTGACTTTCAGTATAACCATCCCACTGACTTTCAGTATAACCATCCCACTGACTTTCAGTATAACCATCCCACTGACTTTCAGTATAACCATCCCACTGACTTTCAGTATAACCATCCCACTGACTTTCAGTATAACCATCCCACTGACTTTCAGTATAACCATCCCACTGACTTTCAGTATAATCATCCCACTGACTTTCAGTATAATCATCCCACTGACTTTCAGTATAACCATCCCACTGACTTTCAGTATAACCATCCCACTGACTTTCAGTATAACCATCCCACTGACTTTCAGTATAACCATCCCACTGACTTTCAGTATAATCATCCCACTGACATTCAGTATAATCATCCCACTGACATTCAGTATAACCATCCCACTGACATTCAGTATAACCATCCCACTGACTTTCAGTATAACCATCCCACTGACTTTCAGTATAATCATCCCACTGACTTTCAGTATAACCATCCCACTGACTTTCAGTATAATCATCCCACTGACTTTCAGTATAACCATCCCACTGACTTTCAGTATAACCATCCCACTGACTTTCAGTATAACCATCCCACTGACTTTCAGTATAACCATCCCACTGACTTTCAGTATAACCATCCCACTGACTTTCAGTATAATCATCCCACTGACATTCAGTATAACCATCCCACTGACTTTCAGTATAACCATCCCACTGACTTTCAGTATAACCATCCCACTGACTTTCAGTATAACCATCCCACTGACTTTCAGTATAACCATCCCACTGACTTTCAGTATAATCATCCCACTGACTTTCAGTATAACCATCCCACTGACTTTCAGTATAATCATCCCACTGACTTTCAGTATAATCATCCCACTGACTTTCAGTATAATCATCCCACTGACTTTCAGTATAACCATCCCACTGACTTTCAGTATAATCATCCCACTGACTTTCAGTATAACCATCCCACTGACTTTCAGTATAATCATCCCACTGACTTTCAGTATAATCATCCCACTGACTTTCAGTATAACCATCCCACTGACTTTCAGTATAATCATCCCACTGACTTTCAGTATAATCATCCCACTGACTTTCAGTATAACCATCCCACTGACTTTCAGTATAATCATCCCACTGACTTTCAGTATAATCATCCCACTGACTTTCAGTATAACCATCCCACTGACTTTCAGTATAATCATCCCACTGACTTTCAGTATAATCATCCCACTGACTTTCAGTATAACCATCCCACTGACTTTCAGTATAATCATCCCACTGACTTTCAGTATAATCATCCCACTGACTTTCAGTATAACCATCCCACTGACTTTCAGTATAATCATCCCACTGACTTTCAGTATAACCATCCCACTGACTTTCAGTATAACCATCCCACTTGCCACTTAGAGATTTTCAGATGACACTTCTGTGATTGGGTGCATCACTGCAGGAAATGACAATGAATACAGGAGTGCGATTGTGGACTTTGTGGCATGGAGCGAGAGTAACTGCTTGATTTTAAATGTGAAAATGTGGTTAGGGTTAAAATGTGAAATACTAAATAACGTTTAATACGAGTAGTTGCATCAACGTTGAGGTTTAATTACAAACGTTTTATTATTTGCGACCTCGTTCAAAACCCACATAGCCTACAAGTGTATGAAAGGCACAGTGAATGATATTTCAAACAATACAGTGCCCTCGGAATTTACATTTATAGACTTTAATCCAGCGGTACTGAATAAAAAAAAAGGGGTAAAGCAGAAGACATAATGAGATGTAGGCTCGCCTATTAAAGCTGCTTGTCCTATTAAAGTGTAAACTGTCGCTGGAATGCATTTATACTTTTTGCGAATGACAACGACCACAGTGTATGTAGCGCTACAATAGAATGTTCATGAAAGTTCTGCGATTTCAGTTGAGCGACACACTGTCGCTGGACTAAAAACTGGACTATGAACATGATTCTCACTGTGAGAATCATGTTTTTTGATTTCTCCAGTGCTTTCAATACCATCCAACCCCACCTGTTGGGATACAAGCTTAGAGGAATGCAGGTCGACATCCCTGCGGTGAACTGGATTATGGACTACCTCACCAGCAGGCCACAGTACGTACGACTCCAGAGCTGTATGTCCGAGGTGGTGGTGAGCAGTATTGGAGCTCCACAGGGAACAGTCCTGCCTCCTTTTCTGTTCACCCTCTACACCTCAGACTTCTGTTTCAACTCGGGTGCCTGTCACCTCCAGAGGTTTTCGGACGATAGCTCTATCGCGCGCGGGGTGCATTGACAAGGGGGACGAAGAGGAGTGCAGAAATCTGGTGGAGAGCTGGTGTGCAGTGGAGCAATGAGAACCACTTGCAGCTGAATGTCAGCAAGACGAAAGAGCTGGCGGTGGACTTCTGGAGGAAAAAGAACCCCTGACCCCTGTCACCATCCAGGGGGCTGATGTGGAGGTGGTCCAGTCCTATAGGTTTCTTGGGGTCCACATCGACAACAAACTGGACTGGAGCACCAACACTGATGCCCTCTATAAGAAGGGGTTGGGCAGACCTTTCTTCCTCCGGAAGCTTCGATCTTTTAATGTCCGCTACAAACTTCTCAAATCTTTTTATCAGACTGTAATGGCAAGTGTAATTTATTATGCTGCTGTGTGTTGGGGGGGGGGGATATCAGAATGATGCTTGCAAAATTGACAAGCTGGTCAAGAAAGCAGGCTCTGTCATTGGACGAAGGCTGGACCCCATAGCCATCATGGTGGAGAGACGCACAAGGACCAAAATGTCCTCCATCATGGACAATGCCACCCACCCCTTGTACGGGGTACTGACACAGCAGCGGAGCACCTTCAGCCAACGGCTCCTCATGTCGAGGTGCTCAACAGAACGTTTTAGGTGCTCTTTTGTTCCGGCTGCCATCCGGTACTACAACGAGTAGTGGAGCATTGCCTCCCTAAAACGGCTTGTGATAGGTAAATGTTTTTGATAATTGTGTTGATTTTAATGTAGTTTTTTAGTCACATGTCATATTACTTTTAGGGATTGGAGTGGAGGCTTGAACCTTTTTGATGTATGTGTTGTCCTGTCTTGTATACTGTGTATACTTGTGGGGGTTCTCTGTGCCAGAGACACAGAGGAGATATTGGAGGTCCAGTTGCGACAGATACGGACTCTTTAAGTGTTCAATGAACACCACTGAAACGGACAATAATCCGTAGTGGAGAGGGAGAATAATGAGAACACAAAACAACCTCACGAAAAAGGCGAGGAACTCGATATGCGAGCAAAACTGAAATAAGCAGACACGCTTATCTAACCACGTTTGTGGATTGAACGAACAAAGAAAATAAAACTGTTACAGTTTTTCACAATTGTTAACACACAAAAAGCGAAAATTCGGCACAATTTGCACAACCTTCACTTCATGTACCAATCGCTCGACCCGATTTGGCACTACTTCACACTTCCTTATCTGCATTAGACTCTGACTTTCCTTCTTTACACTCTGATGTCAATTACACATCACCTTGTTGTCAAAACACTACACACAATGTTCAGTTGTTGCACACACTTCTCAAGTAAAATCTCAAAGCATCAACCTACAACACACAAATATTCAAATCTCTAAACATTCAGGTCTGTTGAGCAATTTGCTTCAGGACTGCAGCATAAAAGTGCCTTGAGCCTCTGTTTTGTTTGGTGAACAATGGAGAAATTGAAGAGAGAGACAACCAGAGAAGGAGAGGGGTAAGAGTGAGAGGAGGAGGAGGAGGAAGAGGAGGACAAGAAGGAGGAGGGAGAGGAAGAGGAGGAGGAGGACAAGGAGGCGGAAGAGGACAAGGAGGAGGAGGAGGACAAAAAGGAGGAAGAGGAGGAGGAGGACAATGAGGAGGAAGATGACAAGGAGGAGGAAGAGGAGGAGGAGGAGGACAAGGAGGAGGAAGAGGACAAGGAGGAGGAGGAGGACAAGGAGAAGGAGGCGTGATGCCTAATTCATTTTTTGGGGGGGGGGGGGGGGGTTGAGCAGGCCGGTTTACAGTACTGTACTGTTCTCTGTGTGTACTGAAATAAAACTTGTTTTTGCTGCATATTTGTGTGCTGTTTTATGTTTGACTATGAAAAGAGTAGGCCTACACTGAGACATTTTACAAAAGGAGAAATGGCTCATTCTCCAGAGTCATTGTCATTTATATGGTGTGTTCCATTTCTATGATTGTGTTTTCAATTTTGCACTTCAGTGTGCTGTAAATGCTTGGTAGTGTGCAGCAAATGCTTAGTTGTGTGTACTCAATGAATGGTATGTGTGTGTCATTTGAAAATATGGCTGTGTACCAAATGAAAACACGAGTTCCATTTTGTGAACAGTTAAGAGATTTGATGGCAAAGAGTCATCTTGCAAAGGGAGTGTCAGGTTTAGCATTTTGTGTGTGAGGTTTTCAGTTTTGTGTGTGCAGTTTTGAGAAAGCCGTTATTGTTTTGAGAAACGTGTGTTAACAATTGTGAAAAACTGTAATATCCCTTTAACTGGGATATGAGCAGTTAGAGCGCTCGTAAAAGAACAAAGGAAATAAGCGGACACGCTTATCTAACTACGTTTGTGGAGCGAATGAACAAAGAAAATAAAACTATTAATATCCCTTTAACTGGGCTATGAGCAGTTAAAGCGCTCGTAAGAGAACAAAGGAAATAAGCGGACACGCTTATCTAACCACGTCTGTGGAGCGAACGAACAGAGAAAATAAAACTAATAAGATCCCTTTCACTGGGACTAAGCAGTTAAAGCGCTCGCAGATAAGCGTAGTAAAACAAAGGAAATAAGCAGACACGCTTATCTTACTCCCGTTTGTGGAGCGAAAGGAAAGGAAAACCGTTTCGTGTAAAACGAAAGAAAACGAGAAAGTCTCTGCTCTGAAATGAGTGAAAAGAGACTAGCTTTCTTAATAAACCCTTTCTTCTAAACCCTTTCTTTTTTAAACTAGCTTACTACCTAAACCTATACCTTCTTTTACCGGCTGGAATGTTACGAGGAATAACATGGAAGCAACGAGAGAGGCAGGAAGCGGAGTATAAATAGTCAACGGAAATTCATAACCGCTGAACTTACTAATGACGAGGCGAAAGCAAAACCCCGTCACGGAACAAAGGAAAATCCGATAGATTACCGGTAACGACAAAAAAGAATAACGAGAACGTGGAGATAAGGGAAAGAAGGCAAGAACCATGACAATACTATGTTTTTTTTTGCTGCTGCATGGCAACCAATTTTCCTTCCGGGGATCAATAAAGTATCTATCCATCTATAATTTAAAAAACATTGCTAAAGTGCGGAGCTTCGTGCAGACTAGATTATTGTAATGTTGTTACTGTAATTAATGTATGTTGTTGTAATTCCTAAAATCAATAAATAATTTAGTTGTTGCAAAGAATTTTCTTTAAATTGCTTTGATAGCAATAGGGTTAGGCTGATGTACAATACCGTACCATAATTAATTTAGGCCTGGCCTGTAGATTAAATTTAACCAGCGATTTGTTTTTTATTGCAATTAAAAACCAGATTCCATAGCATACATCTAAATGTTCGCGTACGCATTGATTCAATTTAAACTTGTGATCGCCCTTCATGAGCAGAGAATCATGTTGGGGGGGGGATTCCCTCAGAATTATACTCTCCCGTAAACTTCTATCATTAGTAGCTTTATCAAAACTTCCTAACTTTATGAGTCATATAAGTTACCTACGTAGCTAACTGTAAACTATTATCTGTCTGTATTATCCAGGCTATCGCAGTAGCCAACTGCGGACATAATACCAGAGAGGCTAGCTACTCCACGTTGCAGATGCAGCAAGTGGGTTCCGTTTAGCTGGTATAATAGTAACAGGCGAGCTTCACAAATTCCATTTAGGCATTTTAGTTGAACAACTATAGTTAGGCTCATATAAACCTAAAACTTGAACCAGTAACTGTTAGGCTATGGGAACTGGAGAGGCGATAGGAGCCAGGGGTTTCAGCAACTAACATTAATATGGTTCCCATAAGATATAATGAAGAAACTCCTGCCTTTTTATACCAAAGTAAGGGGTTTAGATTCATATTATACCCAGGTATACCCATCCTACATAAAATATAAGAATAAGAATCAAAGCATGATTGACAACGTCATAGTCGAGTTGTTTTACACATCGTAGACTCTGGCAGGTCAACATATGACTCTAAATATTGGAAAGTGTAGGCTACAATTGATAAGTAGTTTTAACTTACTTAGGCCTATTGTTTCTACATGGTATGGATCCAGCCTAGCAGCAGCCAACCACAAACCCCTGATCTCCACACTCACTGAGATGGGCATTTGCGGGACTGCCCTCTCTTGGTTTGTATCATATCTCACTGATAGATTCTACCAAGTCTCTTGGAAGGGTTCCGTCTGTGCACCCCATCCCCTGTCTACAGAAGTCCCGCAGAGATCCGTACTGGGTCCTCTGCTGCTCTCCATTTATACTAAGTCTCTTGGTTCAGTAATACCACTCATTCTCATACCACAGTTATGCTGATGATACTCAACTCTTCCTCTCTTTCCCTCCCTCTACCCCACAGGTGAAAGAGAGTATATCGGCTTGTCTGGCTGACATCTCTGAGTGGATGGCTACCCATCACCTGAAGCTCAACCATGACAAGACGGAGCTCCTCTTCATGCCATACAAGACCTCCCCACTACATGACCTCTCCATCACTGTTGACGGGACTATGGTGGCTGCCTCCTGTTCTGCAAGGAACCTGGGGGTGGTCCTGGATGACCAGGATTCGACCATACCTGACCACCTACTCCACCCAGCTTCTTGTCCAGACTATGGTCACCTCACGCCTGGACTACTGTAACTCCCTGCTCGCAAGCCTACCAGCCTGCGCCATTCTGCCTCTTCAACTGATCCAGAGCGCAGCTGCCCGGCTTGTGTTCAACCTCCGGAGATTTTCGCATGTCACCCCCCTGCTGAGGTCATTCCACTGGCTGCCAGTTCCAGCCAGGATCAGGTTCAAAGTTCTGACCCTGGCCTACACGGAGGGTAAACTCTACTCCCCGTCAATGAGTTAAAGAAAGAAATAAAGAAAGTTATTTTTCTAAAACTTTCCCCACCATCCACGAGGGAAGGCTAAAAACTCTGTCCCACGGACAGAGGGAAATGCACTGATGTGCCTTTTACTAAAGAGGGGCTTCCGTCTGGCCACTCTACCATAAAGTCCTGATTGGTGGACTGCTGTCTGGATGGTTGATCTTCTGAAAGGTTCTCCCATCTCCACAATGTTACGCTGGAGCTCTCGGGTTCCTGCTCACCTCCCTGGCCAAGGCCCGTCTTCCCCGATTGCTCAGTTTGGCCGGGCGGCCAGGTCTAGGAAGATTCTTGGTGGTTCCAAACTTCTTCCATTAACAAATGATGGTGGCCACTGTGCTCTTTGGGACCTGTAAAGCTGCAGAGATTTTTCCGTACCCTTCTCCAGATCTATGCCTTGACACAATCCTTTTTCTGAAGTCTGCAGATAATTAATTTGGCCCATGGCCTGGAGTTTGCTCTGACATGCACTGTCAACTGTGGGACCTTATATAGGCAGGTGTTGGCAATCCCCAATCATGTCCAATCAATTTAATTTATCACAGGTGGACTCCAATTAAGTTGTAGAAACATCTCAAGCAGTATCAGTGGAAACAAAATGCACCTCAGCTCACTTTTGGGTGTCATATCAAAGGGTGTGCACACTTGTGTACATATCATATTTTACATTTTGATTTTGAATAAATTAGCACAAATGTCTAAAAACCTGTTTTCACTTTGTCATTATGGGCTATTTTGTGTAGAATTTTGAGACAAAAAATTAACTCAATCTATTGTAGAATATGTATAACGTAATAAAATGTGGAGAAGGTGAAAGGGGTGTGCAGACTTTCCGGCTTGACTGTATGTGGGTGTAGTAGGCGGGAATGTGCACTCCAGGGAGCGGCTATTGTTTAAGTCCTGCCGTTCGACTCTTCCACCTACATCTATTTTCCAAGAGATGATACATTAAACCATGAGACAACATTGTCAACATTTAATGTATGTATTCAGTGTTGAATGCATGAGTGCATCCATGCAGTTTTTGTCAGTAAAAGTAAAACAGAAAGGAGCTCCCAGAAACGTCCCAAACACATCTTAGGCAGAGGAGCACGGATTGGGCAATTCTTTTTCTGAAAGAGATTGCCAGTGCATCATAAATATGACTCAGAATGGTTATTTTATACTATTTTCTAGGTAAAAATCCTGCATAATGCACCTATTATCCAAAGAAAATAGAGCAGGTACAGGGACTCAGGAAAGACTGCTGCTTCCTGTTGTGTAATGGTAGCGTATCTGCACATGACAAGCACGCATCTCAAATGCATAGAGCAGCGTTCCCTGCCCTTGTGTTCTTGGAAGCGCCGTCTTGCAAGGACACTTGACAAATAACATTCTGCACAAGAACACCGGACTTGTTGGTATTGAACCTCGGCAACAGTAGTCAGAGCTACTACGGAAACAACTTTAGCAATAGATTATGTCCTCTTGTATGGCCACACCTTAATGAAAAAAACATAGACCAGTCACAGCTGGGCGGGGTGTTTTATAGAAAACGAAACTTACTGAATCAAAAGCAGATGATAAAAGAGAAAAAAAAAATTCCAACACATTGGAAGGCTTCAAAAACAACAAGTGAAGATTACCTGAGTTTGTCCCTTCAGTGAAAGACGGGTGAGTCCTTCAACAGTCAACTATTTACTGCATAATTGTATAATTATACTGTATATCTATTGCATGTTGTTGTAGTTGCGACATGTGCATGTAACGTCTGGACTAGATCAGGATCAGGCAAAAAACGTAGTTTAATATCAGTCCAGAGGTCAAAGCCAGGTAAGCAGAGTAAATTCCAGAAAATTGAAAACCAATAAACAAGCAAAAAGTCAAAAGACAACTCACGACGATAGCGGTTTCCCGGCATTTGGTAATGTAGAGCAGTCATCTCATTATCCTCAGCACGCCTGATGAGGGGAACGAGGTGAGCTAAATAACATACGCCTGTAGAAGATTGTGGCAGGGCCGTCAGAGCCATACCGCCACAGACTAGAAAAACACGCTCTGGCAGTGGGACTGGGTATTCTTCTGATTCAATGTATTCAAGTGTCTCATTACAGAAACTTTTTCCTAACAAAAAAGGGCTAGTACTAATAGTTTGTACCCGAAAACATTGTGTAACTCCTGTTAGGGCTACAACGCAAAGGTGAGTAGACCCTCCTTGGGAACGGGTATGGCTAGTATTATACATACGTTTTACACAGTCAATCATTTTACATTTCAATCCTGCTATAGTTAAAGTATTTCTCCACGGCACATAGGTTACAACAGCAGGACATGCCAAACGAGGAGATGCAAACTTTACTGCAGGGCAACTAGTTCCTCGGATAACCCACGAACAGAGGGGAATGCACTGATGTATGGGAAATAATAAATAACAAGAATAATAATTAAATAAACATACAAAACCGACAGACAGAAATACAGAACATAACATTGCAGGGTTTTTCCTGGCAGAGAGATGGGTCTTGGCGGTACGAAGCCTATGTGAGCGCACGCAGTGCGCCAGCAGCAATTCTTTTAGCATTAATTTTACTGTAAATACAGTTTATGGAGTACAAAGAGCCCATGTAGGCTTTGGGTGTAAAGTACCAGTTGGATGTGTTTAGGGGTTGTTAAAGACTTGTTAAAGACATTGGTGGATTGTCTGGAGCCTGTGGAGGCCGTGTGTGGGTGGGGGGAGGCACACGGGCCGTTCCATAAGTCCTGGGGGAATGTGTAGTGTAGTATAAGCACGCATTGCATCTCAAATGCATAGAGCAGCGTTCTCTGCCCTTGTGTTCTTGGAAGCACCGTCTTGCAAGGACACTTGACAAGAACATTCTGCACAAGAACACCGGACTTGTTGGTATTGAACCTCGGCAACATACGTACATATTTTTGTTGAGTCAGAGCTACTACGGAAACAACTTTAGCAATAGATTATTTCCTCTGGTACGGCCACACCTTAATGAAAGCCTTTCCGGCTTGACTGTATATGTGGGTGTAGTAGGCGAGTATGTGCACTCCAGGGAGCGGCTATTGTTTAAGTCCTGCCGTTGGACTTTTCCGCCTACATCTATTTTCCAAGAGATCATACATTAAACTAGGGATGTTCCTAACGACTAATTTCCCTGACGTTTAAACTTAGACCAGTCGACTAGTCTAAAAGTAAGAAAACACTCAGAAAAATTAAGCACAATTTAATCTATAAGGTTAAACATTGTCCGAAAAAATATTGCGTATATTATAAGAGCCATTTGAAACCGTTAATCACATTCTTCAAGAACCAAATCGTATTTTAAATGCCGCTGAAATGTGTGGCACTTTGCGCCTTGCATTATGAACATTGCACATTATCCTACAAAACATGACAACTCACTCAATAAAAGTTAACAAATAACATTTATTGAAAACAATATTCAAGGTAACAAAACATTTTTAGGAAACGTGCCCGATTATTACAACGGCATTTTCATTGGGTGAACGCGATCGCATAGCAAATACAGTAAAAAATTATAATCGGTCATCAGAAAAACTACCAATAATAGGCCCACAAAAAAATAACAATTAGGCCTACTGATGGACGTGACATTAGATTAGTTTTATTGGGCTATTCAACAACGCGATAGGCCTACTTACTTTTTCCACCTCGCTGGTTTAACTTGCAGGGCAAACAGGCTAATGCGTTTTGTTTTTTTCCTTCGTTTTAAAATTCTTTTTTTTTTTTTAAATCCGCCATTGTTAACATAAGTAACGGATGCTCGTTTTTTTATGAAGCAACATTTAACCAGGAAAACATGACATTTCAGTGCAAATTATGTCAATATGTAATTTAAATGTGTACATTAATAAAATAATAAGTTTAACCGACTAGTATTTCTGGTGCCGACTAGCGAGGGTAGCAACATTTAATCGTCTAGTCGACTAAACGCGCACATCCCTACATTAAACCATGAGACAGCATTGTCAACATTTAATGTATGTATTCAGTGTTGAATGCATGAGTGCATCCATGCAGTTTTTGTCAGTAAAACAGAAAGGAGCTCCCAGAAACGTCCCAAACACATCTTAGGCAGAGGAGCACGGATTGGGCAATTCTTTTTCCGAAAGAGATTGCCAGTGCATCATAAATATGACTCAGAATGGTTATTTTATACTATTTTCTAGGTAAAAATCCTGCATAATGCACCTATAGGTATGCTATAATTTGTGTATAACTGGAACAAAATACACCCAAACCATAGTAAAACAGCCTTACAAAGAAAATAGAGCAGGTACGGGGAGACTCAGGAAAGGCTGTCGTGATTTCCCTTTGGCGATCTGTGAAATCATTTTGGCGGCCTCCAAATAATTTACTATGTAAGAAAAACCCTGCATGTGATAGAACTGAAGAAATAATTGCAACTGGTTATGTGTCTTACCTGGGATGTGTACCGACACTGGTTGTCTCTATGGCCGTTCATACAGTACTTGGCTATTTACAATTCTGGTGGCTCAATGCAAGATATTTTAGAATTTTTTTTAGCCAATCTTAATGGTTTTGAGAAAGTTATCCTCTGAAATTGCATTTTTATAGTTTGATAAGTAATTTTTCAAAAAGTTTTTTTGTAATTTAGTATTTAGTAAATTATGCATGAATATATCAAACTGCTTTGGCTAGCTGGTTTACAATCACAGTCTCAACATTCTGTCTCATTCAGATATGCAGTACCATACCGTATTTCATAACAACCATTATGACGGTGTGATTCTGCTAAGATAAAAAGAAAAAATTATTAATGTTAAAATTAAAAAGCCAAGTCACCAATAATATACTTTTTACCATTAAATACTTGACCCGTTAAACTGAACATAGATTTTATTAAAATTACTACTTACTGACACAGAAAAAATAATATTTTAGCCGAAATTTTTCTCTCAAGTAGAAACTATTAGCTTAAAGTAATATCATGTAATAAAACCACCTGATTTTCTTCTGCAGGCAATAAGCAGCACAGGAGAGGACTGACTCTCACTTTTAAAAAGGGGCGCTCCATTAGTGACGTGTGTATGTGATCGGTATGAGAACATTTGTATGCTGAGGCCGACCATTGGTCAGCTGCAGAAAGTGTTTCCTGACAGAACTTACTCTGCTCAGTTCTTTTAAAATAGTGTGGATTTTAAAGTTGGAGACAAGCACACATTCTTTGGATTGAACCTCACTTGCAAAGGCCACGGCACCCTTCATGCACCACAATATTCAGGCCACACCTTTTCCCGTTTCTTACATTTTCAGACCATATGAGCATTTGGCGATAATCTTAAACATAAAAAATGTACATATATTCCAAATGACATTCAATATGTCGTGACTCTCTCAGCCAGTTAAGACTTGATAGACAAATAAAAGCGAGTCACATAACTAGCGCCATGGCTTGGCTGTTGAATTTAAGTGTGCGCTTACATTATTTTAGGCCATTGAAACCTAATTTGACCCCATTTTCCCCTCAGAGAAGCACAGGGCTGAGGAGACCGTTCCAGAAACTGCTCCCATGGCTGAAGCAGGTCCTTCTTCCCAGAATACAGACAATCAAACAGGCATTTACGAGTGTAAATCCCAGGGATGCATCTGCTGCAGTTATATATTGAAGGGCGCTGATGCATTTCAGAGCACAGCTACAGGAAAACAATACAACATCACAGAACATCTGACTTGTAAGACACAAAGTGTCATCTACATCATCCAGTGTACAAAATGCAAGATGCAGTATGTTGGGAAGACGTCAACCATACTGCGAAGAAGATTCAATGAACACAGAAGATCCATCAAAAAGTGCGAACATCGGCCAATCTCTGATCATTTCAACAGCGATGAACATTGTCTGATTGATCATCTGATTGTATATCCAATTGAGCAAGTCAATGGTTCCGAAAACTTAAATGAGAGGGAACTCTACTGGATCAGAGAGCTTGACACAGTAACCAATGGATTCAATTTGGGGCCATATAAATGTGGTAAGAGTGTTTTATGTATGGATTAGGGATGCAAATTTAAAGGAATTTCCTTAATCGATAGTTGTTAACCTTAACAAACAATCGTCGATTAATTTATAACATAAAAGCTGAATATCGTCACCTTCTTAAAATAATCGCCTAAGTCATTTTTTGAGGAACATCAGATTTTTGCTTAAATCAGCTCTTCATGATGCTGGCCACCTCTGGTAAAGTTGCCTAGATCCTTAATTGAAAGGATCATGCTGTTTTACCCCGGTAATGTAATCGCCTAAGTCAAGAGTGCTCTTAGGCCGTTGTATTTTTGACTTAGGCATTTTTACAAGTTATGGTCTGTCACAGTAGTGGGAATAAAAGAAGTGCAGTTTTGCCTAAATCACTTACTCCAGAAGTAAGTCAGGTTTAAAATTGCCTAAGTTGCAACGGCATGTTCAGAAATTGTAATTTAATCCTCTTATGTTACATAATTGACAGACAGCGTTATTTGTAAGTCAATAGTCATCTATTGATATACCCTTTTTGTGTGAAATGATTAACAAATATCATATATTCTGTATTTGGTTCAGTTTATTCTGTTTTCTGAAAAACTTGAAAATATGACTTAGGCGATTATTTTAAGAAGGTGACGATATAGCTTATGATATACAGAATACAAAATGCATGTTATATTCCTCAATCAAAAATTTATTGAAACATTTGAGAAACAGGCATTATTGTAGCGTAACAAAAATAGAATATGAAGGCGGGTATAGGCTACTTTAACAGAAAAGAAATTGCGCTCCGTCTCATCTGTCGCAAGCGAAACCGTTGCTCCGCTAGGCACTTGCAGCATTAACATAATCGCTTTTGAAATGGAAAGGCAGCAGTTAAACTAGTAGACCTAGCCTAGAACAGTCAACTTAAAACATAAGCTATTATGTTTTGAATAGGCTCCTCATATGCATACTAGATAGACCTACGTATTTTTATTCAAGAACATTTAAACATATCTACGTGGTCGGGAGTCAGTCGTGTGCACAGCCTGTTTATTAGCTCTCGAAATCCCTCAACGGTGCTTATTGGCATCATGTCCTTCTCAACCATGTTGCATGTCTTCTGAGTAATAGCCTACCCTCTGCTCGTCTATCGTCACACCCTTTTTGGCAACACTGAGGTGATGGTAGGTTGCGATCCACGTTGCCCTGGCAGCACGGTTGGATGTATGCTTTTTAGGTGGTAGGCTACATTAACAAAGTAGTTGAGTTATTATACTTCAAAACAGCACCACAGGTATTGCAATGGGCTTCATTTTTGTGTCTTCTTGTGCAGGCTCAACTTCACGGCCTCTTCAATAATTACACCAGGCTGAATTTGGCACCCTCGCGTGGAGACCTTAAATCAAGATTACATTTCATGCCAAAACCCCTGTTGAAACAAGACCACAGATTGTTCAGTTAATTGTTTAATTTGAAATCTTATTGATTAAATTCTTATTAGCAATTAATTGATCGTCGATTAATTGTTAACATCCCTAGTATGGATTCATATGATTAAGTGGAGGAGGGCTAAAGTGATTAGGTGGTCCAGCAAATTTAACATAAACACAAATTTCAATCTCATTACGAATATCAGTGTTGACAAAAATGTATGTTACTTTACTATTTGTAAAATATTGCCAGGAACCTGGTACAACCAACAGTTCATAGTATATATAGACATGGATTACAAATACCACTATTGCAATGTTAGCCACTTTTTAGAATGGCATTCTCCCAATAAGTGGTATATTTTTAGAAAGCAGACTTCATCCACAAATAATATACATGGTTTGTAAAAAGGCCATTATAGTCTAAGATTGAAATGACTACTTTAGAAACGTAACTCTG
Source organism: Ilyophis sp. 1 JC-2022 (assembly GCA_022702515.1). Lineage (NCBI taxonomy): Eukaryota > Metazoa > Chordata > Actinopteri > Anguilliformes > Synaphobranchidae > Ilyophis > Ilyophis sp. 1 JC-2022. The sequence continues at coordinate 65,704,962 of CM040406.1, forward strand.
AAGTCATAAACTGATCAAGAGGGTTGAGGGGTATCGCCAAAAATATAAAATGAATTAGACTAATCTTACTGGAATCCCAATTCACTATTAACAGCCATGTGCATCATGACCAGTATAAGATAAAGTCCCCCTCAATCCCTGTATTATTTATTAGTTTGATTACAGTGCATATGCAGAAGTGTGAAATGCTGGTCACTGTGACCGGTATAACTGGCATTTGTGCTGTGTTTTAAAAAAAGTAAAATTGTGGTCAGAGTGACACACATTAAATTGATGATGAAATACCACTCTGTAGACTTCCAGGAGTGAACTAGCTAGGCACCACAACAGCAGAATATCACTGTTAATATACTGGGGTTTGTTTACACTGAGCAAAGTAACTAACATCATCTAATTTAACACATGATATATAATATATATATTTTTTTTTTAATGTTTTTTAAATTTATTTAACCAGTTGGTAGCTCAGTATGAGCACAAAACAAAAGTAAACACACACAGTTGTGAAACCTCAAACTCACAAGTGTGGCATCAACATGTCTAGTTTGGAAAATACAAGGCCCTAACAAAAAAGCTTTCAATGTTCTTTAAAAGTAAGAAAACAGCAACTGGACGCTGGTGACGAAAGACCAGTGGGATCAGCCGAGGGACGAGTGGAAGAATCCATGGAGTGTGAGTAATGTTTTTAAAAAAAATTTAATTAACACCTGCCATCAGCCAAATGCTGGTAAAATCTTGATTGTGTACTGATTTATACTCTAGCAGACACTACGGCAGGTAACCAACCAGGTTGTGTTATACTGTAAAAGATACAGTGGCTGGTAATATGTTAAAAATGTCTGGTGATTTTTACAATACACAAACCATTGTGTGAGTGAAGTTTTTGGGGGATATTCAAATATAAAACAAACATGTAACATTTACAACCAGGGTGTGAAATTAACACCCACTACCAGCCAAACGCTGGTAAAACTTTTATTGTGGTTGGTAATACTTTCCACTCTAGCAGCCACTTTGGCAGGTAAACAACCAGATTGTGCTATATTGTAAAAGGTAATTTTTACAATATAAAAATTGTTAAATGGTAAAATTTTAAAAATGGCTGGTGATTTTTAGAATCCACAAACTACTCTGGCCACTGGGTGAAAAAGGTTATTTCATGCCCTGATTACAACACATTAAATAACACATTGTTTTGAGATATGCTACCAAATTAAATCAGAAAATGAAATGTGTAGGCGGGCCCACCCCGAGTTTGCCACCCTACTTAAAAATATAAAAATGGAAATGTCATTGTTTTTAAAAACAAAAATCGAGTTTACTATCATTTAAAAATCAATAAAACAATTGTTTGCATAAGTGCTGCATTTTGTGATCTGACCTCGGAAATGGAAACAACTCCAAGTATGAAATTAGCCTTTTGATTGGCGGAAATCTCACTACGATGGGCTGCTTGGCCAATGGCAGACGAATAGATTTGTTTACGTTACCTCAGGAAAGCCAATAAGTAACCTAGCTAAATGATAATGTCATCTTTAGCTAATAAGAGGAGCTTGCCACCAAAAAAGATCTAATCTTCGTTCCATATTAATGTAAGATCGGGGAGAATGGGGACGGTGGGAGCCGTTCTGATAATACAGAAGCCAACGCGAACGATACAGTGCAGATAAGCTGTCAGAACACCAGGAGTCCGTCCCTACAAACCATGGCTTTATTAAACTCACCTTGGAGTGTAACTAACTCGTAAGTAAAGCTTGCCATCTTCATTAGAGAATGAAACTCCTAAATTTCCCAATCACAGTGCAGTGTTTAAACAACACTATTTTAGGCAATGTTTTTAACATAATGTTAAATACTTTATCCTCTGTTCTCCCGTCCTTTTTCATTATTTTCCGGTCTCTTATTTTCTTTGATGTCTTTTAAACTATTAAACTGAATTAAACTAATTTAATTTAGTTTAATAGTTTAAAAGGTAGCAGATTTTCCTACAAAATATTAAAAAGACCTGCAGTACAAGCCCAAAACACCTGCGATGACAGGAGGAATCTCCTTTAAGTGCCACTAACAGAGCCTAATCGTGAGAGCTCACTAATTCACTCAACAAGACGCCATTTTCATTGGCTACAATGCTGGAGATACAAAAGCAGAAAGTTCCCAATGTTTCCCCACTCGTAAAAACCTTTCGGTCCCTTCCAGCCACTTCCGTTAAAAGTGAACGAGTTCTCTCGATTCCTGGGGACAGTGTTTCAGCTAACAGGTCTCAGCTCCTACGTGGAAATGTGGACATCTTGATGTTTCTCAAAAAAGATTTTGACTTGTCAGAACAGCCATTTTATTAGTAGCCTAAAGACTACTAAAAGAGTTTTCTTTGTAATTGTAAACAACAATTTAGCTTGAAAGAAGAATATGTTCTCAATATGGACATTTAATTTGATTGAGTATCTTATTTAATTTCATGAAATGGGTTGTTATTATAGCCCTGGATGCTGATTTGTTCAGAAAGCGCTTTACTGCAACTGGTTCAAACTGCCGCTCGGAAGGTAAAGTAGCGCTATATCTAATGGTAGATGTACGTTGGCTAAAGGATATACAGTGTATTCTCCAAACAAATTAGGTGGATAAAATTGTTTATAAGTAAATATAAGACTAAATCTAAAATATAAACTTCTTTGAAACATGTATATTTAATAATAATCGTTATATCATTGAAAATAAACGGCACACTCTTTAAAAATGTTAGTCCCCCTCCACCGTGAACTCTGTCTCGTGATACAAATTGTAACGTTAGTTGAGTGTGCCGTTACATCCCTACCATCCACCTCAAACACGCCCCTGTCTGGGGTCACACCATCATACCACCCTGCCTACAAATAAATCCTGGGGAAACACGGAGGTGTCTGTTATATGGTGTTCAGAAGCCATTTTCCTAACACAAACACTTTCTTTCCCCCCCACACCCTCCCCAAACACACACTTTTCCAGCTCCTCAGAAAGGTAAAAGGAAGCACGATGGGAATGGTGAGCTGATATTAAAGAGGAGAAAGGGGAAAAATAAGAGACAGTCTGTGTTTTCATATGAGACAGAAGAACGTCTCTTAACCTGTGAGTATCTTATCTTTTCTCCCATAATCTACAGTACCTCATAGTGAATTTTACAATATTGAAAAGCACTATTCTAGACCTATAAATAACCATAAACTGAAATTGGATTCAAAAAGCATATGTCCCAAACATTTAATTTTTATAGGCTTTTGTAAATTTGTCAAGATTGTTACCTACATTTTAGAAAAAGCCACATTTTCTTGAATGTGTTATTAGTGTTCTTTTTACCAATAATATAAAAAAGAAACATTAAGCTCCATTTATGTGATGCTCGCACCTGGAGCCTTAAACAGAGCACCCCCTAAATAGATGAGAATTGACTAAATTTGCCATTCTGCATGAAGGGCTTAAGCTCCTGTTCTTATTGGAGTTTAAATGAGATGTTTAAACCATATAGAAAACAGTAATCCAGGAATAATTCATTTTTAAAAACATTGCCCAAACCATGGCAACAAAATGCACCCCACATTAGTAAGGAGCCACCAGAACCCTTCAACATCAGAACATGGTTATGTTTCCATTTATCTGTTCAGTATCGGTGCAGTGATGACATTTAAAAGTCAAACGTCTAACGCATGTTTTTCACTGTGATTCCACTGCGTCTCAACAGGTCAAGATGCATTTGAGGATGGAAAACAAGCCATGTCTCAGATTTACACCAAACTCCAAAGTGTTTCCTGCAGAGAGGAACAGAGCAAGACATTTCTGGAAACGCTGAAGTAAAAAGTTCTTGTGTCATAAAACTTTATACATTTATTTGAAATTAATTTGCGGTGCAAGCCCTTAAAATTTGAAATCAATGTAATCCTGCAATCAATGAACAGAACGCATGTTTTGAACATGTTACTGCTCCTTGTCAATGCCAGCTGTACAGTATTTTATGAAAACAAGATGAATCACTTATCTTCAGTATAAGAGTCTTAAATCATCTGTAATAGGCCCACACATGACAGTAAGTGAAGTAAGTGTTAGGTAAGTGTTAGATTAGGCTACACGTAGTGAAAATGTGGAAATGCTGTAACTGTTTCAAAAATACTTCAGTACCATTTCTGAACACAAGTAACTTGGGTTACTGGGTTATTAAATCTGTCCAACTCAGAAGTTTGTCCTATCCCTGCAGAATGAAGATATCAGATTTAAAAGAATACAGCCCAAAAAAGAAAATTTACATCGGACTCTTTGGGAAGACGGGAGCAGGGAAGAGCTCATTGATCAGTGCAATTGTCAATGAAAATCAACTTCTACCTTCGGGAAGCATGCATGCCTGCACTTCAGTCTTTGTGCATGTGCAAGCCAATACTGATCCTAATAAATACAAAGCTGATATTGAATTCATCAGCACAGAGGTAAGCAGATGAACACAAAACAGAAAATGAGTTATTGCACAGCAATCCTCATACACTGCCTGGCCAAAAAGAAAGTTGCTGTTGGACCTCAGTATTATGATCTGGGGTTGCTTCAATTGGTCAGGTCTAGGCTCAGCAACGTTATGCAGCAATAAAATTAAGTCAGCTGAGTACCTGAATGTACTGAATGACCAGGTTATCCCATCAATGGGCATATTCCAGGATGACAATGCCAAGATTCATCGGGCTAAAATTGTGAAAGAGTGGCTCAGGGAGCATGAGGAATCATTTTCACAGATGTATTGGCCACCAGAGTCCTGACCTTAACCCCAATGAAAGTCTTTGGGATGAGCTGGAGAAGACTTTACGGAGTGGTTCGACTCTCCCGTCGTCAATACAAGATCTCGGCCAAAAATTAACGCAACTCTGGATGGAAATAAATGTTGTGACATTGCATAAGGTTGTCGAAACAATGCCACGACAAATGCGTGCCGTAATCAAAGCTAAAGGCGGTCCAACTAAATATTGGTGTGTGCAACTTTTTTTTTGGCCAGGCAGTGTAGTTCTGACAGTTACAAGGCATAAAGGCACTACAAACTCAAGTATAGAGACAGAGCGCAAATAGGCCCCGCCCACCCCGGGGGGGAAACACATCCCGATATCGCCGTCCATTTGACTTGACGTGCCGGTGCCTTCTTGTCATTTTGATCTGTTAGCCAACAGCATAAAAATACCTAAAACTTGTTGTTTGGTGGGATGCACTACAAACAAGACAAAAAAAACAGAATTGCAGTTTTATACGATTCCGAACCGAACCACGAAACAGAGCCCATAAGACGAGAAAAGTGGATCCGAGCAATAAGACCTCACGTCGGCGGACATGTGCAGCAGGCTTTTTTTCCCACATGTAGCTAAGTTTAGTCAAATAAGTTATCCAATTGTCAATTTACAGCGAACTACATTGCTGTAACATTTTGACCATATGCAAATTGTTTGTAGTGGAATGTGGATAAATCGGAGTGCTATAACGTTACAGTAGCCTATTATATTTGCAAGTGCAAAATATTATCATCCACTACCAAAAAAGTTGTGGACATCATCGTTGTATGTGTCTAGATTCCTAATAAATGGTGAGATAAAGAAAAAGCAATCAGCTTTCAATAAAAATCTCATGCCAAATTCTTATGATAGGCTATATTTTCTAACATTTTGAGAACCTTCATAAAATACAATTTGCTAAAATGATTTTGTTAAAATACAGTTGGTAATTTGGCCAGACAAAAAAAAAAGTGCAGATTGTAGGCTAAGCCAGCAAAATAGAAGTAACGATAGCCTATTAGGCTACTAATAATAATAATTATAATAGTAGTAGTATAGTACCCTACGCTATAACGTTACTGGTAAAGTGTAATTAGACTTGGGTGTTTCGATCTTAGATTAAACCATAATCTTACCTGCTGACATTTTGATCAATAGTTGTAAATATCAAAGTAGCTATCTAACTTCTGGCCATTCCATGGGATCCTTTCTCCAAGACGTGCAAGTAAAGGAGAAGGGACTTTGAGGGAGTCCAACAATATTGCGTTTGTCAACTTACCTTTTCCTCTCTGGTAGACACAGGGTACCAAAATAGTCCTTTGACATGCTGAAATGTGGTGTTCTTCACACTGACCTGAAATTAAATGTTCTAGATCAGTGGTTCTTAGCTACCGGTGTTTTCCCGTTGGTGCGGATTGTTTTCCCCCACGGTGGGCGTGGTTTTCAGAGTATGACGCGTGACACTCTGTCTCTATAACTAGCTACAAGGCACTACAAACTGAACTATGACTGGTTACGAGGCAGTATCAACTATGACTGGATCCCATAAATAGATCAACGCCAACATGTTCTACAGTATGTACTCTTTCTTACATGCAGAATGATTATACATGTTGATAATTAAGAAATGATTACTTCAGGAATGGAAATCAGAACTACAATACATGGTAGAATTACTCAAAAATGAAAACGACCAACAAAACATGGCAGCAGAGAATGAAGAAGATGATGAAGATGCAGAAGATGATGAAGATGCAGAAGATGATGAAATTGTCAAAATGGCAAAAGAAAAGATTGAAGCCATTTATGGAGAAGAAGGACTGCGAAATTACAGCGAATTGGCAGGAGCCAGTGAGTTTCCTGAGATTCCAGCCACAGGCAGGAGCACGGAGAATTTTGACACTGTGAGTCTTACGTACAATAATATTTCAGGGTGAATGGACATCTTTTTTTACAGGTTGACTGTATTTTGGCTGTAGATTTAAATTGAATATACAAGCTACTACAATGTCTCTACAGGCCGAAGAACTGTCTGAATACATTGGGTGCTACATTCGAAGTGACAAAGAAGCAAAGGAGCAAAAAGAGCAGGAGATGTTCTGGCCTCTTGTAAAGCGAGTCACCATCTCCTTGCCGAAGTCGCCAGCTCTCCTGGAGAGGATTGTGCTAGTGGATCTGCCTGGGGCCGGAGATGTCAGTAAATACAGAAGCGAGATGTGGAAAGAGGTACTGTCAGTGTTTCATGATTTAATACGTTAACTATTTGGATTGTCCAGTCATGCTAATGAGTCCATACCATCGACACTGCACTGTGTCCGTTTAGGGAGCAGATAAGAGCACATTCAGGTCTAGCCAGCTGGTTCCTACTTCCAAGGGCAACGCTGAAACTGACCAAATTATTTTTAAATCCAACAGTGTCTCAGCCAGTGCTCCTCTGTGTGGATTGTGAACGAGATAAACCGTGCTTTGTCTGACAAAGTTGCCAATGAGATCTTTGATAAGTCATTGAGAACTGTGGCTGGAGGAGGAGAGTGTCACAATATCACCTTCATTGCCACCAAAACAGATGACATCGACCCGGAGGAGATCAGAAGGTTAGCTGCTATATTATTAATTTCTTTAGACATATTGAGTATACCACAGACCTATCATGTTTTTAATTCTGAATGCATTTTCAAATTTTACCAGGAAATATCATCTCACAGATGAGGATCTTGATATTAAACGTGACAATGTGGTAAGTAAAAGTTATATAAACATTGAATATTTAATAAGAAATATGTCATATTTGACATTTAATATTAATATATTTATCAGGATCCTCAGGAATTTGAAAGAAGAGAAAAACAGGCATGTATACTGTTCCGTAATGAAAGACTTAAAGAAAAAATCAGAGCTCTCTTCAAAGAGAAAACAAAGGTGAGTTCACTGTGATAGCTTTACTGTAACTGAAAATTGCTGCATCTTGCTTTTCCACAAAGACAACTAAACAAACTAATAGGAACAAAAGCATTAAAAAAGTTATGGTCACATTATCCGTATGAATTATCAGTATTTAAAGGGAAATCCACCAAAAAACAACATTAACCTCATTTAACAGATCAACGCGTAACTCATTAAGCCTCTCTTTGTGGCTGGCCAAAACAATCTCTAAACAGAAATATCGGCAGTGAAAGATACGAGTTTGGTAGCGGTATACGTCAAAATGACGTACACCTCTACCCTTCCTCATTTTTGAAAAACTACAATGAGTGGGTAAGTTGAAATTGATGATGCAATATATACGAAAGGGGGGCATTGACTGAGCCAATAGACAGTATGTTGCCAACACACAGTATGATCAGGAATGTTTATAGTCTCGCCCAAATGTTCTCCTCAAAATCATCTGGGCGATGCCTGCTACACACTTGCACATTCTTTAGCTGTGTCTCAGGTATATCAGGAGGATATATAGCATTACCAATTATAGTCAGCATCAATTCTTACCCTCATCTTGCAATAGCAGGTAAAAATAAATTCCATTCAAACCTTTGCAATTTTCTCATACAGCGAAATGCCATTTTCTTTTCAGTAGCACGAAAGTATACTGTACTGAACACCATTAATCTATATTTGCATTCTTTGGTGGCTAGCTTGCTAGTGAGTAGAAGAAAGACTTCCATGCCAAATAGAAACACCCAGCATGTCCGTTTGTATTCAGTAGTGGAAAACTATGACTGGTGTTGTCTGACCACCGCCCGTAGACTGTAAGCGCCCTCACCATTGTAGTCTATAGTAAAGCAGGTACCTGGAACATGCCCAGTGGTTTGGGGCTATATCACTGCACTCACTACAGGTAGAGTTGGCTGAGACCCCATTGTAGTCAGGAGGACAGCTACTCTTCTACAAATAAAAGATCATTTTTACTCCGTTGCGCAGAGGCTTAATTTTACCAATTTTCTTCTGTTTTGTACTGTTCTGTTGAAAGCTTAGTAACTCCAGATATCAATGTAACACAAACACCAATAATGCCTTAAATTAAAGAAGACCCTGGTACCATTTATTATCATGCCTTACATTTAATTATTTTCATAACTCAGATGTAAATTATGGGCAGTGAATGCACAACCCCCGGTGAAAAACAAAGTTCCACCACTCTAGTGCGCAGTGAGAGTCAAATACGTGAATAAGGTTAAACTTTACATTTTCTGGTTTGCAAACCTCCTGTCTGCATGTGTACAACATATAAAAGTGATATGTATTACTGCTCACATCCAGGCAATTTGAAATGGTGTACCTTGGTGTCCAAATTGTGTATCACAGTAATTCAGAAAATGATCAAAAACAGATAAACTCTTGACTAGTTGGAAATATATTTTGTATCATTAGATCATTTCCAACTTTTGCTAAATATTAGGGGAATGGTAATAGGTGTCCAAAAACCTACCCAAACCTTTCCAAACCCATGGAAACATATGCAAAGTATCCAAGCTATCCAAAGTACTACAAACATGAACACAGCTTTAGTGTCCATTTGAAGCACATTATTATGTCCTATGAGGAGGCAATTAATGAGGGGAATGACCCTTAGATAATCAATTTCTTTGTCTGTTTAGTTTCCAGTGCCAAAAATGTCATAAAAGGTAATTTATTGCCAACCAGTCAATGTACGAGAGTTTGCACATGCACACAGTTTACAGCGTAATATGTATTACTACAACTATTACTATTACAACTAATTATCTCCTATATAAACATGTGCCAGCCCATGGATTACTGTACGAAACAACTAGCTGTCGTGTCATCCATTTATGTCCCTATATTAGCTTTGCTGTTTCACCCAATGTAATGAATGGCTAGGCCACACATGAAAGCTTCTACTATAATGTAGTATAAATTCCCAGTAAAGTTACAGTCTAGCTATAATAGATTGGCAGCTCACCACCATTGTCATTACTTATGGTAAACAAATCCAAGTTGCCTCAGTCAGAGACCTTTTTCTTCATGTTTGTGATGTAGACTCCAGGGTCTATGTCACTTGGGTCAGTGCACAAAAGGATTAAGAATATTTAGTACAAGTGCATTTAAAAAATTGTGAAAAAAATTACAACATTTTGAGCAAAGTCTTTCCTACATGTAGGCTGTACAAAATCTAAGTACTGTAACTCCACCCAGGCACCCACTAGGATATACGTTCACATTATGGAAGCCTGTTTTTTGGAAGCTGAATTTGTAATGAGTGCGGAACTACATGTAATGGAGCTAACAGCTTAACTATTTCCCAGTAGTGTCTTTTAAAAAAATGTTGCCTTCAAGTAGTTACGTTATTTTAACCAAGTACTGAGGTAGCGTAGAGAAAGCCACACGTCCCCCAATTTAAACTGCCGAAGCAACTAAAACAAAACAAACAAAAACAAACATTGGCACAAAGTCATGGATGAGGAGTCTGCAGTGCCATAGCCAGAGCTCTCATCATTGTTTCAGTGTATCCGTGAGATTAAGTTAGTTCACTGTTAAGTTATTTAGTTATTCAAATAACCTTTTGTTAGTGTTTTAATAAACAAACTGTCATTTTGTGAATGTTATTAATTAATTTTAGGTTTTAGATGGTTGGTGAGTTTGTGGCTTTGGATTCATTAAACGAGCAAGTGACAGAAATGTGTCTAGTTAGCTAACATTATGTCATTCACTATTGAAACTGAACAATATAACTTCATGGGAACTTATCTTGAACATTTCTCCCCTGAAGTCAACTTGAACAAACCAGGAGCAAAATTTACGTTTAACTTAAGAATTAATACTTACCGCATGTTATTTAAAGAGGGACTGAACATGAAAACAGTAGCATTAGCCAACTTCTGGCATGGCCCATAGGTGACCTCATTTATGTTTGTTCATGAAGTAGTTTCAATATAGTATATAATATAATATAATATAATATAATATAATATAATATTTTTTAAAGTTTATTTTAGTTAACTACTTTTCTCTTATTGGTAGCTGTTCCAGTGTTGAGTAACTGGTAGCTTAGCTATATTTTCAGAGTAGCTTCCCCAGCACAGCACATTACAGAAAAAACCATCTTTAATAATTACGTGTGAATAACAATTATAACACTTGATTTCAGAAATTTCTGATTGGTGATGAAGGGCATTCAGATGAGTTCTTTGATATGTACACTGTGAGTTCTGCGGAATTCAGGAAAAATGGACAAGGGAAGTCAACTGTTCTGGAGCTCAATGAAACTGGTAAAAAAAAAAAAGTTTATATATATTTGAGCAAATTAGAGAAAATAAATGGTTTCAGGGTTAACTATCTTTTTTTCACTATTTACAAAGAATTGCCAAATCTGCAGGAGCACATTAAGAAACTGTATGTCTCCCATTCCATGAAGGAAGTGAAAGATTACATATCTGATGTTTCTGGAATCATTTCACATCTTCACGTTTCAAAGGATTCCCTCAGTTCAAAGGTGTGTTTCAACTGCATCAATATGTATATTTTAATATATCTTTAAAAATATATAATATGACTTAGAACCAAAAGCACACGATTTCACTGCTGACAGTGGTTCAGCTAGGAGCTGTGTCTGAATTGCTCTATTAAAGTCAGTCTGCTGGAATTCTGCTGTGCAGCCAGCTAACTCCTACTGCAAGTTCAAAAAACAGATAGCTAGCTTGTAAGAAACATTAATTAAGTAACATTTTTTGGACGCTGTTTCATTTAATATGCATGTCATGTTTAAGTAAAGTTTTCGCTTTAACATCAGAAGTTACACTTTATGTGTGAGTGTAAGTATTGCCTTTGTTTCAGGTTCAGTCTTCAAATTCCCAGGAGTTCAACCGACTTGAAAAGGATCTGAATAAAATGTGCACAAATCTGAATTCAGCTTTGAGCAAAGTTTACACCGAACTCCAGGACTGTCTGCTGATGGGAACAAGGGCAGCAGAGAAAGGCTGCCTGAGAAATGCCACAAAGTGTGTGCTGGAACCTGTGAGTTTGTGTTAGCTGGCAACCGCCAGTTTTTAGCTGCTAAAAATTATATAAAATTACCTGCAAATGAACTGCAAAAAAAAAAAAGTTTAAGTTTTTTTTCCCAAGGTGTGCGTTCATTTTATTTTCATCATGCTAATAATTTGGAATAGTGCTTTGAGGAAGGAATGTTACGTAAAAAAGCTTTTTAATAAAAGAGTGATCCCAGATTTGGGATATTAGTTGCCCAGTGGACAGCCATGTGAAATTACGATTTGGGATATTAGTTGCCGAGTGGACAGCCATGTGAAATTAATATTTGGGATATTAGTTGCCCAGTGGACAGCCATGTGAAATTAAGATTTGTCCATCCCTGCCATGGTATCCATGGTTTCACGGTAGGCAGACCAGTAAGTAATACAAATGCAATGCAATATAAATTAAGTTATATCAGCAAGCATACCCTCAGCTTTGCAATCACATGCCCCAACACCTCATTATTTAGAACCTTCATTAATATTAGTTTTTACAAAACAAGTGAAAACTAGGAGTGGGACATTTTACAATTTTATCTAGCTGTTGTGTCCTTGTGTTTACTTGGTTGCTCTTTTTGTTTGTTTTTATAACTCCCAAGCAGCTTGTACAGCGATAAAGAGAAGGCGATGCACTAATGGCTTTCCATACATGGCGATTTCTCGTTTGTACTTGTGTTTTTTTGTACAGACATGGTGTGATAACAGAGGCCACCACAAGACGCTCAAAGCATTGTGTAGAAATGATGGATATTACCAGTCTGGCGGCAAAGTAGGGGTAATTGATCTGAACTACACTCTGTCAGAACCCATGTACAAGAAGATGAATGAAAAAAACCTCTTTCTGGCAACTTTTGGGTGAGTGACTTTTGTGTTTATGAATCATGTATTTTAGGCCTATATCTGATGATTCAGAGTAAACAATCATATTTCAGTTCATCTTCCATTAATTTGGTCATTGACCACAATGCACTCTGAAGTATGTGTTGTCAGGGACTGTTTATTTTCACTCTGCTGTCCACCAAACACAGTCAAGTGCATCAGAGGTGTGTATTTCATGTGCTGTTAGCACAGTTAGACTGCAGATGCACAGTTAGACTGCAGATGCACAGTTAGACGGGAGTTGCTCTTGTGTGATCACACAGGGACACACCTGCTGACCATATCCATATCCCCCCCTTCATTGGAAATGCCCACTAGGGCTGTCAGCCATAATCAGCATGGGCTCAGTCAGGATTCAATAGCAGATTCATTGGTACACTGAAAACATGTACATTTATCAGCAGAACATGCCACTCAACAGCCCCATATTTCTGTGTTTTGATTATGTCCAATTATCAGAAGAGCCTCATAATAACACCAACAAATCATTTTAAATTGTCTTTCAAGCGCTGAAAGTTCGAGAGCATCAATCAAAGGGATCTTCTCAAGTTTTCAAGAAAACTTCATTACAAATGAACTTCTGAAATCTCACGTAAAAAAGAATACAGACAAATACCTGCGTCTGGTGTACATTAGAACAGAGGTGAGAAGGAACCTGTTTTAATGCATCTTCTTCTGTAGACCTGCAGCTGTACCCATATCCCTGCATTATTTTATCTTTTCTTACATTCTTACACATTAGACCTAATGCTCCATTACAGAAATTACCTCAGCACTTTTTTCAACAAATTAACTGAAACATCTTCCCTTTCATGTCAACTAAGCAAAGAAAATTGCAAAAGAATTTGGAGAAGGAAATCCTAAAGAGAAAGAAGCGTATCTACGATTCCCTCAGTGATTCAATCCGAGACACCATGATCCAGACATATCAAGGTTTCCATTTCAATATTAGACAATTGGGAATTAAATAATCACAATTTTCTCAATATTAATATGTTAAATACACTAGTTATTAAAAATGAATGCATAAATGTGTTTATTTTCAGAATGCTCTGGTATCCATGGGAGGTCTTGTTTAAATCTGATTCAAGAGAAACTTAAATCCAAAATTGAGACGTCCAAAAAGGACATGTTCCGTAAGGCCATGGACAAACTGATGAAAGAATTCAGTAAATTGAAGGTTAGTTTTCTCTGGAAAATTATATTGCCTTTATGGAACACTAAATTATCCAAGGCGGTGGAGAGGGGGGTAAGTTAAATCAATGTGTACGGTATTGTTACACATGCGCACACAAGGTAAATTATAAAACAATAAGGAAATGTACTCATTTCAAAGCCAACAATTATTCATATAGGAATTCCTTGTGGAAGGGGGTGGGGGTGGGTTAATTCAATGTGTATGGTATAATAATGCTTGCAAGGCAGTACCACCTTTTGTACTAACTTTTCATTACATTTACTTAGTTTGCATAAGCTACATATATAAGACAAATGTTTCTGCCTGATCCAAATACATTTTATTACTTTGATTAAGATCACAGGACTTTAGCTCAGATTTACCACCTTAATAAAAATGGCTTTACAACAGAAAATGATCAAATCTGTTTTTCAATAATTACTCAGGAATTCCTTGTGGAAGAAATGAAGACACAGATGACAACCTCCTTGACGCTGGCCCTAAACCAGATACCAGATGACCTCACTGACCTCCCAGGTAACCAATGGAAACCAGTTTAGGACTGTAGGAGGATGTCAGAGGACACTGTACTGCAAGCTCACCTGAACTTATTCAAATGTGGTGCTTTGTTTCAGATCAGGGTCGGGTTGCACCTGCTATTCGTAAGTTCTCCCTTAAGGTGGAACATAAAGCTCACACTACAGGCTTAGTAGCTACTATTTAGTTTACAACTAGTGAGCTACTAAATTTGGTTGCACCAAGCATGTGCCCTTCTTAACAGAAAACTTAGTTAGGAGGTTGTATGCGCTTCATAAAGTAATGTATAGTCACACAAAATGACGTTGATGTTGATTGATCCAATGAGCAGCATTTAAAAATGTGAACAGGAAATAGCGTTGCACTAGCGTGGATTTTTGTTTTCAAGCAGCTGAGCCATCCACTACACCACAGCCTGATTATGAAGATCTTTGTAATGAGACTTATGCTGCTTTCAAGTGAGGTCAAGTTGGGAATCCGTCACAACTCGGCCAACCGACTCGTTCACGTTCACATGCTTTATGGTCGGAAAATCTCCTGAGCTGAACCGTCAACTGAAATAATTCGTAGCCAGCCTGCTAGCAATCGACTAACTAGTTTTAGCAAGAATGTGAATACCACAGGGAGGTTAATGGTGCAGTACTATAGTTATCACAGAATGTCTGTAGTTCTATATTTGTAGCTGCGCTAGGGCTTTATTGTATGAAATGTATTACCCCTCACGCGGTATAGGAAATCCTAAATCGTTACAGCCCTACCACCATCACCACCACACAACAGCTCCAAACAGTCCAAGGCCATCCCACTGACCAATGCTGTTTTTTGACCGGTCAAGTTGCTTAATTTGTCAGTAAATTTAGGTTATTTAATTTTTACAATTATAAACTTGCAGTCTCCTACATGGCAGTGGCCCTGGTCAATAGCTCACCCTCCTCTTCAGTATTATATGTGCATGTCAATCTCTGGTCAATTCTGTATCTGTGCAGTAGCTGCTGTGTTGGGCCTTGTGTACAACGGCATACCTGCCTGCATGCATCGATCCCAAACAGTGCCATTCATTCTTAATTCCAGATGTTACAGAAGAATTTGAGATGATGAAGCGATGCTGTGACACTCTCGACCTCCAGGTTTGTTAGTGACTGAAAGAGGTCGGATGGATCCAGATGGATCAGAATTATTAAATGAAATGGAGATCACCGTGGCAACCTGTCTCAGCCAAACATTGAGGGTGCTGTCAAATATGGCCTTATGAATTATAAAAGGTATTTGTGTCTATTTTGCTTTGTTAACACGTACATCCAGTTATTCTCAGAAGGATTAGCAGAAATTTACCACACCAGAGAGGGTGTGACTAATTGACGAATGATTAATTTAGCTTTAAAAACTCTGTAAGAATTTGATAAATCAACTGGAGAGTTCTTTTATAACTTTAATGCCAGATTAATACTGAACACTTAATAAATCCCAATATCTAATCAGTAGGGGATGGCAGTTTAATTAGCCCTCTTGTTATCTTACTCATAACTCATAAGTATGTATTGCTATATTAAAGAACAGTTATTTGTTAGTGCCATGTGCATATGCAGCTAGCTACCTGCTGTAAGTTACCTACTCATTTCTGCTAGCAATTCAAAACACAATAAATGATAGATGCACAAAGGGGAAATGCATATGATATTTTAATTAATTCACTGCTTCACTGCACTCCAAGGTCATAGATTTCCAGCCCAGATGGTCTGAAATGTGCACATGCAGCAACAATGCAGTTTGCTTTTAATACCTACAGTCAGGGTATGAAATTAACTTATTTACCCACTGGCCAGAGTGGCATGTGGATTCTAAAAATTACCAGCCACATTACCCATTACAATATAACACAACCTGGTTGGTTACCTGCCAAAGTGGTAGAACATCTACTAGACACAATCAAAATGTACCAGCATTTGGCTGGTGGCCGGTGTTAATTTCATACCCTGCCTGCAGTAAGATCATGAGTTCAGTGATGTTTCTTAAACCGCTTCATATTAATTTCTTCTCCTGTCACATTAAACTTGTTTGTCATTTTAAACAGAAACAGATATTTTCTATGCTTTTTTTTCAGTGTTGGCTTTAGATTTGTGGATTAAAATATAATCATAATATTTCAGGGTGTGATGTGGGATTATAGTGGCTTCCTACAATTTTTTTTCTGAAAACATTGTTCTTTAATGAATCAAAAGTACTGCACTGACTAACTGATTTCAAAGTTCAATGACCAACCAAATATCCCAGATATATCCTTTTTTAATGATTGTTTTATGTATCATTGTTCTTATTTTGCTGAAGTTTTTTACTGGGTTCAAAATAAAAATAAGAGGAGCTGTTAATTTGTTTGAATCATGTTAAAAAGCTGTAAGGATGTTGATGGAAAGCATTAGCTAAATTTAGAGAACAGAATTGCATCAATATTTCATATCAAAGTAAGAACTGTTATAATCTGCTTTTACTCTCATTGATTTTTATTAAAATAATAAAGCTGGCAACATTTCTTCTTCTTTGACTCATTTGTTTAAACAGAAAATGGGACTCATTTTGGAAACAATAAGATAGTGATGCTTGAGAAATGTTTTTGCGACACCTTCCTCCCTCCATCCATTGCAGTGTTCTCACAATCATCACCTTTCCAGCATTTAAATACAAATGAGTAATTATTTTACTTATCAGGATATCAAATGTGGATATGCTCAATGCATCACCAGCCTGTCTCCCTACAGTTGAAAGAAAACCATTCCCTTTTTGAGACATCTTCTGAAAAATTCACTGAGGTCCACTTATTGCCAATACTACTGTTCTGCACAGTAACCTAGTGCTGAAAACACCAGAAAACACAACCTGAGCCTCTTGTATTTAATAAGCAGTCTGGACAGAAGGGAAGGCACACAGCACACAGCAGTTTCTAATGAGGCTATAGAACATGTAGTATTATGTGTTCCCCTCTCTCATAAGTGCATACAGTATACACTGAAATAACATTTTATAAATGTATAATGTGAATCTCTATGTCTGCAGAACCATTATAAAAATGCATATGATTTCATTTAAAAAATACTCACTATTTGATGTCCATCAATACTATGTCCATTCCAGGTTATAAAAGAGTAACTTTCTGGAGTTGCCTACCTGGACTTTGGGCACCAGTCTGTCCCGGTCAGTCCTCAACTGCATGCAAAATTGCTGGTGGTCAACTGTCATGTTAAGAAAAAACAGTTTAATTATTACAAGTAGCTAACCATATAACTTTAAAGTCATGTAAGGTTACTTAAAAACTACTAAACTGTAAGCGCCTAACGTTACTTTACGAACTGCAGTTGTAGGAGTCGGTATTGCCAAGACCAACAACTGATGTTCATAGTAAATTTGCCCTGTAGCCTGTTTGCTTTAATTAACGTTATCGAACGGTACATTATTGTCACGGCATAGAGGATGTGTTCATACAACTCTTAAGTCACGTCCTGGATCTATTGTTTATTCACACGTGTATTAAACTATTTTTATACAGTCTATGGTATGAACATGAACATTACTTCAGACTACAGGCCTATTTCACGTCGCTATGGTAACAGCTTCTGTTCCAGCAAAGCCGTGTTTGACAACTTCCGTTTGTATCAAGGGCAGCAAAGATCACACAACTGACATAACCACAGAAATATACTTTACTTAAGTTAGCTAATGGAGTTCAAGTCTTCCTTAAAAAAAAATACCAAAAATGGACATGAACAATGTTCACCGGCTAACGGACATTCACAGTAACACCAAGGGTCGAAAGTAAAGAAGGGATCCAATACGGATTTTCCATACAGACATTTTTGCTGGCTTAGTGGCTAGCTAGGAAAGGCTTATCCCCAGCGAGAAACAGTCGCACTAATAGTTTGACGGAACCACGTGCATAATGGTTCTGTTCAGTGATTTGTATTTATTTACGAAAGAATAAACTCCGCAACCCTGTGGGTGCATCTCAATGCTCAAAAAAATGCACCCTCCTTTCCTCCACTACCACCTCCTCTACTCCTTTCCTCCACTACCACCTCCTCTCCTCCGTGCTCTGGAAACTGATCTTTGTGTTTTAATTTGATGTTGCTGATTACATCTTAATTACGTATTAATGGTTACATATTGATGAATGTCGACGCAAACGGCAATGTCAGGTACATTGTATACTGTGCCAGCAAATACTTGAAACTCGAAACGTTCAGACAGTTTTGCATACTTCCGGGTAGGAGAGGAGTGGTAGTGGGGGAGTGGAGGAAGGGAGGAGAGGAGTGGTAGTGGGGGAGTGGAGGAAGGGAGGAGAGGAGTGGTAGTGGGGGAGAGGAGTGGAGGGAGGAGAGGAGTGGTAGTGGGGGAGTGGAGGAAGGGAGGAGAGGAGTGGTAGTGGGGGAGTGGAGGAAGGGAGGTGGGGAGTGAAGAACATTGGGACGCACCCACAGAGTTTTTCACACTTAGCTTTCGCGTATCTCCAGCACCTGTGGTCTACACAGTATAGTGTGCAAACCTTTATGTACTATTAAATCGCTATTTTATATTACATGCGTCTGTGTACCTGGGTCCAGGTACGAACAAAGTACTTCCGTATTGGTCCTCTCTGATCCACATCCAAAAGTGCTCAGCAACGCTCTGAACGGCTCAGAGCAAAACTGAGCAACCCGTTAAGTGTGTTCACCGTTCTGAGCAAAGCGGAGCCGCTCAGTTACTTTCCACTGTGTGGAACTGAGAAGGGAAGTAGTAGTGAAGGAGGTGATGTATGCGCACACGCACACACACATTTCCTTCATGACTCATGAGCCTTTCTCTTAGGACCTACAACAAGTTGTTCCCTAGCAATATTTATTCCCCATTGTATGGACACACCACACCAGTCACAGCTCAAACACATTGGAAGGCTTGGAAAACAACAAGTGAAGATTACCTGAGTTTGTCCCTTCAGTGAAAGACGGGTGAGTCCTTCAACGGTCAACTATTTACTGCATAATTATATAATTATACTGTATATCTATTGCATGTTGTTGTAGTTGCGACATGTGCATGTAACGTCTGGACTCAGAAAACCCAATAGCAGACCAGGATCAGGAAAAGAACGTAGTTTAATATCAGTCCAGAGGTCAAAGTCAGGTAAGCAGAGTAAATTCCAGAAAATCGAAAACCAATAAACAAGCAAAAAGTCAAAAGACAACTCACGACGATAGCGGTTTCCCGGAATTTGGTCATGTAGAGCAGTCATCTCATCATCCTCAGCACGCCTGATGAGGGGAACGAGGTGAGCTAAATAACATACGCCTGTAGAAGACTGTGGCAGGGCCGTCAGAGCCATACCGCCACAGACTAGAAAAACACGCTCTGGCAGTGGGACTGGGTGTTCTTCTGATTCAATGTATTCAAGTGTCTCATTACAGAAACCTTTTCCTAACAAAAAAAGAGCTAGTACTAATAGTTTGTACCCAAAACCATTGTGTAACTCCTGTTAGGGCTACAACGCAAAGGTGAGTAGACCCTCCTTGGCAACGGGTACGGCTAGCATTAAACATACGTTTTACACAGTCAATCATTTTACATTTCAATCCTGCTATAGTTAAAGTATTTCTCCACGGCACATAGGTTACAACAGCAGAACATGCCAAACGAGGAGATGCAAACTTTACTGCAGGGCAACTAGTTCCTCGGATAACCCACGAACAGAGGGGGATGCACTGATGTATGGGAAATAATAAATAACAAGAATAATAATGAAATAAATATACAAAACCGACAGACAGAAATACAGAACATAACATTGCAGGGTTTTTCCTGGCAGAGAAATGGCTTATGGTATAAATAAATAATTTTACTGTAAATACAGTTTTTGGAGTACAAAGAGCCCATGTAGGCTTTGGTTGTACCAGTAGGATGTGTTTAGGGGTTAGGGTTTAGAAATCAAGGTCCTTGAAGTTTTTTGAATATTTTAATATTACACCCTTTAGGCTATTTTGATAGCACACAAATAGAAAAATAAATAAACACTCTAAAACAGAAATAAAAAATAAGTGTAGCTACTAGTTATATATAAACAAAATAATAATTAAAAACAAAACATCTAAAAACACGTACAAAAGCACCGTGTGTGTATTTACATATCCTACGTTGCTGTTGTTATTTCAGTCCTAAATGCGATAGGTCACTGTGGAAATGTCGACTGTACGGGACTTTGGCGAAACGTAACAAGATAAACTCTTCAGGGTTAATCATAACACAGTGCTAGCTGCATAGCCTACAGGTAAGATTGGTTTCTGAAAGTGAAACTGAAAGTGACGAGAGTCTGGAATGGGACTCTCTGGCTGACGGAGAGGTGCTATCTTCTGAGGACCCTTCCGATTCTGAGATTCAGTGGTCACCTCCTCCTGGGTCACCTACTCAGAGGGAGGATACTAAGATAGCAGGAAATATTGAATTTCCTTAACTTCTCAACGTGCCGACCGAATACGTCAAACTGGCAAAGGGTTTTAGGAAACAGAGGGCAACCACCCTTCCCCCCAACCGTCCTTTCGATTGCACCATTGAGCTGTATCCAGGCACTACCCCAACTATTCAATTCAATTCAATTCAATTAGCCTTTATTGTCTCTCAGGAGAGAAATTTGTGTTGGGCAAACAAGGTACAGCGTTATACAGACACATACATACATACAATCCATACAGTAAAAGAAAGAAGACAGCAAAAAACGAGAACAGAACAGTGAACAGTTCAGGTATCTCAAAGTGATGCAGTATAACAGTATTGCACTATCCCAGTACTGCACTATCCCAGTACTGCACTATCCCAGTACTGCACACCCCCCGTATTGCACACCCCCCGTATTGCACTCTCCCATTATTGCACACCCCCCGTATTGCACTCTCCCATTATTGCACACCCCCCGTATTGCACTCTCCCATTATTGCACACCCCCCCTATTGCACTCTCCCATTATTGCACACCCCCCGTATTGCACTCTCCCATTATTGCACACCCCCCGTATTGCACTCTCCCATTATTGCACACCCCCCGTATTGCACTCTCCCATTATTGCACACCCCCCGTATTGCACTCTCCCATTATTGCACACCCCCCGTATTGCACTCTCCCATTATTGCACACCCCCCGTATTGCACTCTCCCATTATTGCATTCCCCCCGTATTGCACTCTCCCCCCCAGTTGTTCATTAGCTGTTATTGAGTGCTTTGATTGACAGTGGAACAAATGAAAATTTGTGCCTGTTGAGCCTGCAGTTTGGTACCCTGTACCGTCTGCCAGATGGCAGCAACTCAAATTCATTGTGGAGGATGTGATTTGGGTCACGGGTGATTTTAAGGCAATGCTTAATCACTGTTCTTTCAAATATCTCTTGGAGAGAACATGGGGGCTGCATGCCGATGATCTTACCAGCCCTCTTAATTAGATTTTGAAGTTGGGATTTGAGTTTGACGGACAGGTTACCTAACCATGTGGTGACGCCATAGCGAATAATGGATTCCATATTTGCCCTGTAGAACAACATCAGGATATTGTTTGCCACACCATGGACCCTGAGCCTTCTCAAAAAGTGCATTCTCTGATTAATACGGGAGCAAACAGAGTCGACTTGGTTGACCCAGCTTAACTGGGAATCAAAATAAATGCCTAAATATTTATAGGAGGTCACCTGCTCCACTCTCTCCCCGTGGATTAGGATCGAGCTGTGATCCCCCAACGATTTTGGATCGAAGATGATCTCCTTTGTTTTTTTAACATTTAAAATGAGGTTTTTCTCCTCACACCACTTCACAGCCCCTTCTATCGCAATATTGGACGATTTTCTCAATAGGCTAAGGATGACTGTGTCGTCTGAAAATTTAATAATATAGTTGTTTGGTTGCTGATTCCGCAGATCGTTAGTATATATAATGAACAGAAAGGGAGAACTTACACAGCCTTGGGGGGCTCCCGTGCTTATGGCCTGTAAGTCAGAGAGAGTGGAGTTGACTTTGACTTGCTGTTGCCTCTCTATGAGAAAATCACAGTACCATTTAATTATGTAAGGGTTGACATCCATCTGTTTCAGCCTATCTAACAGGGTCTGAGGTAGAATTGTATTAAATGCACTGCTAAAATCCATAAACATTAATCTGACATATGCTGAGGAATTCTCAACGTGCTTTAAGATCAGATGAGTGGTGGAGTTCAAAGCGTCATCAGTGCCTCTACCTCTATTATAGGCAAATTGATGAGGGTCTAAGAGATGCTCTACCTCCTCACATAATTTACCTACCATGATACGTTCTGATACTATTGATGTTAAAGCTACTGGTCTGAAATCATTATTTTCCTTCGGACAGGATTTTTTAGCAACAGGAATAATAACAGCTTTTTTCCATATGGCAGGAATGCTGCCTGAGTCTACCGATTGCTGGAATAGGGGGCTCCACGCTGGAGTTAGTTCCTCAGCAAATGTTTTAAGTAGAAGACCTGAGATGAGATCTGGTCCACTGGCCTTCTTGATGTGCAGTTTTTAAAAAACATTTGCCACATCCCTCGGCTCGATTACTATTCTATGCTTAAACGGGTCACACGCCACTGTATTTAGCATCTCTCTGCATTCATAAACATTCTTTGCAGGATCAGTGTCGAAGCGTTTGTAAAATAGATTAAATTCATTGGCCTTTTCTAATTCATTATGTACATGCATGTCTTTTTTCCCAGAGTTCATATTAGTCATTTCTCTAACAGAGTCCCACAACTCTCTCGAGCTTTTGTTGGAGAAGGCCTCTCGGACACGTATGCTATGCTGCTCCCTGGCTTCCTTTAGCTTCCCATTAAGTTCTTTTTGTATTAGTTTTAGTTCCATCCTGTTGTTGCTTCGAAAGGCTTGCTTCTTCCTCCTGATGCAGTTCTTAATGTCAGGGGTGATGTAGACCTTGTTGTTAGGGTATACCTTTATGGTCTTTTTTGGAACTATTAAGTCAACACAAAAATGAATATACCCTGTAATCGCCTCTGCGGTCCTGTCGATATTATTTTCATGAAAAACCTCCCAGTCTGTGGCAAAGAAGCAGCCGCTCAGCTCCTCCTTGTTGTTGTCCTGCCACACCCTGACAGTTTTCGAGACAGGTTTACACCTTTTAATAGCAGACTTATATGTGGGTATTAGGTATATAGTATTATGGTCTGAATTTGAGAGGGGGGGTCTAATTCTAGCTTCATATGCATGATTAATATTACCGTAGCATTTGTCCAATATCTTGTCCTTCCTTGTACTGTTGTGAACGTATTGCTGGAACCCTGGGAGGGCATATTCCAATTTGCAGTGGTTGAAATCTCCAAGGGTGAACAGCGGTGCGTCTGGCTTGTTTTTTAGCTGCTGATGGACACAGTCTGCTATGCGTGATGCAGCCCTGGACGCGTTCCCACTAGGCGGGATGTAGACCGCGCAGATGAAAATGTTCCCATAGTCTCTAGGGAGGTAGAACGGTCTTAGACTAAAGCATAAAAGCTCAAGATCCGGGGAGCACACAGTATCTTTTATAGTGTAATTCCTGCACCAAGCATCCCTGATATATATGCATATCCCGCCCCCTCTTAGTTTCCCCGAGTTATCGTTCCTGTCCATACGGACAGTAGTGAAACCTGGTACCTGTACCAACGAGTCTGGGAAGTCGTCCTGAAGCCAGGACTCTGTGAAAACCATGAGACACGACTCTCGATATTCATGACAGACCCTTGTATTCAGGCGTAGTTCTTCCATCTTGTTCCGTAGGGAGCGAGCATTACTGAAGAGTATTGATGGTAACGGTGGTTTGTTACCCCTTCGTCGGAGCCGTTGTTGAATGCCTCCCCTATTCCCTCGTTTGCGTGGCCGTCTTTCTCCTCGCCGTAGCAGCAGCTCCTCCGGAACGTGCTCCAGCAGGCCCGGTTCTGGTTCTGGCGTGGCTTTCTTCCGCAGGGACAGCAGCCATTCCCTGCCGTAGACCCACGGCGCCTGCTCGCTTCCCCCTGGAAGCACGGTGTAGGCGTTGTATTGAATGCCAGTGCAGATGCTAGCTGTTATTAGCATTAGTAGCATTAGTAGCATTAGCACTCCCGTCTTCTGAATCTTCCCCATTTGTAATTGTAATTGTTCTTGCTTCTCACGGCCCAGCCGACTTGCCAGCGCCTCAACAACTTCAGTGTGACTTGACACAACTTGACATTAAGTTACAATCTAAACAAGCCACCACCGCCGACAATAAAACAAAAAAACGAACAAACGCTGTGCTCCTGTGCTCCTGTGCCCGAGTCGCAGCCGTGCTGCGCCAATGCGCTAGAGGGAGCCTTTATTCCCTGTCAGCTCCCGAGAGTGCGGCTATGAAAGAATACATCAATGAGGCATTGGCTAATGACTTCATAAGACCATCTACTTTTTTACTTTTTCGTTAAAAAAAAGGATGGTACTTTAAGACCATGTATCGATTATCGTGCATTAAACGCCATAACTATAAAAAATCGATACCCACTTCCGCTTATGAATTCAGCATTTATACGTCTCCAAGGAGCTAAATTTTTTTTCCAAATTAGATCTACGTAATGCTTATAACCTAGTGCGCATGCGTGAGGGTGATGAATGGAAAACCGCTTTTAATACCCATAACGGCCACTACGCGTATCGGGTTATGCCGTTCGGGGTCACTAGCGCCCCCTCGGTTTTCCAGGCATTAGTCAATTACGTATTACAAGAGATGTTAGAAAAATTTGTTTTTGTTTACTTGGATGACATTAAATTTTTTTCTGCCGGTTTACAGACCCATATTCAGCATGTTAAACAGGTATTAAAGACCCTGTTACAGACCAAACTGTCCAAACGGTTTCTTTCTTGGGGTTCATTGTTTCTGAGGGCAAGGTCTCTATGAATCCTGAGAAAGTCTCTACTGTACTTGGCAAATTCCCACTCTGTGAAGCAGGTTCAAGGTTTGGAAACAAGTTCGCTCATCTCTGTTGCGAGCGTCGGCGTCCAAAAAGGTTTCGGCCGACAGACATCGCCAGACAGCTCCATCTTATCGGGTCAGTCAGCGAGTCTGGCTCTTGTCGTGAGATTAGCTCTTGAGGGTTGAGTCCAGAGGATAAATCCTGTAACGTTCCATCTGCAGTTGCCATGCTCCATGCGGATTCATCCCAAGTTCCATGTTTCATGGCTAAAGCCATTGCTTGTCAGTCCGTTGTCTCCTGCTGAGAGATCCCCTCCTCCTCCTCGGTTCATGGATGGTGGTCCTGTGTATACCGTCCGTCGTATAGTAGCGGAGAGACGGGTCGGCAGTTTTTAGTGGACTGGGAGGGGTATGGTCCGGAGGAGCGGTGTTGGGTTTCGGCCAGAGATATTTTGAATCCTGAGTTAATTAGAGATTTCCGCAGTAGTCGGCCTGAGGTCGTCCCTGAGAGGGAGCGGTCCTGTAGTGGTTTGTGGCTATTTGTTTTTTTTTCTTTTGCGGCTCTCCTCCGGTCTTCACGATTGTGAATAATCAGATTTTTTCCCACATTCCGTTATGGGGTTTGCCAGCCTCGTTATTGCTTCCACCTGTGCTTTTGCCTGCAGGGTATTTAAGTTCCTTACTTCCGTTTCTCCAGTGCTTGTTTGTCTTACGACATTGCATTCGAGCCAGGTATAGCCAGGTGCTAGCGACCTCCTGATATTAAACTTTGTTTATGTTCAGGGGGGACTTGCGAGAGCTACTTAATCGGGTATAGGATTGTTTTCCACCTGGTAGTGTTTTCTGCTATCTATTTTGTACTTCGCTGTTCTCTGGGAGAACTTTAGTTTTGGTTTTACATTCTACCGGCTTTGAGCTACGGTAGCCGAGAGTGTTCTTTTTGTTTGCCGAGTTTCCCGTTCTGCTCATTACATAGCTCGGGAGATTTAGTTGTTCATTCACTAGGTTTCTAGTTCACCCGTTTTTGTGGGTTTATTTTCGTTAGTGGCTGTTTAAGCCTTCAGGGATTACATTCCTGTCTTTTCTTTCTCCTTTATTATTTTCTCTCCCAATTATTGGTCCTCACTATTGTGAGCAGACTTGGTCTGATCCTCCCCACCTTCGCGTTTGAATATCCGATCCATTAAGAAACCCATTACAGAATCAGGTAGCCAGTAGCCTACAGTAGGCAAAGCAATGGAAAACGCCGAATGCTTAGGCCTATTTGTACAATGTTTTTTAAAAATATTATTGTTTCTAGCTATATCTGAACATAATTTTCTTGTAAACGGAAGTCTGTGGCAAGAGGAGGATTGTAAGCGCTTTGGGCTATTAATTGCACCCTTTTCTTAAAACTGTAGCCTAGTTTATAATTTAAGACAAACATGAATACTGTAATTGGGACCGATACGTCTACCATCATTAAAGTATGGGGCGCCAACGTGGATCGAGTTAAAGCTTTTACCTTTTCAGAAGTTAGGGCTTCAAAGGTAGCCTAATTCAAAATTGGAGCGTGCTCCATCCAACTTGCTGCGCACGCTATGTCTTTCTACCGAGTCGCCCCAAAAATTTAGGTTGCACTCTGCCACAGAATAGCTGAGCCGCATTTCTATAGACTACAGTATATGGTTCTATGCTTCTTCTACTCGTCTCCTAGTACTGGCATCTTGAAGGTGACTAGTAGCCTACAATATATATCATCAACCGCTAGCCGAAAGACCATATTGCACCCAAAAAATTATATTAAATTAATTCGGATATGATTTTATTTGCAGTTTTCTCAATTATTGTCATTTTGGCTGTCGTGATTTCCCTTTGGCGATCTGTGAAATCATTTTGGCGGCCTCCAAATAATTTACTATGTAAGAAAAACCCTGCATGTGATAGAACTGAAAAAATAATTGAAACTGGTTATGTGTCTGACCTGGGATGTGTACCGACACTGGTTTTCTCTATGGCAGTTCATACAGTACTTGGCTATTTACAATTCTGGTGGCTCAATGCAAAATATTTTATAAAAATGAATTGGCACAGATTATGAGAAACTCTGCATGGCATGCTGAACTACACACTCCAGAAATACTCTCTCGTTTTTAACCAATCTGAATTGTTTTGAGAAAGTTATGCTCTGAAATAGCATTTTTAAAGTTTGTTTGTCAAGTAATTTTTCAAAAAGTTTTTTTGTAATTTAGTGTTGGTAAATTATGCATGAATATATCAAACTGCTTTGGCTAGCTGGTTTACAATCACAGTCTCAACTGTCTCAACATTCTGTCTCATTCAGATATGCAGTACCATACCGTATTTCATAACAACCATTATGACGGTGTGATTCTGCTAAGAGAAAAATTTTAAATGATTAATGTTCAAATTAAAAAGCCAAGGCACCTATAATAGACTTTTTACCATTAAATACTTGACCCGTTAAACTGAACATAGATTTTATTAAAATTACTACTTACTGACACTGCAAAAAATATATTTTAGCCTTGTAATGAGACCTAAAATCTTAGTTAATTTTTCTCTCAAGTAGAAACTATTAGCTTAAAGTAATATCATGTAATAAAACCACCTGATTTTCTTCTGCAGGCAATAAGCAGCACAGGAGAGGTCTGACTCTCACTTTTAAAAAGGGGCGCTCCATTAGTGACGTGTGTATGTGATTGGTATGAGAGGATGAGAACATGTGTTTGCTGAGGCCGACCATTGGTCAGCTGCAGAAAGTGTTTCCTGACAGAACTCTGCTCAGTTCTTTTAAAATAGTGTGGATTTTAAAGTTGGAGACAAGCAGACACATTCTTTGGATTGAACCTCACTTGCAAAGGCCCCGGCACCCTTCATGCGCCACAATATTCAGGTCACACCTTTTCCCGTTTCTTACATTTTCAGACCATATGAGCGATAATTTGGCGATAATCTTAATCATAAAACATTTACATATATTCCAAATGACATTCAATATGTCGTGACTCTCTCAGCCAGTTAAGACTTGATAGACAAATAAAGGCGAGTCACATAACTAGCGCTATGGCCTGGCTGTTGAATTTAAGTGTGCGCTTACATTATTTTCTCAGGCCATTGAAACCTAATTTTACCCCATTTTCCCCTCAGAGAAGCACAGGGCTGAGGAGACCGTTCCAGAAACTGCTCCCATGGCTGAAGCAGGTCCTTCTTCCCAGAATGCAGACAATCAAACAGGCATTTACGAGTGTAAATCCCAGGGATGCATCTGTTGCAGGCATATATGGAAGGGCACTGATGCATTTCAGAGCACAGCTACAGGAAAACAATACAACATCACAGAACATCTGACTTGTAAGACACCAAGTGTCATCTACATCCTCCAGTGTACAAAATGCAACGAGCAGTATGTTGGGAAGACGTCAACCATACTGCAAAGAAGATTCAAAGATCACAGAAGTTCCATTAAAAAGCGCCAACATCGGCCAATCTCTGATCATTTCAACAGCGATGACCATACTCTTGATCATCTGATTATATATCCAATTGAGCAGGTCAATGGTTCCACAAACTTACATGAGAGGGAACTCTACTGGATCAAAGAGCTTGACACAATAACCAATGGATTCAATTTGGTGCCATATAAATGTGGTAAGAGTGTTTTATGTATGGATTCATATGATTAAGTGGAGGAGGGCTAAAGTGATTTGGTGGTCCAGCAAATTGAATGTAGATACGAATTTTAAATACGAATATCAGTGTTGACAAAAAATTGATGCTTTACTCTGTAAAATATTGCGAAGAACCTGGTACAACCAACAGTTAATAGAATATATAGACATGGATTACAAATACCACTTTTGCAATGTTTTTAGAATTGCATTCTCCCAATAAGTGGTATATTTTTAGAAATCTGACTTCATCCAAAAATAATATGTATGGTTTGTTAAAGGGCCATTATAGTCTAAGATTGAAATGACTACTTTTGAAACAAATCCCTTTTGGTCCAAAAGGACCTGATTTGAGTGGGATTTGGCCAATTTTTCAGAAACTCGGACGTCATAAACTGAACAAGAGGGTTCAGGGGTATCGCCAAAGATATAAAATCAACTAGACTACTCTTACTGGAGTCCCAATTCACTATTGACAGCCATGTTCATCATGACCAGTATAAGATAAAGTCCCCCTCAATCCCTGTATTCTTTACACAAGTTTGATTCCAGTGCATGTGCAGATGTGTGAAATGCCGGCCACTGTGACCTGTATAGCTGGCATTTGTGCTGTGTTATTGGGGAGTGACACACATTAAATTGACAATAAAATACCACTCTGTAAACTTCCTGGAGTGAAATAGCTAGACACCACAACAGCAGAATCACTGTTAAGATACTGGGGTTAGTTTACACTGAGCAGAGTAGCTAACATCATCTAATTTAACACATAATATATAATATACTATGTTTTTTTAATTATAATTTTTTTATATTTAAAAAAAGCTCAGCATGAGCAAAGAAAAAAAACAAGCACAGTTGTGAAACCTCAAACTCACAAGTGTGGCATCAACATGTCTAGGATGAAAATTTATTTTAAAAAATACATGACTCTAACAAAAAAGCTTTCAATGTTCTTTTAAAGTAAGAAAACAGCAACTGGATGCAGCTGACCAAAGACCAGTGGGATCAGCCGAGGGTGAGTGACGTTTTATTATTATTCATTTTTTTTAATTAACACCCTCCACCAGCCAAATGCTGGTAAAATCTTGATTATGTACTATTTTATACTCTATCAGACACTACGGCAGGTAACCAACCAGGTTGTGTTATACTGTAAAAGATACAGTGGCTGGTAATATGTTAAAAATGTCTGGTGATTTTTACAATACACAAACCATTGTGTGAGTGAAGTTTTTGGGGGTATTCAAATATAAAACAAACATGTAACATTTACAACCAGGGTGTGAAATTAACACCCAGCCAAACGCTGGTAAAACTTATATTGTGGTTGGTAATACTTTCCACTCTAGCAGCCACTTGGCAGGTAACCAACCAGATTGTGCTATATTGTAAAAGGTACTGTGGCTGGTAAAATGTTCAAAATAGCTGGTGATTTTTAGAATCCACAAACTACTCTGGCCACTGGGTAAAAAAGGTTATTTCATGCCCTGATTACTGTTATGTTCTGAGATTCTGTCTGTTATGTATTTTTTACTTGTTTATTTATTCTTATTATGTATTTATGTTTCTGATTATTTGTGGTTTCACTGTTCTGTGTTTTGTATTACTGTCACTCCCTGTCTTCGTCACACTTTTCGGGAGTCTGGGGATTTCGCTTTTCTCTGTATTTTCTCTGTTATGCGCTTTCTTCATTACTAAATAATACTAATTAACTAACAACCACTAAGAATTAGTGTCTACTAATGAATACCTTGTATATAATACTAATCTACTAACGCCATAGAATCAGGGTTTTCTACTAACTTACTAACGTGTACTTCTTTCCTCGCTGCAGCTGTCTCTTTTCTATCACTAATTATCTTTCTTTGGTTCCTCTTAACTACAGCTGACTCTCGTTTCCACTTTCCTATCCCTTATTGTATGCACTTGTCTTTAACTACCCAGTTCATGTTCAAGTCGATGTGTTGTGTAAATCCGGTCCCGCGTATTACGTGTTACCTTGTTAGTGAATGATCAGCTTCCCTCATTGTTTCATTACGCTCACCTGATTGTCATTATTATTATTATTATTATTATTGAGATATGCTACCAAATAAAATCAGAAAATTACATGTGTATAGGCGGGCCCGTCCCGAGTTTGCCACCCTACGTAAAAATGGAAATGTCATTGTTTAAAAAATATTTTTTAGGCTACAATAATTTAAAAATCAATAAAACAATTGTTTGCATAAGCGCTGCATTTTGTGATCTGACCTCGGAAATGATCAACGATTTAAAAGATTTGTGGAGTGTGTGGACTCTTGGTTAGTAAACAACTCCAAGTATGAAATTAACATTTTGATTGGCGGAAATCTCACTACGATGGGCTGCTTGGCCATAGGCAGACGCATAGATTTGTTTACGTTACCTCAGGAAAGCGAATAACTAACCTAGCTAAATGAAAATTATAATATAATCTTCGTTCCATATTAATGTGAGATCGGGGAGAATGGGGACGGTGGGAGCCGTTCTGATAATACAGAAGCCAACGCGAACCATACAGTGCAGAACACCAAGCTGTCAGAACACTGTCCCTACAAACCATGGCTTTATGAAACTCACCTAGGAGCGTAACTAACTCATCAGTAAAGCTTGCCATCTTCATTAGAGAATGAAACTCCTAAATATCCCAATCACAGTGCCGTGTTTAAACAACACTATTTTAGGCAATGTTTTTAACATGTTAAACTGATGATGAATAATTTATCCTCTGTTCTCGCATCCTTTTTTCATTATTTTCCGGTCACTTGTTTTCTTTGATGTCTTTTAAACTATTAAACTGAATTAAACTAATTTAATTTAGTTTAATAGTTTAAAGGGTAGCAGATAGATTTTCCTACAAAATATTAAAAAGACCTGCAATAGAAGCCCAAAACACCTGCGCTGACAGGAGAAATTTAAGTGCCACTAACAGAGCCTAATCGTGAGAGCTCACTAATTCACTCAAGACGGCATTTTCATCGGCTACAATGCTGGAGACACAAAAGCAGAAAGTTCCCAATGCCTCCCCACTCGTAAAAACCTTTTGGTCCCTTCCAGCCACTTCCGTTAAAAGTGAACGAGTTCTCTCGATTCCTGGGGACAGTGTTTCAGTTAACAGGTCTCAGCTCCGACCTGAAAATGTGGATTGATGTCTTGATGTTTCTCAAAAACAAACAAAAACTTGTCAGAACAGCCCTTTTATTACAGTTTTTTTCGATTGCTTAAGCACGATTTTGAAAACAAGGCCCGGTTTTTCAAAACACTACACACAATTAGCACAACCACACACCCAATTAGCAGAACACCTCAGATCTTTTGCAAAATGAAACACTCTTGTAAAAACTATACACTAATTTATAAAAACAATATTTTGTTACCATATGAAACACACACATTTCATATGACTTAATTATGTTTGAACCAGTTCCACACTGCTGTTGCTTACCTAAAACACTTTTAGCAATTCTACTTCTCAGTGATTAGAGTACTGTAAGTGAAGTACACAGAAAAAGTGCAAATATACAATAAATTCACTAAACAATACACAAGACCAATGCTGCAGACTGATGAAAATATTATTTATTTCTCTCCATATACCCAAATCAGTCAACATGGAGAATCACAACAAAACATGTCCCAGCTTCATTTGAGCCTGATGTCTTTTCAGGATGCGTGCCAGTGTTGACCGAGACATTATTGAAAATGGCATGGTCACCGATAATGTTGGCTTGAATTTCTCTGAGCCTGATAGCATTATTGGCCAAAACCATGTTTATGATCTCTCTCTCTCGTTCTTGCGTGAATATGGGCCCCCTTCCTCCTTGTCGTTCTCGACTCTCAATTCTATGTAGAAAAAAATACATGTAACCTACTATAAAATGTCACAGGAAGGGGTATCAAAAGTGCTGATATGGTGCATACAATAAGCAGCTGATTACTGTAACTGTAGACAGATTTTTTTGATTTTTTTTAGATGCCACTGTATATCTGCTAAAATTTGGCGTCAATCCGTGGTTCCCGACATGGTCAACTAGTGTTGCGCGAATTTCATTTGATAAATTTGGTCCTCTTCTTCTTTGAGCACGTTCTCCTCCTGCCTCAGGTCTTCCTCTTCCTCTACCTCCACCTTGGCCTCTACCTCTGGCACGGCCTCCGCCTCTTCCTCTTCCTCCTTCTCCTTCTCTGTGGAGTCCCCCTCTCACCCTCACTCTTCTTCTTCTGACTCCTTCCATTTTGGTTGAAGACAGGTGAACTCACCTGCTGCATGTGTATAGTGCTTAAACCTGATTGGTGTGTCTACAATTAAGCAATCATGTGTTTGCGCACCTGATGGCTGTGTTTAACCAATTGGCTCATAGGTGTGGTAATTTGACTGTCAGTGCTTTGGAATTGCAAGGAAGTGACATAATGATATACTTCTGTGTCTAATGTATACAAGTGTGTTTAGTGTTTTGCAAATCACTGTTTGTATTATTTTGCAAAAAGTGTGAGGCTGACATTGTGCTTATAGTGGTGCAAATCTGGGCCGATGTTTTGCTCCTTGAGTGTAAGGTTTTGATAATTGTGTAATACTTTTGATTTTAGTGTTTATGCAATCGAAAAAAACTGTAATAGCCTGAAGCCATTGTTTTTTTGTTTTTTAAAAAATTGTAAATAAAAATTTAGCTTGAAAGAAGAATATGTTCTCAATATGGACATTTAATTCGATTGAGTATCTTATTTAATTTCATAAAATGGGTTGTTATTACAGCCCTGGATGCTGATTTGTTCAGAACGCGCTTTACTACGACTGGTTCGAAGTGCCGCTCGGAAGGTAAAGTAGCGCTATATCTAATGGTAGATGTACGTTGGCTAAAGGATATACAGTGTGTTCTCTGTAACAAATTAGATGGATAAAATTGTTTATAAGTAAATATAAGACTAAATCTAAAATATAAACTTCTTTGAAACATCTATTTAACGTCTATTTAATAATAATCGTTATATCATTGAAAATAAACGGCACACTCTTTAAAAATGTTAGTCCCCCTCCACCGTGAACTCTGTCTCGTGATACAAATTGTAACGTTAGTTGAGTGTGCCGTTACATCCCTACCATCCACCCCAAACCCGCCCGTCTGGGGTCACACCATCATACCACCCTGCCTACAAATAAATCTTGGGGAAACACGGAGGTGTCTGTGATATGATGTTCAGAAGCCATTTTTCTAACACAAACACTTTCTTTCCCCCCCACACCCTCCCCAAACACACACTTTTCCAGCTCCTCAGAAAGGTAAACGGAAGCACGATGGGATTGGTGAGCTGACATCAAAGAGGAAGAAGGGGAAAAATAAGAAACAGTCTGTGTTTTCATATGAGACAGAAGAACTTCTCTTAACCTGTGAGTATCTTATCTTTTATCCCATAATCTACAGTACCTCATAGTGAACTCAACCACTTACATCTGATATTGGGACTCATTTTACAATATTGAAAGGCACTATTCCAGACCTATAAATGACCATAAACTGAAATTGGATTCAAAAAGCATATGTCCCAAACAGGCTTTTGTAAATTTGTCAAGATTGTTACCTACATTTTAGAAAAAGCCACATTTTCTTGAATGTGTTATTAGTGTTCTTTTTACCAATAATATAAAAAAGAAACATTAAGCTCCATTTATGTGATGCTCGCACCTGGAGTTATGAAGCCTTAAACAGAGCACCCCCAAAATAGATGAGAATTGACTAAATTTGCCATTTTGCGCGAAGGGCTTAAGCTCCTGTTCTTATTGGAGTTTAAATGAGATGTTTAACCCATATAGAAAACAGTAATCTAGGAATAATTCATTTTTTAAAAACATTGCCCAAACCATGGCAACAAAATGCAACCCACATTAGTAAGGAGCCACCAGAACCCTTCAACATCAGAACACGGTTATGTTTCCATTTATTTGTTCAGTATCGGTGCAGTGATGACATTTAAAAGTCAAACGTCTAACGCATGTTTTTCACTGTGATTCTACTGCGTCTCAACAGGTCAAGATGCATTTGAGGATGGAAAACAAGCCATGTCTCAGATTTACACCAAACTCCAAAGTGTTTCCTGCAGAAAGGAACAGAGCAAGACATTTCTGAAAAAACTGAAGTAAAAAGTTCTTGTGTCATAAAACTTTATACATTTATTTGAAATTAATTTGAGGTGCAAGCCCTTAAAATTTGAAATCAATGTAATCCTGTAATCAATGAACAGAACGCATGTTTTGAACATGTTACTGCTCCTTGTCAATGCCAGCTGTACAGTATTTTATTAAAACAAGATGAATCACTTATCTTCAGTATAAGAGTCTTAAATCATCTGTAATAGGCCCACACATGACAGTAAGTGAAGTAAGTGTTAGGTAAGTGAAGTTAGATTAGGCTACACGTAGTGAAAATGTGGAAATGCTGTAACTGCTTCAAAAATACTTCAGTACCATTTCTGAACACAAGTAAGTAACTTGAGTCACTGGGTTATTAAATCTGTCCAACTCAGAAGTGTGTCCTATCCCTGCAGAACGAAGATATCAGATTTAAAAGAATACAGCCCAAAAAAGAAAATTTACATCGGACTCTTTGGGAAGACGGGAGCAGGGAAGAGCTCACTGATCAATGCAATTGTCAATGAAAACGAACTTCTACCTTCAGCAAGCTTGCATGCCTGCACTTCAGTCTTTGTGCATGTGCAAGCCAATACTGATCCCAATAAATACAAAGCTGATATTGAATTCATCAGCACAAAGGTAAGCAGATATACACAATCCTCATACACTGCCTGGCCAAAAAAAAAAGCGCGCCGTAATCAAAGCTAAAGGCGGTCCAACTAAATATTGGAGTGTGCAACTTTTTTTTTGGCCAGGCAGTGTAGTTCTGACAGTTACAAAGCATAAAGGCACTACAAACTTTGACTTGACGTGCCGGTGCCTTCTTGTCATTTTGATCTGTTAGCCAACAGCATAAAAATACCTAAAACTTGTTGTTTGGTGGGATGCACTACAAACAAGGTAAAAAAAAAACAGAATTGCAGTTGTATACGATTCCGAACCACGAAACAGAGCCCATAAGACGAGAAAAGTGGATCCGAGCAATAAGACCTCACGTCAGCGGACATGTGTAGCAGGCTTTTTTTCCCCACATGTAGCCTAAGTTCAGTCAAATAAGTTATCCAATTGTCAATTTACAGCTAACTACATTGCTGTAAGTAACATTTTGACCATATGCAAATTGTTTGTAGTGGAATGTGGATAAATCGGAGTGCTATAACGTTACAGTAGCCTATTATATTTGCAAGTGCAAAATATTATCATCCACTACCAAAAAAGTTGCGGACATCATCGTTGTATGTGTCTAGATTCCTAACAAATGGTGAGATCAAGAAAAAGCAATCAGCTTTCAATAAAAATCTCATGCCAAGTTTTTATGATAGGCTATATTTTCTAACATTTTGAGAACCTTCATAAAATACAATTTGCTAAAATGATTTTGTTAAAATACAGTTGGTAATTTGGCCAGACAAAAAAAAACGTGCAGGTTGTAGGCTAAGCCAACGAAATAGAAGTAACGATAGCCTATTAGGCTACTAATAATAATAATAATAATAGTAGTAGTATAGTAGCCTACGCTATAACGTTACTGGTAAAGTGTAATAAGACTTGGGTGTTTCAATCTTAGATTAAACCATAATCTTACCTGCTGACATTTTGATCAATAGTTGTAAATATCAAAGTAGCCATCTAACTTCTGGCCATTCCATGGGATAATTTCTCCAAGACGTGCAAGTAAAGGAGAAGGGACTTTGAGGGACTCCAACAATATTGCGTTTGTCAACATACATTTTCCTCTCTGGTAGACACAGGGTACCAAAATAGTCCTTTAACATACTGAACTGTGGTGTTCTTCACCCTGACCTGAAATTAAATGTTCTAGATCAGTGGTTCTTAGCTACCGGTGTTTTCCCGTTGGTGCGGATTGTTTTCCCCCACGGTGGGCGTGGTTTTCAGAGTATGATGCGTGACACTCTGTCTCTATAACTGGCTACAACGCACTACCAACTCAACTATGACTGGTTACGAGGCAGTATCAACTATGACTGGATCCCATAAATAGATCAACGCCTACAATGTTCAGATCAATGTTCTACAGTATGTACTCTTACATGCAGAATGATAATACATGTTGATAATTAAGAAATGATTACTTCAGGAATGGAAATCAGAACTACAATACATGGCAGAATTACTCAAAAATGAAAACAACCAACAAAACATGGCAGCAGAGAATAAAGATGATGAAATGGTCAAAATGGCAAAAGAAAAGATTAAAGCCATTCATGGAGAAGAAGGACTGCAAAATTACAGCGAATTGGCAGGAGCCAGTGAGTTTCCTGAGATTCCAGCCACAGGCATGATCACGAGGAATTTTGACACTGTGAGTCTTACGTACAATAATATTTCAGGGTGAATGGACTTTTTTTTTTTTACAGGTTGACTGTATTTTCGCTGTAGATTTAAATTGAATATACAAGCTACTACAATGTCTTTACAGGCCAAAGAACTGTCTAAATACATTGGGTGCTACATTCGAAGTGACAAAAAAGCAGGGGAGCAGCGGTTCTGGCCTCTTGTAAAGCGAGTCACCATCTCCTTGCCGAAGTCGCCAGCTCTCCTGGAGGGGATTGTGCTAGTGGATCTGCCTGGGGCCGGAGATGTCAGTAAATACAGAAGCGAGATGTGGAAAGAGGTACCGTCAGTGTTTCATGATTTAATACGTTAACTATTTGGATTGTCCAGTCATGCTAATGAGCCCATACCATCGACACTGCACTGTGTCCGTTTAGGGAGCAGATAAGAGCACATTCAGGTCTAGCCAGCTGGTTCCTACTTCCAAGGGCAATGCTGAAACTGACCAAATTATTTTTAAATCCAACAGTGTCTCAGCCAGTGCTCCTCTGTGTGGATTGTGAACGAGATAAAGCGTGCTTTGGATGACGAAGTTGCCAATGAGATCTTTGATAAGTCATTGACAACTATTGCTGGAGGAGGAGAGTGTCACAATATCACCTTCATTGCCACCACAACAGATGACATCGACCCGGAGGAGTTCAGAGAGTTAGCTGCTATATTATTAATTTCTTTAGACATATTGAATACACCTGTATACAGACCTATCATGTTTTTAATTCTGAATGCATTTTCTAATTTTACCAGGAATCTCACAGATGAGGATCTTGATATGAGTGACATTGTGGTAAGTAAAAGTAATATAAACATTGAATATTTAATAATAAATATGTCATATTTGACATTTAATATTAATATATTTATCAGGATCCTCAGGAATATGAAAGAAGAGAAAAACAGGCATGTATACTGTTCCGTAATGAAAGACTTAAAGAAGACATCAGAGCTCTCTTCAAAGAGAAAACAAAGGTGAGTTCACTGTGATAGCTTTACTGTAACTGAAAATTGCTGCATCTTGCTTTTCCACAAAGACAACTAAACAAACTAATAGGAATAAAAGCCTAAAAAAGTTATGGTCACGTTATCCATATGAATTATCAGTATTTAAAAGGAAATCCACCAAAAAACAACATTAACCTCATTTAACAGATCAAGGCATAACTCATTAAGCCTCTCTTTGTGGCTGGCCAAAACAATCTCTGAACAGAAATATCAGCAGTGAAAGCTACGAGTTTGGTAGCGGTATATGTCAAAATGACGTACACCTCTACCCTTCCTCATTTTTGAAAAACTACAATGGGTGGGAAAGTTGAATTTGGTGATGCAATATATACGAAGGGGGGGGGGGGGGGGTTTAGACTGAGCCAACACACAGTATGATCAGGAATGTTATAGTCTCGCCCGAATGTTCTCCTCAAAATCATCTGGGCGAAAGTGCCTGCTACACACTTGCACATTCTTTAGCTGTGTCTCAGGTATATCAGGAGGATATTTAGCATTACCAATTATAGTCAGAATCAATTCTTACCTTCATCTTGCGATAGCAGGTAAAAATAAATTCCATTCTTGTCAACGTTAAACTCATGCAATTTTCCCATACAGCGAAATGCCATTTTCTTTTCAGTAGCACGAAAGTATACTGTACTGAACACCATGAATCTATCTTTGCATTCTTTGATGGCTAGCTTGCTAGTGAGTAGAAGAAAGACTTCCATGCCAAATAGAAACACCCAGCCCGTCCGTTTGTATTCAGCAGTGGTGGAAAACTATGACTGGCGTTGTCGGACCACTGCCCGTAGACTGTAAGCGCCCTCACCATTGTAGTCTATAGTAAAGCAGGTACCTGGAACATGCCCAGTAGTTTGGGGCTATATAACTGCACTCACTACAGGTAGAGAGTTGGCTGAGACCCCATTGTAGTCAGGAGGACAGCTACTCTTCTACAAATAAAAGATAATTTTTACTCCGTTGCGCAGAGGCTTAATTTTACCAATTTTCTTGTTTTGTACCGTTCTGTTGAAAGCTTAGTAACTCCAGATATCAATGTAACACAAACACCAATAATGCCTTAAATTAAATAAGACCCTGGTACCAATTATTATCATGCCTTACATTTAATTATTTTCATAACTCAGATGTAAATTATGGGCAGTGAATGCACAACCCCCGGTGAAAAACAAAGTTCCACCACTCTAGTGCGCAGTGAGAGTCAAATACGTGAATAAGGTTAAACTTTACATTTTCTGGTTTGCAAACCTCCTGTCTGCATGTGTACAAAATATAAAAGTGATATGTATTACTGCTCAAATCCAGGCAATTTGAAATGGTGTACCTTGGTGTCCAAATTGTGTATCACAGTAATTCAGAAAATAATCAAAAACAGATAAACTCTTGACTAGTTGGAAATATATTTTGTAG
Organism: Ilyophis sp. 1 JC-2022; assembly: GCA_022702515.1. Lineage (NCBI taxonomy): Eukaryota > Metazoa > Chordata > Actinopteri > Anguilliformes > Synaphobranchidae > Ilyophis > Ilyophis sp. 1 JC-2022. The sequence goes on from CM040406.1 coordinate 65,744,825, forward strand.
TGGTGGGCATAGATTATTTTTTTTAATCTAGATTAATCTCACTGTAATCTTGGAATTAATCTAGATTAATCTAGATTAAAATGGCTCATTTGAATTCTGCCGAAGGCATTCAGAATATGTGTGCTACCCAAATAATGACTAAAAGTAAGTCTTTGAGAACGGGTTTCTCAAGCCAGGTGGCGCATTAGACCAGGGGCTCATCTCCTGTTTCCAAAATGCATCACAAACTGCTTGGGAAGTTTCTTAAAAATACATTTTCCCTGAAGCAAACCCGGCGGCTTCATAGCTGCATCCATGTTAGCACGTCACGTTTGATGTGGTAATTTCACAGTAGGCATACACACAGGTTCGAAGACTCGTTCTCGCCCCCTACTGTGATGTTCTGGAATTATGTATGTCTGTTTATATTATTGTTTTCTTTCATCATTGCATTCCCCTCTGTTCGTGGGTTGTCTGAGTCGCATTCGTGTGTTTGTTTACCCTGTCTTGTGTATGCACTGTTTAGGTGACTTCGGGATTTTCCGAGGGGTTCGTGTTCTGCTACTTCCTGGTTTTCCTTACGCGTAATTGTATAGATTACTAACTCGTGCTAACAATCACTCGGGTGGTTTATTAGTTAAATGCACTTACTAAACCAATTAACATAAACGTTTACTAACGAACTAACGGTCTGTCTTATAGTTAGGTATTAACAAGATTAACCAGTTTGTCCGCGATCTCTGTTATTCGCCCCAGCTGTTTGTATGTAGTTTCACCTCTCGTGATTACTGAGCACACTCCGCTCCTCTTCGAGCCCGTTGTTTGTTATGCATGTTTCCTAGTCCCTTCCATGTCTTTGTTATGTTTCCGTGATTGTTTCATTGCTACCTCATGTGTTAACCTCACGTAGTTTGTTACCCCTCCCTTTCCTATACGTATATATAGACCCACATATCTGTTTGTTCCCTGTCAGAACGTACCCTTTATTTCCTGAGCCTGAGATTGTGAAAGCCAGAGACTTATTGATTACCTGAGACACCCTTTCCGTACGACCCGAGATAGCCTAGCGATTTTGTTTGTTTGCCATTTGGTTTCGACTTCTGATTGTTTTTTGACTTTGCCTTTGCCTGCCGTTTTTGTACCTCTGCCTTTGATTTCCGGTTTTTAGACTTTTGTTTCCTGACTACTCTTTTGCTTTCCGTTTTTGTACTGTATATATTCTGATATCCTGGCTTTTTGACCTCACCCTTTGAAATAAAACTACGTTTCTGCTTATCCCTGTCTGCTGTCCCATCCCTGCCTGTCTATTGGGTTTTCTGAGTCCAGACGTAACACCTACAGTGCAATTCGGCTAGGTATACATCCGCGCTAAAATATCAAGGTGAAAGTCATCATAGCTTGCGTAGTATAGACCCAGCTCCCAACCCAACTTTGAGAATAGATTAACGGCGATATTTTTTTTATCGCCCGATAAGAGTCTCACGCTAACGCAGCACGTTAACGCCGATAACGGCCCACCACTAATATTTTGTATCATTAGATAATTTCCAACTTTTGCTGAATATTAGGGGAATGGTAATAGGTGTCCAAAAACCTACCCAAACCTTTTCAAACCCATGGAAACATATGCAAAGTATCCAAGCTATCCAAAGCACTACAAACATGAACACAGCTTTAGTGTCCATTTGAAGCACATTATTATGTCCTATGAGGAGGCAATTAATGAGGCGAATGACCCTTAGATAATCAATTTCTTTGTCTAATTTTAGCTTCCAGTGCCAAAAATGCCCAATACAGCCCCGTTCTTGTCATAAAAGGTAATTTATTGCCAACCAGTCAATGTACGAGAACATGCGCACAATTTACAGCGTAATATGAATTACAACAACTATTACTATTACAATGAATTATCTCCTATATAAACATGTGCCAGCCCATGGATTACTGTACGAAACAACTAGCTGCCGTGTCATCCATTTATGTCCCTATATTAGCTTTGCTGTTTCACCCAATGTAATGAATGGCTAGGCCACACATGAAAGCTTCTACTATAGTGTAGTATAAATTCCCAGTAAAGTAATAGTTTGACAGCTCACCACCATTGTCATTACTTATGCTATACAAATCCAAGTTGCCTCAGTCAAAAAAAAAAAATATTTCTACATGTAGGCTGTACAAACTCTAAGTACTGTAACTCCACCCAAACACCCACTAGGATATACGTTCACATTATGGAAACCTGTTTTTTCAGGGGGGGGGGGGGGGCTGAATTTGTAATGAGTGCGGAACTACATGTAATGGAGCTAATAGCTTAACTATTTCCCAGTAGTGTCTGGTAGCCTAACTTCTTTTTAAAAAATTTGCTTTCAAGTAGTTACGTTTTTTTAACCAAGTACTGAGGTAGCGTAGAGAAAGCGACACGTCCCCCAATTTAAACTGCCGAAGCAACTAAAACAAAACAACACAAAAACAAACATTGGCACAAAGTCATGGATGAGGAGTCTGCAGTGCCATAGCCAGAGCTCTCATCATTGCCTCAGTGTATCCGTGAGATTAAGCTAGTTCACTGTTAAGTTATTTAGTAATTCAAATAACCTTTTGTTAGTGTTTTAATAAACAAACTGTCATTTTGTGAATGTTATTAATGAATTTTAGGTTTTAGCTGGTTGGTGAATTTGTGACTTTGGATTCATTAAACGAGCAAGAGACAGAAACGTGTCTAGTTAGCTAACATTAGGTCATTCACAATTAAAACTGAACAATATAACTTCATGAGAACTTATCTTGAGCATTTCTCCCCTGAAGACAACTTGAAAAAACCTGGAGCAAAATGAACTGTTGACTTAAGAATTAATACCTACCGTGTGTTATTTAAAGAGGGACTGAACATGAAAACAGTAGCATTAGCCAACTTCTGGCATGGCCCATAGGTGACCTCATTTATGTTTGTTCATGAAGTAGCTTCAATATAGTATATAATATAATATAATATAATATAATATTTTTAAAAGTATATTTTAGTTAACTACTTTTCTCTTATTGGTAGCTGTTCCAGTGTTGAGTAACTGGTAGCTTAGCTATATTTTCAGAGAAGCTTCCCCAGCACAGCACATTACAGAAAAAACCATCTTTAATAATTACGTGTGAATAACAATTATAACACTTGATTTCAGAAATTTCTGATTGGTGATGAAGGCCATTCAGATGAGTTCTTTGATGTGTACACTGTGAGTTCTAGGGAATTCAGAAAAAATCGACAAGGGAAGTCAACTGTTCTGGAGCTCAATGAAACTGGTAAAAAAAAAAAAGTATATATATATATTTGAGCAAATAAGAGAAAATAAATGGTTTAAGTGTTAACTATCTGTTTTTCACTATTTACAAAGAATTGCCAGATCTGCAGGAGCACATTAAGAAACTGTATGTCTCCCATTCCGTGAAGGAAGTGAAAGATTACGTATCTGATGTTTCTGGAATCATTTCACATCTTCACGTTTCAAAGGATTCCCTCAGTTCAAAGGTGTGTTTCAACTGCATCAATATGTATATTTTAATATATCTTTAAAAATATATAATATGACGAAGAACCAAAAGCACACGATTTCACTGCTGACAGTGGTTCAGCTAGGAGCTGTGTCTCAATTGCTCTATTAAAGTCAGTCTGCTGGAATTCTGCTGTGCAGCCAGCTAACTCCTACTGCAAGTTCAAAATACAGATAGCTAGCTTGTAAGAAAAATTAATTTGTGTTTTAGTGACTTGTTACACTGTTTCGCAAAATTAGAAATGGATCTGATAAACAGCAAATGTCAGGTAACATTTTTTGGACGGTGTTTCATTTAATATGCATGTCATGTTTAAGTAAAGTTTTCGCTTTAACATCAGAAGTTACACTTTATGTGTGAGTAAGTATTGCCTTTGTTTCAGGTTCAGTCTTCAAATTCCCAGGAGTTCAACCGACTTGAAAAGGAGCTGAATAAAATGTGCACAAATCTGAATTCAGCTTTGAGCAAAGTTTACACCGAACTCCAGGACTGTCTGCTGATGGGAACAAGGGCAGCAGAGAAAGGCTGCCTGAGAAATGCCACAAAGAGTGTGCTGGAACCTGTGAGTTTGTGTTAGCTGGCAACCGCCAGTTTTTAGCTGCTAAAAATTCTATAAAATTACCTGCAAATGAACTGCAAAAAAAAAAAAGTTGAAGTTTTTTTCCCCAAGGTGTGCGTTCATTTTATTTTCATCATGCTAACAATTTGGAATAGTGCTTTGAGGAAGTAATGTTACGTAAAAAAGCTTTTTAATAAAAGAGTGATCCCAGATTTTGGATATTAGTTGCCGAGTGGACAGCCATGTGAAATTAAGATTTGGGATATTAGTTGCCCAGTGGACAGCCATGTGAAATTAAGATTTGTCCATCCCTGCCATGGTATCCATGGTTTCACAGTAGGCAGACCAGTAAGTAATACAAATGCAATGCAATATAAATTAAGTTATATCAGCAAGCATACCCTCAGCTTTGCAATCACATGCCCCAACACCTCATTATTTAGAACCTTCATTAATATTAGTTTTTACAAAACTAGTGAAAACTAGGAGTGGGACATTTTACAATTTTATCTAGCCGTTTTGTCCTTGTGTTTACTTGGTTGCTCTTTTTGTTTGTTTTTATAACTCCCAAGCAGCTTGTACAGCGATAAAGAGATGGCGATGCACTAATGGCTTTCCATAAATGGTGATTTCTCGTTTGTACTTGTGTTTTTTTGTACAGACAGGGTCTGATAACAGAGGCCACCACAAGACGCTCAAAGCATTGTGTATAAATGACGGATATTACCAGTCTGGCGGCAAAGTAGGGGTAATTGATCTGAACTACACTCTGTCAGAACCCATGTACAAGAAGATGAATGAAAAAAACCTCTTTCTGGCAACTTTTGGGTGAGTGACTTTTGTGTTTATGAATCATGTATTTTAGGCCTATATCTGATGATTCAGAGTAAACAATCATATTTCAGTTCATCTTCCATTAATTTGGTCATTGACCACAATGCACTCTGAAGTACGTGCTGTCAGGGACTGTTTATTTTCACTCTGCTGTCCACCAAACACAGTCAAGTGCATCAGAGGTGTATATTTCATGTGCTGTTGGCACAGTTAGACTGCAGATGCACAGTTAGACGGGAGTTGCTCTTGTGTGATTACACAGGGACACACCTGCTGACCATATCCATATCCCACCCTTCATTGGAAATGCCCACTAGGGCTGTAAGCCATAATCAGCACGGGCTCAGTCAGGATTCAATACCAGATTCATTGGTACACTGAAAACATGTACATTTATCAGCAGAACATGCCACTCAACAGCCCCATATTTCTGTGTTTTGATTATGTCCAATTGTCAAAAGAGCCTCATAATAACACCAAAAAATATTTTTAAATTGTCTTTCAAGCGCTGGATGTTCGAGAACATCAATCAAAGGGATCTTCTCAAGTTTTCAAGAAAACTTCATTCCAAATGATCTTCTGAAATTTCACATAAAAAAGAATACAGACAAATACCTGCGTCTGGTGTACATTAGAACAGAGGTGAGAAGGAACCTGTTTTAATGCATCTTCTTCTGTAGACATGCAGCTGTACCCATATCCCAGCATTATTTTATCTTTTCTTACATTCTTACACATTAGACCTAATGCTCCATCACAGAAATTACCTCAGCACTTTTTTCAACAAATTAACTGAAACATCCTCCCTTTCATGTCATCTAGCAAAGAAAATTGCAAAAGAATTTGGAGAAGGAAATCCTAAAGAGAAAGAAACGTATCTACAATTCCCTCAGTGATTCAATCCGAGACACCATGATCCAGACATATCAAGGTTTCCATTTCATGGGAATTAAATAATCACAATTTTCACAATATTAATATGTTAAATACACTAGTTATTAAAAATTAATACATTAATGTGTTTGTTTATTTTCAGAATGCTCTGGTATCCATGGGAGGTCTTGTTTAAATCTAATTCAAGAGAAACTTAAATCCAAAATTGAGACGTCCAAAAATGCCATGTTCCGTGAGGCCATGGACAAACTGATGAAAGAATTCAGTAAATTGCAGGTTAGTTTTCTCTGGAAAATCATACTTGCCTTTATGGAACACTTAATTATCCAAGGCGGTGGAGAGGGGGGTAATTAACATGAGGGGGGTAAGTTAAATCAATGTGTACGGTATTGTTACACATGCGCACACAAGGTAAATTATAAAACAATAAGGAAATGCACTAATTTCAAAGCTAACAATTATTCATATAGGAATTCCTTGTGGAAGGGGGTGGGGGTGGGTTAATTCAATGTGTATGGTATAATAATGCATGCAAGGCAGTACCACCTTTTGTACTAACTTTTCATTACATTTACTTAGTTTGCATAAGCTACATATATAAGACAAATGTTTCTGCCTGATCCAAATACATTTTATTACTTTGATTAAGATCACAGGACTTTAGCTCAGATTTACCACCTTAATAAAAATGGCTTTACAACAGAAAATGATCAAATCTGTTTTTCAATAATTACTCAGGAATTCCTTGTGGAAGAAATGAAGACACAGATGACAACCTCCTTGACGCTGGCCCTAAACCAGATACCAGATGACCTCACTGACCTCCCAGGTAACCAATGGAAACCAGTTTAGGACTGAACTTATTCAAATCTTCAAACAAATGTGGTGCTTTGTTTCAGATCAGGGGCGGGTTGCACCTGCTATTCGTAAGTTCTTCCTTAAGGTGGAACATAAAGCTCACACTACAGGCTTAGTAGCTACTATTTCGTTTACAACTAGTGAGCTACTAAATTTGGTTGCACCATGCATGTGTCCTTCTTAACAGAAAACTTAGTTAGGAGGGTGTATGCGCTTCATAAAGTAATGTATAGTCACACAAAATGGCGTTGATGTTGATTAATCCAATGAGCAGCATTTAAAAATGTGAACAGGAAATAGCGTTGCACTAGCGTGGATTTTTGTTTTCAAGCAGCTGATTTCTGCCTGCCATCCACTACACCACAGCCTGATTATGAAGACCGAATAAACATTATTCAACGGTTTATGTCTCATCTCTGTCTGTCTCAAATAACGTTGGAACCTCAACATCTGATCTACCATTTTTTGTCTCAGCGTTGCTTGGAGTGAATGCAAATTATTCCGTTTCTTAAAACGTGACGAGCATAGATATCATACAAGTCCGAAATAGTTACAGTTTTAACGCAATTCATCAATATATACAAATCGGTCTGCCATTTGAACATTATTAATTACTAGGGGTGTGAACCACTAATTAATATGAACAATGTTGCCATGCGATTTCTCTTAATTTACAACAATACGATAAATCGCGATACAATGCAATACGATACAATTCGCTGCGATGTGACCGTGTGACTAATGTAACCAGATTTGACAGAACCCCCCTTCCCACAGACACTCAGAGGACATTCAAATAACAAACAATATGACTTTCAAAGTATAAAATGTATTGATTCATTTTTAAAACCGCAATTTCCATGTGAATAATTAAATGCAAATTAACGATTCATCACGATTTGCATCACGATGCACCGGTGTATCCTTATTAATTACGCCCTATTAATTACGCTGTTAACGGCTTGCAGAAATATTTAGTATATACATGGCGTTACGTTCTATGTTTTGTGGTGCAACATATTTAATTTTAATAGTGCATAAATTGGTACTTAGTAGAGATTTAAGGCTTAGTTCTTACTCATGCACAGCTGGTGAAACCGGCCTCAGGGCCCCATTTCCCCCAAAATATTTTAACACTAAGATCCTTGTAATGAGACTTATGCTGCTTTCAAGTGAGGTCAAGTTGGGAATACGTCACAACTCGGCCAACCGACTCGTTCACGTTCACATGCTTTATGGTCGGAAAATCTCCTGAGCTGAACCGTCAACTGAAATATTTCGTAGCCAGCCTTCTATGCTAGCAATCGACTAACTAGTTTTAGCAAGAATGTGAATACCACAGGGAAGTTAATGGTGCAGTACTATAGTTATCACAGAATGTCTGTAGTTCTATATTTGTTGCTGCGCTAGGGCTTTATTGTATGAAATGTATTACCCCTCACGCGGTATGGGAAATCCTAAATCGTTACAGCCCTACCAGCATCACCACCACACAACAGCTCCAAACAGTCCAAGGCCATCCCACTGACCAATGCTGTTTTTTGACCGGTCAAGTTGCTTAATTTGTCAGTAAATTTAGGTTATTTAATTTTCACAATTATAAACTTGCAGTCTCCTACATGGCAGTGGCCCTGGTCAATAGCTCACCCTCCTCTTCGGTATTATATGTGCATGTTAATCTCTGGTCAATTCTGTATCTGTGCAGTAGCTGCTGTGTTGGGCCTTGTGTACAATGGCATACCTGCCTGCATGCATCGATCCCAAACAGTGCCATTCATTCTTAATTCCAGATGTTACAGAAGAAATTGAGATGATGAAGCGATGCTGTGACACTCTCGACCTCCAGGTTTTTTAGTGACTGAAAGAGGTCGGATGGATCCAGATGGATCAGAATTATTAAATGAAATGGAGATCACCGTGGCAACCTGTCTCAGCCAAACATTGAGGGTGCTGTCAAATATGACCTTATGCATTATAAAAGGTATTTGTGTCTATTTTACTTTGTTAACGCGTACATCCAGTTATTCTCAGAAGGATTAGCAGAAATCTACCACCAGAGAGGGTGTGACTAATTGACTAATAATAAATTTAGCTTTAAAAACTCTAAGAATTTGATAAATCAACCGGAGAGTTATTTTATAACTTTAATGTCAGATTAATACTGAACACTTAATAAATCCCAATATCTAATCAGTAGGGGATGGCAGTTTAATTAGCCCTCTTGTTATCTTACTCATAACTCATAAGTGTGTATTGCTATATTAAAGAGCAGTTATTTGTTAGTGCCATGTGCATATGCAGCTAGCTACCTGCTGTAAGTTACCTACTCGTTTCTGCTAGCAATTCAAAACACAATAAATGATAGATGCACAAAGGGGAAATGCATATGCTATTTTAATTAATTCACTGCTTCACTGCACCACAAGGTCACAGATTTATGGCCCAGATGGTCTGAAATGTGCACATGCAGCAACAATGCAGTTTGCTTTTAGTACCTACAGTCAGGGTATGAAATTAACTTTTTTACCCACTGGCCAGAGTGGCATGTGGATTCTAAAAATAACCAGCCACATTACCTATTACAATATAACACAACCTGGTTGGTTACCTGCCAAAGTGGTAGAACATCTACTAGCCACAATCAAAATGTACCAGCATTTGGCTGGTGGCCGGTGTTAATTTCATACCCTGCCTGCAGTCAGATCATGAGTTCAGTGATGTTTGTTAAACTGCTTCATATTAATTTCTTCTCCTGTCACATTAAACTTGTTCGTCATTTTAAACAGAAACAGATATTTTCTATGCTTTTTTTTCAGTGTTGGCTTTAGATTTGTGGATTACAATATAATCATAATATTTCAGGGTGTGATGTGGGATTATTGTGGCTTCCTACAATTTTCTTTCTGAAAACAATGTTCTCTTTAATGAATCAAAAGTACTGCACTGACTAAATGATTTCAAAGTTCAATGACCAACCAAATATCCCAAATATATCCTTTTTTAATAATCGTTTTAAGTTTTTTACTGGGTTCAAAATAAAAATAAGAGGAGCTGTTAATTTGTTTGAATCATGTTAAAAAGCTGTAAGGATGTTGATGAAAAGCATTAGCTAAATTTAGAGAACAGACTTGCATCAATATTTCATATCAAAGTAAGAACTGTTATAATCTGCTTTTACTCTCATTGATTTTTATTAAAATAATAAAGCTGGCAACATTTCTTCTTCTTTGACTCATTTGTTTAAACAGAAAATGGGACTCATTTTGGAAACAATAAGATAGTGATGCTTGAGAAATGTTTTTGCGACACCTTCCACCCTCCATCCATTGCAGTGTTCTCACAATCATCACCTTTCCAGCATTTAAATACAAATGAGTAATTATTTTACTTATCAGGATATCAAATGTGGATATGCTCAATGCATCACCAGCCTGTCTCTCTACAGTTGAAAGAAAACCATTCCCTTTTTGAGACATCTTCTGAAAAATTTGTGAACGTGTAGTATTTTGTGTTCCCCTCTCTCATAAGTGCATACAGTATACACTGAAATAACATTTTATAAATGTATAATGTGAATCTCTATGTCTGCAGAACCATTATAAAAATGCATATGATTTCATTTAAAAAATACTCACTATTTGATGTCCATCAATCCTATGTCCATTCCAGGTTATAAAAGAGTAACTTTCTGGAGTTGCCTACCTGGACTTTGGGCACCAGTCTGTCCCGGTCAGTCCTCAACTGCATGCAAAATGGCTGGTGGTCAACTGTCATGTTAAGAAAAAACTTTAATTATTACAAGTAGCTAAGCCATGTAACTTTAAAGTGATGTAAGGTTACTTAAAAACTACTAAACTGTGTAAGCGCCTAACGTTACTTAACGAACCCCCAAGACTAACAACTGATGTTCATAGTAAATTTGCCCTGTAGCCCGTTTGCTTTAATTAACATCATCTAACGGTACATTATTGTCACGGCATAGAGGATGTGTTCATACAACTCTTAAGTCGCGTCCTGGATCTTATTGTTTATTCACACGTGTATTAAACTATTTTTTATACAGTCTATGCTATGAACACGAAGAAATTGACGCAGAACATTACTTCAGACGACAGGCCTATTTCACAATGTGCTACTAAAGAGCGTTTCCCAGAAATATATGCTATGCTCGTTTATTGAACATAAGTCTAATGTAAGCTTGTAGCTAACGTTATGTATCGTGTATGCCTAGCTAGGTAAGTTATCTTTCAGTGCAACACTCAGCTCTATCCTCTCTTTTCAAGCGTTGTTCAATCCACCCACATGAAGTTAAACTTTATCACAGGTTGCTTGTACAGTTCTGTCCAGCTTTGCTTTCTAATGTCAGCAGCTCACGTCAACTAGTTTATTATTTAACAATATTTCTGCGTTGATCGTGCCATTTTGGAAGTGATGATATACGAAACCAGAAGACCGCTTGACTTGAAATAGGCCCGTTCGGATGGGGCGCCAATAATAATAAAAAAACTAAATAGATTAACGTTACCCTAAAGTCTGAAAGCCCTTAACGTTACCTACCGTTACAGTCGGGGACCCAGCAGATTTTGGAGTAACGTTACTTTCAGACGACAATACATTTCTTCTGCCACGATGTTCTGCCAGGATTTTATCGTTAGCAACGAACTTTACCCAACATTTGTCCACCGCTAAACATGTAGCCTATCCTTGCTAACGTTAGCCGGTATGAAATATCGCTTAAAAACCACCTGATATAATGAATTTAGTTGGCTAGCTTTTGATAAATCACAGGATATGTAAATTAAATATAAAGCCAACGTAGGCTATATGTATCCCTTACTTCGACTCACTACCAGCGATATCTATAATTTGTCGTTTTATCGGCTGTTGTAGCACTAGCTACATGCTAATTGCTTAACGTCACCGCGTCGCTCCTTTTTTAAAACCAACCGCTAGTTTTGTTCGCACTAAGGTCCACGTGCAGATTCAGAATTCAACAAATGCAAAAAGCGGTTCCAACTTCATCTAAATGATCGTTGGGTCACTGACAAAATAGGCTCATCAGGCATTGCAGGCAATCACAGCTGGTAGAAACCGGCATACAAGCAACGGTGTGAAGCAAAGAATAACGACACACTGCCGATTCAATTCGAGTTTTTTGTTATTAAACCAAGTGCTCGCTGATGTCAGCATGCTGGGAGGCTACCTCCCTATGAAATGGTCCTCGGGGGCAAAGAGGTGCTGGTTTTCCACCCTCCCTTTACCTGGTATTCAGGTGTGAAGAGTCTGGAAATCTTCTTCTTTTTGTTTTATAGCGGTTGGCATACAAGGAAATTGTGCATTGCGACCAGAATGGAGTGTAGATCAGGATTATTAAATTAAATTTCACTTAAGCCTATATATAAAAATAAAAAACGAACCAAAAAATTTAAATAACTCAAATTATATCAAACAATCTCTATAATACGTCTCTTAAATCATATTTGAATCTCTTATAAAATAAACAAATAAAACTCAAATAACATCTATCTCTATGTCTCTTAAATCATATTTGAATCTATTTTATCTTCGTCTCGATATTAATTCCTACATAGGTCCTTTAGAGCTCGTTTCCTGCGTCGGACTCAATTATTTTTGTATTTGCTCCCAAGAAAGACCCTTCACCTCCAAAAAAAATTCTGCTCCCTTAACTATTATTCTTATTTATTCAGTTTTGCTTTTAGCTTGGGCTGAACAATTAAGGACATAGGCAATGAATAAAATCAATTTATCAGTACTCAACCCTTTTGGTTATTCTGTTCCATCCCACTTCTAGAAGTTTGTTTATTCCTCTCAGAATCCTCGACTCTCCTTTCTCCTTGCACACTAAATGTAGAAGTTTGGTTAGTTCTCTCTGATTCTTATCTGCTTTCTCCTCACACTTTCTTTACTGCCTCTGCATGTTATATTATTTAGTGTTTTGACTTGCTGAATTTTTACTTTTTTTCCTAACTCCGCATCCTCCATATGCCACGCTATGAGCACTAACACAGTTGCAGCATTTGGCTTGCACATTATCCCCACATTCTCCATACTCATGATCCCCTCTACGTTTAGTACATCTTTGGGTTTTTTTTCTACAGACTGCGGCAATATGCCCATATTTCTGGCACTTGTAACAACGAAGTGGAGGTGAAACATATGCCCTTCCCCTAAAATTCATATATCCTATTTTAACCCTTTCAGGTAAAATAGAATCCTGAAACTCCAGGAGTACTGATAAACTCTTTCCCTCATGTCCATATACTGTTCTGAACAGTCTCTTAATGTTCCTCAATTCCCCTCTTTTGATATTTATTTGAAGTTTGTCCATATCCTCTTCTTCCGATATACCTGTTATTACTCCCCGTGTAAATCTATCCCCACCCAACACTTTTCTCTCAATCACCGCCAATATTGCTGTAATGGGAAACTGCTTTGTCTGAATGAAGTTTATGTATTATCAATATAAGAAAACATTATACTCATAATCAAATGCTTAGGACTGATGTAAAGGAATGTTACTGTCTGTGTTGCGGTTAACAAAGCAAAGTTTTCACTACAGGGAAGGAGTCAATGCATTGCCAGGTGAAAGCCTATAGAGCTTTACCCGCCCGGACAACAGCAGTACGCTCCATGGATTGGAAGCAGCCCGACCCGCCAGTGAGAACAGTCTCGCCTGAGGAGTGATCGATAAGGAACTGTAGGAGCAAGGTTAACAGGTTGACGGACCTGGCAGTAGGGGAGACAGGCCCCAATGTTATAAAGAGAATTCTAAGGTAGAGGAAGGGGTATAAAACAAATTATAAAGTGGTTGTTCGATCCAAAGGCGGACCCCTTAGACTCAGTGTCTAATTATAATAAGTATTTGTGTATTAATAATACAGTGTGTCCTGAGCTCAGCGGACAATTATTTGAGATATATACAATAATAAATCTGTGAATAATCCTCATATGCTTGGAAAAATGTATTTCAAAGACACATGGGAACTAATTATATTAGAACTAATTATCAGAATAATATATAATAAAATGATAATATAATAATATGGTGTGATATAATATATAATATAATAATATATTAATTAAGAGTGTTTGCCGTTGTCCTTTACAACCAATATATGCGGAATGAGATGTGTTATCCTACCACGAAGAAAGGCATTTTTCTACCAGTGACGGAGATAGCAACACACATATATATTTAGGAGAGAAATTAGGTCAAGGAGGTTTAGAAACGGTGTGCGATACAACAGAACAAAAGTGTATTGACGAGGGCATTTTTTAATATACCCCCCAAGACGAAGATTCTGGGAATCTACCGTCGGAATACAATAATAGTGAATAAAAATAATCCGGACCGATCGAATTTGACCATTTGGTGCTTTTCAGGGTGTCAAAAAGGTCATGTATCAAAAATATGGGACAAGGCCCTTTACTCAGTTTCAAATATGAGTTGATCTGGGTTTCACGGACAGTGGGAGTTTTAGCAGTAACCAGTTAAACAGTTAAAACAAAAACTATTACAAAAAAAGTAAGGAAAAGGGAAAGTTCAGCCCAGATTGGGAAAGGAAACACAAGAAAGAGACGAAAGACAGAATAAAGGGAGGGGGGGAGAGAGACAATAAGAAAATAAAAATAATCTCCCCGATTAAGCACGGTGCCCACAGAGTTGTGAACCTCCACTTCGGGTCACACCAAAAAGTAGCTTCCGGCCGTGCAAGAAAAAATATCGCCTCCGACTGGAGGCGGAACAAAGTATTTTGCCAGTGTTTAAAGAACTGTTAGTGGCTGGAGTAATAGTGTCATGCCCCAACTCACCCTGTAATACCCCAATACTCCCAGTTAAAAAGACAGATAGCTCATGGCGGTTTGTCCAAGACCTACGAGCAGTAAATAGCTCAGTGCAACAAAGAGCACCTGTGGTTCCAAATCCCACTACAATATTAAGCCAGGTATCAGGCAGGTATCAAGCAGGTATCAGACAGGTACCAGGCAGGTATCAGGCAGCTATCAGGCAGGTATCAGGCAGGTAACACCCAACCCCACATGAACCATGCAAGCATTTAATGATGGATTTTATTGAACTAACCGCATGTGATAAAAATAAATACTGTTTGGTGATAATTGACATGTTCTCTAAATGGTTGAAGTTTTTCCAACAGGCAGGGCAGATGCATAAGCAGTAGCAAAGGCGCTACTCGCGGAAATCATTCCGAGAAAAATCTCATCTCACCAAGGTAGACATTTCTGTAATGAAGCCATTAAGCAAATGTTGAAATTCTTAGGAATAGACTTACGGTTCCATTGTGTCTACCACCCAGCCAGTGGAGGAGCGGTAGAGAGGACCAATGGGACTATTAAAACCGTCTGGTAAAAATAATGAAAGACACTAAATGGCACTGGGTACAGGCGTTACCCATAGTACTAACAGGAGTTAGAGGCAGGCAGTGCTACAGGTCTAGCACCGTTTGAAGTTTTAACAGGTAGGCCAATGAAGTTCGGATGTCACCCCCCAGGAGGAACGCTGGACCTGGAACTAGTAGAAACAAGCATGGTAAGCTCTCTCTAAACAAATTAGCTCTATTTACCAACAGGTACGCAGTGCCCTACCAAAGCCAGGTGAAGGACAACTGCATAACCTGAGTCCAGGAGATTGGGTGGTGATTAAGAATCAAGCAAGATGGAGAGGCCCGTACCAGGTCCTGCTGACAACACCGACTGCTGTTCGAGTGGAAGGAAGAGACACTTGGATACACGCCAATCACTGCAAACGAGCGCCACCCCTGGAAACTACAAATGGAGGAGGCGACACGGGAGCTGATCAAGCCAAAAGAGGGGAGACCCCGTGAGCCACCTGCACCCACATCTGCAAAGCCAAGGCCTCTGTGGGGACGTACCATGGGAAAAGGTTTTTGGTGGACAGTGGGACTGTGGGTTATGCTTATGATTGGGATTGCATTGCTAAAGCTTTTGTTGTCCTTTGCAAAGTAAATGCTTGAGGGATGTATATATAAATATTTGTGTTTGTAAACGGGAAAATCAGACCACACGGAGCCTCGTTGTGGATCAATGGCCACGCTTTTCAACTGTTGCTATAGTTCAGGAAAATGTAGGCGATTAAATTTTGTCCATCATGATCACAGTGGGAGGGTGCCATGTGACGCATGTAATGGGGACATGCCTAAAGGATTGTCAGAAAAAATCTACCACAATTGCTAATCTGCAACGCCATATATTTTTGTTCTTCATTTTTACATTTCAAAAATAAACTTCCATCTTGAAGGATTTTGGCCATTTCAATATATCCTACTTTCCTGTTCAACTCCCTGGTTAAAGCAATTATACTCAAGTTCACATTTTCATCTTCCTGCCTAAATTTAAGTATTATTTTAATCTCCTCTCTCACCAATTTCTTACGCACTGATCGTAAACTTTCACTGTCAGAGCTATTTTTCTCCAGACTCCGTTTAATACTTCTATTACCCGGTTTTCTCACCTGCTCTTCTACCCTTACTCTCCCTCTACCCTAACCTCTCCCGCTAGCTACTCTGCTCCATCCCTCACAATCCATGTCATCCTCGACCTCATCCTCTGAACTCCCTCCACTACTACTTTCCTTCGAAAAAAACTCATCAGAAGAAGATCCAGGCAATCACTGGAGATATTAGCGAGCGGAAGGACTACAAACTTTAAAACAACCAGGAAGTATATCTTCTCCAATGGTCTGGGCAAGTCTGAAAATCAAGTAATGTTAGCCCTGCTAATTCTTCAGTTAATTACTAGGTGCAGAAGAAAACCAGTGCTGGATTTGATTATCCTACAGCGCACATCCAATACACTTCATTCACCACTAGATGGTGATGTTGCCTTTTTCCGCTCATAAATATCCAACAGCCCACGTGTCGACTTTGCTAACGTTATCTGGAAGACATGTTGATCATAATGATGGAATATATACAGTGCCCTCCACAATTATTGGCACCCCTGTTAAAGATGAGTAAAAAGGGTTATAAAAAATTAATCTTTTGTTGAACCACTGTTAAGTATGGCGGAGGTTCCGTGATATTGTGGGGCTTTTTTCCCTCCAAAGGCCCTGGGAACCTTGTTAGGGTACATGGCATCATGAACATGGCATCTACAACATGGCAAATCTGAATCTGGTCGCCTTTGCCAGGAAACTAAAACTGGGTCGTCGTTGGATCTTCAAGAATATTAGTTGCCCAGTGGACAGCCATGTGAAATTAAGATTTGGGATATTAGTTGCCCAGTGTACATCCATGTGAAATTAAGATTTGGGATATTAGTTGCCCAGTGTACATCCATGTGAAATTAAGATTTGGGATATTAGTTGCCCAGTGTACATCCATGTGAAATTAAGATTTGGGATATTAGTTGCCCAGTGTACATCCATGTGAAATTAAGATTTGGGATATTAGTTGCCCAGTGTACATCCATGTGAAATTAAGATTTGGGATATTAGTTGCCCAGTGGACAGCCATGTGAAATTAAGATTTGGGATATTATTTGCCCAGTGGACAGCCATGTGAAATTAAGATTTGGGATATTAGTTGCCCAGTGGACAGCCATGTGAAATTAAGATTTGGGATATTAGTTCCCCAGTGTACATCCATGTGAAATTAAGATTTGGGATATTAGTTGCCCAGTGGACAGCCATGTGAAATTAAGATTTGTCCATCCCTGCCATGGTATCCATGGTTTCACGGTAGGCAGACCAGTAAGTAATACAAATGCAATGCAATATAAATTAAGTTATATCAGCAAGCATACCCTCACATTTGCAATCACATGCCCCAACACCTCATTATTTAGAACCTTCATTAATATTAGTTTTTACAAAACAAGTGAAAACTAGGAGTGGGACATTTTACAATTTTATCTAGCCGTTTTGTCCTTGTGTTTACTATAACTCCCAAGCAGCTTGTACAGCGATAAAGAGACGGCGATGCACTAATGGCTTTCCATACATGGCGATTTCTCGTTTGTACTTGTGTTTTTTTGTACAGACATGGTGTGATAACAGAGGCCACCACAAGACGCTCAAAGCATTGTGTAGAAATGACGGATATTACCAGTCTGGCGGCAAAGTAGGGGTAATTGATCTGAACTACACTCTGTCAGAACCCATGTACAAGAAGATGAATGAAAAAAAACTCTTTCTGGCAACTTTTGGGTGAGCGACTTTTGTGTTTATGAATCATGTATTTTAGGCCTATATCTGATGATTCAGAGTAAACAATCATATTTCAGTTCATCTTCCATTAATTTGGTCATTGACCACAATGCACTCTGAAGTATGTGCTGTCAGGGACTGTTTATTTTCACTCTGCTGTCCACCAAACACAGTCAAGTGCATCAGTGTGTATTTAATGTGCTGTTAGCACAGTTAGACTGCAGATGCACAGTTAGACGGGAGTTGCTCTTGTGTGATCACACAGGGACAAACCTGCTGACCATATCCATATCCCACCCTTCATTGGAAATGCCCACTAGGGCTGTCAGCCATAATCAGCACGGGCTCAGTCAGGATTCAATACCAGATTCATTGGTACACTGAAAACATGTACATTTATCAGCAGAACATGCCACTCAACAGCCCCATATTTCTGTGTTTTGATTATGTCCAATTATCAAAAGAGCCTCATAATAACACCAAAAAATAATTTTCAATTGTCTTTCAAGCGCTGGATGTTCAAGAGCATCAATCAAAGGGATCTTCTCAAGTTTTCAAGAAAACTTCATTACAAATGATCTTCTGAAATTTCACATAAAAAAGAATACAGACAAATACCTGCGTCTGGTGTACATTAGAACAGAGGTGAGAAGGAACCTGTTTTAATGCATCTTCTTCTGTAGACATGCAGCTGTACCCATATCCCTGCATTATTTTATCTTTTCTTACATTCTTACACATTAGACCTAATGCTCCATTACAGAAATTTTCTACTTTTTTAAACAAATTAACTGAAACATCTTCCCTTTCATGTCATCTAGCAAAGAAAATTGCAAAAGAATTTGGAGAAGAAAATCCTAAAGAGAAAGAAGCGTATCTACAATTCCCTCAGTGATTCAATCCGAGACACCATGATCCAGACATATCAAGGTTTCCATTTCAATATTAGACAATTGGGAATTAAATAATCACAATTTTCACAATATTAATATGTTCAATACACTAGTTATTAGAAATTAATGCATTAATGTGTTTGTTTATTTTCAGAATGCTCTGTTATCCATGGGAAGTCTTGTTTAAATCTGATTCAAGAGAAACTTAAATCCAAAATTGAGACATCCAAAAAGGCCATGTTCCATAAGGCCATGGACAAACTGATGAAAAAATTCAGTAAATTGCAGGTTAGTTTTCTCTGGAAAATTATACTTGCCTTTATGGAACACTTAATTATCCAAGGCGGTGGAGAGGGGGGTAATTAACATGAGGGGGGTAAGTTAAATCAATGTGTACGGTATTGTTACACATGCGCACACAGGTAAATTATAAAACAATAAGGAAATGCACTAATTTCAAAGCTAACAATTATTCATATAGGAATTCCTTGTGGAAGGGGTGGGGGTGGGTTAATTCCTTGTGGAAGGGGGTGGGGGTGGGTTAATTCCTTGTGGGGGTGGGTTAATTCCTTGTGGAAGGGGGTGGGGGTGGGTTAATTGAATTCCTTGTGGAAGGGGGTGGGGGTGGGTTAATTTAATTCCTTGTGGAAGGGGGTGGGGGTGGGTTAATTGAATTCCTTGTGGAAGGGGGTGGGTTAATTGAATTCCTTGTGGAAGGGGGTGGGGGTGGGTTAATTGAATTCCTTGTGGAAGGGGGTGGGGGTGGGTTAATTGAATTCCTTGTGGAAGGGGGTGGGGGTGGGTTAATTGAATTCCTTGTGGAAGGGGGTGGGGGTGGGTTAATTGAATTCCTTGTGGAAGGGGGTGGGGTGGGTGGGTTAATTCCTTGTGGAAGGGGATGGGGGTGGGTTAATTCCTTGTGGAAGGGGGTGGGGGTGGGTTAATTGAATTCCTTGTGGAAGGGGGTGGGGGTGGGTTAATTGAATTCCTTGTGGAAGGGGGTGGGGGTGGGTTAATTCCTTGTGGAAGGGGGTGGGGGTGGGTTAATTCCTTGTGGAAGGGGGTGGGGGTGGGTTAATTCCTTGTGGAAGGGGGTGGGTTAATTCCTTGTGGAAGGGGGTGGGTTAATTCCTTGTGGAAGGGGGTGGGGGTGGGTTAATTGAATTCCTTGTGGAAGGGGGTGGGGGTGGGTTAATTCCTTGTGGAAGGGGGTGGGGGTGGGTTAATTCCTTGTGGAAGGGGGTGGGGGGGTGGGTTAATTCCTTGTGGAAGGGGGTGGGGGGGTGGGTTAATTCCTTGTGGAAGGGGGTGGGGGGGTGGGTTAATTCCTTGTGGAAGGGGGTGGGGGGGTGGGTTAATTCATTGTGTAAGGGGGAGGGGTGGGTTAATTCCTTGTGGAAGGGGGTGGGGGTGGGTTAATTCCTTGTGGAAGGGGGTGGGGGTGGGTTAATTCCTTGTGGAAGGGGGTGGGTTAATTCCTTGTGGAAGGGGGTGGGGGTGGGTTAATTCCTTGTGGAAGGGGGTGGGGGGGGGGGTTAATTCCTTGTGGAAGGGGGTGGGGTGGGTTAATTCCTTGTGGAAGGGGGTGGGGGTGGGTTAATTCCTTGTGGAAGGGGGTGGGGGTGGGTTAATTCCTTGTGGAAGGGGGTGGGGGTGGGTTAATTCAATGTGTATGGTATAATAATGCTTGCAAGGCAGTACCACCTTTTGTACTAACTTTTCATTACATTTACTTAGTTTGCATAAGCTACATATATAAGACAAATGTTTCTGCCTGATCCAAATACATTTTATTACTTTGATTAAGATCACAGGACTTTAGCTCAGATTTACCACCTTAATAAAAATGGCTTTACAACAGAAAATGATCAAATCTGTGTTTCAATAATTACTCAGGAATTCCTTGTGGAAGAAATGAAGACACAGATGACAACCTCCTTGAAGCTGGCCCTAAACCAGATACCAGATGACCTCACTGACCTCCCAGGTAACCAATGGAAACCAGTTTAGGACTGAACTTATTCAAATCTTCAAACAAATGTGGTGCTTTGTTTCAGATCAGGGGCGGGTTGCACCTGCTATTCGTAAGTTCTGCCTTAAGGTGGAACATAAAGCTCACACTACAGGCTTAGTAGCTACTATTTAGTTTACAACTAGTGAGCTACTAAATTTGGTTGCACCATGCATGTGTCCTTCTTAACAGAAAACTTAGTTTGGAGGGTGTATGCGCTTCATAAAGTAATGTATAGTCACACAAAATGACGTTGATGTTGATTGATCCAATGAGCAGCATTTAAAAATGTGAACAGGAAATAGCGTTGCACTAGCGTGGATTTTTGTTTTCAAGCAGCTGATTTCTGCCTGCCATCCACTACACCACAGCCTGATTATGAAGACCGAATAAACATTATTCAACGGTTTATGTCTCATCTCTGTCTGTCTCAAATAACGTTGGAACTTCAACATCTGATCTACTATTTTTTGTCTCAGCGTTGCTTGGAGTGAACGCAAATTATTCCCTCTCTTAAAACTTAATTACTAGGGGTGTGAACCACTAAGTAATATGAACAACGATGCCATGCGATTTCTCTTAATTCATAACGATATGATAAATCGCGATACAATGCAATACGATACAATTCACTGCGATGTGACCGTGTGACTAATGTAACCAGATTTGACAGAACCCCCCTTCCCACAGACACTCAGAGGACATTCAAATAACAAACAATATGACTTTCAAAGTATAAAATGTATTGATTCATTTTTAAAACCACAAATTCCATGTGAATAATTAAAATTCAATTAAATGCAAATTAACGATTCATCACGATTAATGTCACACCGATGCAGTCGTATCGTGATGTTTGCAGTCGTATCGTGATGTTTGCAGTCATATTGTGACATTTGCATCACGATGCACTGGTGTGTCCTCATAGCCCAATTAAATACGCTGTTAATTGCTTGCAGAAATATTTAGTTTATACATGGCATTACGTTCTAACTATGTTTTGTGGTGCAAAATATTTCATTTTAATAGTGCACAAGTTGGTACTTAGTCAAGATTTAAGTTCCAACTTGGCTTACTTCTTACTCATGCACAGCTATTGAAACCGGCCGCCGGGCCCCATTTCCCCAAAAATATTTTAACACTAAGATCCTTGTAATGAGACTTATGCTGCTTTCAAGTGAGGTCAAGTTGGGAATACGTCACAACTCGGCCAACCGACTCGTTCGCCTTCACATGCTTTATGGTCGGAAAATATCCTGAGCTGAACCGTCAACTGAAATATTTCGTGGCCAGCCTTCTATGCTAGCAATCGACTAACTAGTTTTAGCAAGAATGTGAATACCACAGGGAAGTTAATGGTGCAGTACTATAGTTATCACAGAATGTCTGTAGTTCTATATTTGTAGCTGCGCTAGGGCTTTATTGTATGAAATGTATTACCCCTCACGCGGTATGGGAAATCCTGAATCGTTACAGCCCTACCACCATCACCACCACACAACATCTCCAAACAGTCCAAGGCCATCCCACTGACCAATGCTGTTTTTTGACCGGTCAAGTTGCTTAATTTGTCAGTAAATTTAGGTTATTTCATTTTCACAATTATAAACTTGCAGTCTCCTACATGGCAGTGGCCCTGGTCAATAGCTCACCCTCCTCTTCAGTATTATATGTGCATGTCAATCTCTGGTCAATTCTGTATCTGTGCAGTAGCTGCTGCCTGTGTTGGGCCTTGTGTACAACGGCATACCTGCCTGCCTGCATCGATCCCAAACAGTGCCATTCATTCTTAATTCCAGATGTTACAGAAGAATTTGAGATGATGAAGCGATGCTGTGACACTCTCGACCTCCAGGTTTTTTAGTGACTGAAAGAGGTCGGATGGATCCAGATGGATCAGAATTATTAAATGAAATGGAGATCACCGTGGCAACCTGTCTCATCCAAACATTGAGGGTGCTGTCAAATATGACCTTATGCATTATAAAAGGTATTTGTGTCTATTTTGCTTTGTTAACGCGTACGTCCAATTATTCGGCAGTGTGGTATAATGGTTAAGGAACTGGGTTTGTAACCGAAAGGTTGCCGGTTCGATTCCCAGGTCGGACACTGCCATTGTACCCTTGAGCAAGGTACTTCACCTGCATTGCTTCAGTATATATCCAGCTGTAAATGGATACTATGTATAAATGCAAAATAAATGCTGTGTAAATCGCTCTGGATAAGAGCGTCTGCTAAATGCCTATAATTTAATGTAATGTTATTCTCAGAATGATTAGCAGAAATCTACCACCAGAGAGGGTGTGACTAATTGACTAATAATAAATTTAGCTTTAAAAACTCTAAGAATTTGATAAATCAACCGGAGAGTTATTTTATAACTTTAATGTCAGATTAATACTGAACACTTAATAAATCCCAATATCTAATCAGTAGGGGATGGCAGTTTAATAAGCCCTCTTGTTATCTTACTCATAACTCATAAGTATGTATTGCTATATTAAAGAACAGTTATTTGTTAGTGCCATGTGCATATGCAGCTAGCTACCTGCTGTAAGTTACCTACTCGTTTCTGCTAGCAATTCAAAACACAATAAATGATAGATGCACAAAGGGGAAATGTAGATGCTATTTTAATTAATTCACTGCTTCACTGCACCACAAGGTCACAGATTTCCGGGCCAGAGTTTTGGGGGCAAGATGGTCTGAAATGTGCACATGCAGCAACAATGCAGTTTGTTTTTAATACCAACAGTCAGGGTATGAAATTAACCTTTTTACCCACTGGCCAGAGTGGCATGTGGATTCTAAAAATTACCAGCCACATTACCTTTTACAATATAACACAACCTGGTTGGTTACCTGCCAAAGTGGTAGAACATCTACTAGCCACAATCAAAATGTACCAGCATTTGGCTGGTGGCTGGTGTTAATTTCATACCCTGCCTGCAGTAAGATCATGAGTTCAGTGATGTTTGTTAAACCGCTTCATATTAATTTCTTCTCCTGTCACATTAAACTTGTTCGTCATTTTAAACAGAAACAGATATTTTCTATGCTTTTTTTTTTTGTTTCAGTGTTGGCTTTAGATTTGTGGATTACAATATAATCATAATATTTCAGGGTGTGATGTGGGATTATAGTGGCTTCCTACAATTTTCTTTCTGAAAACAATGTTCTCTTTAATGAATCAAAAGTACTGCACTGACTCACTGATTTCAAAGTTAAATGACCAACCAAATATCCCAAATATATCCTTTTTAATGATTGTCTTATGTATCATTGTTCTTATTTTGCTGAAGTTTTTTACTGGGTTCAAAATAAAAATAAGAGGAGCTGTTAATTTGTTTGAATCATGTTAAAAAGCTGTAAGGATGTTGATGGAAAGCATTAGCTAAATTTAGAGAACAGAATTGCATCAATATTTCATATCAAAGTAAGAACTGTTATAATCTGCTTTTACTCTCATTGATTTTTATTAAAATAATAAAGCTGGCAACATTTCTCCTTCTTTGACTCATTTGTTTAAACAGAAAATGGGACTCATTGGAAACAATAAGATAGTGATGCTTGAGAAATGTTTTTGCGACACCTTCCACCCTCCATCCATTGCAGTGTTCTCACAATCATCACCTTTCCAGCATTTAAATACAAACGAGTAATTATTTTACTTATCAGGATATCAAATGTGGATATGCTCAATGCATCACCAGCCTGTCTCCCTACAGCTGAAAGAAAACCATTCCCTTTTTGAGACATCTTCTGAAAGGTTCACTGAGGTCCACTTATTGCCAATACTACTGTTCTGCACAGTAACCTAGTGCTGAAAACACCAGAAAACACAACCTGAGCCTCTTGTATTTAATAAGCAGTCTGGACAGAAGGGAAGGCACACAGCAGTTTCTAATGAGGCTATAGAATGTGTAGTATTATGTGTTCCCCTCTCTCATAAGTGCATACAGACAGAAATCACAGAATAAAGCCATGGGAGTGTAATAGGTATAGGTACAATTAGACGGTATTTTCTCTCTCCCACTGAGTCCTTTTTTTATCAGTCCTTACATTTCCAGTCCAGCAAGAACCCATCCTGTCTCCCATTGCTCTATTCCCAGTAACCCCCCCCCAAACAAAGTTCTATTGAGCCTTTTGCCCATTCATTAATACGCCCTTTGCACACTGACCAGATACACCACGGCACACCTCTGCCTTTGGCGTCTTCTGCCAGCACAAGGTGTAAAGCAGGGACCAGTGACACAGTCCTCCAGCACAACACTACATATGGAGGCTGTGCGACCTTGAGCTTATTTAGCATGGCCTACGCATGATCTATAATAAAAACCTCTAATGGAAAATATCATTAATCTGTGATCCTGAGCCTGCACTAGTCATATCTGAGTCCACACCACACGCCACTGAGCACTTAACAGTATACACTGAAATAACATTTTATAAATGTATAGGGTGAATCTCTATGTCTGCAGAACCATTATAAAAATGCATGATTTCATTTTAAAAATACACACTATTTCATGTCCATCAATCCTATGTCCATTCCAGGTTATAAAAGAGTAACTTTCTGGAGTTGCCTACCTGGACTTTGGGCACCAGTCTGTCCCGGTCAGTCCTCAACTGCATGCAAAATTGCTGGTGGTCAACTGTCATGTTAAGAAAAAACAGTTTAATTATTACAAGTAGCTAAGCCATATAACTTTAAAGTGATGTAAGGTTACTTAAAAACTACTAAACTGTGTAAGCGCCTAACGTTACTTTAAGAACCGCAGTTGTAGGAGTCGGGATTGCCAAGACCAACAACTGATGTTCATAGTAAATTTGCCCTGTAGCCGGTTTGCTTTAATTAACGTTATCGAACGGTACATTATTGTCACGGCATAGAGCAGGGGTCGGCAAGTAAATTTGGCCTCGGGCCAATTTTTTCCTGAGCCACTAGGTGGCGGGCTAGAACATAATAAAAGGCTAATTTAAGTAATTGATCGTTAAAAATGTGACACGTTCTAATGCTTTGGTCCTCATAACGGGATCTGGTGTAATGATCTGACTTTTCTTTCGAAAAATGTGAATACATTTCTTAACTAGGTAGCAGTGGGGATTACTCACCGAATCCATTGCACTGCAGTATTTTGGCTTGACTAGCGAGTTTGTGTTGTGATTCTCAACAACGTTGAAACGTAGTTCCGTGTTTCAAAAGAAAAGTCCGATATGAGTACCAAAGCAAGTTCAAGTTCAAGTTATTTTATTGTCACTTCACAGTTTACACAGGTGTAATCAGAGAGTGAAAAACTTTACGTGCAAAACGCCCGACAGCGGACAGCAGTTGTATCAATTAAATATCAGTGTCACAAAGATGCACGAGAGGAATCGATTGACGCATAAAAACCTTGAAAACTGCCTGCGGATTAAAGTGATGTCCATATCACCAGATATCCAACGAATAGTGACCGATGGGAGATGCCAGTTTTCACATTAAGTGAGTACTAAGCCTGTCGTTATTGCATTTAATAGCCTAATTGTATTTTTTATATTTTTAATGAATGGCTCATTTAATTATTATCCCAAATGTAGCGTGTTTGCTCTGTCGTTTCAGGAGCATAGGCCTATGCACCACCACCCCTCGCCAGACCCGTAGCCAGGACTCGGTCTTAAGGGGGGCGTATGAACTGCATGGGGGGGCACAATTATTATTAAATATTTTTGATAATCCGATGTGCTATTGTATTCGTGCAGCACTGACGCATACTAATTAGGCTATACTGAGGTCGCATACTAACCAAATTGGTCTCAGATAGATTTAATATGTCCCGATGTATTAGGCTATGCCTAAAATTATTCGAATGCTGTAAATTACGATTATAACGTGGAGAGCGGCAACAAAACTGGCGCATTCACAATACAGACGTTCACTGTTTAAACAATTGGAACCAATCAGTTGCACTTACAAGGTTTTGCAAACAATTAGCTTTAGAAAATTAATAGATGGGATACCATGACTAAACGGGGGAGGTAGGCACCGTGACCGCGCAATCAGTGCACTTGCAAATAATAACTTTAAACCATCAACAGCAAGATACCACATCAGTCCTCATAATTTACCACATCAGTCAATTACACAGAGGTAATGTTATGCACAAAGCACTAGACAACACATTGAATATAACACCAGAAGTGCAAAGCAACCCACACCTCTCGAACTGAAAAAGCACCACGGCGGATGCT
This sequence comes from Ilyophis sp. 1 JC-2022, assembly GCA_022702515.1. NCBI lineage: Eukaryota > Metazoa > Chordata > Actinopteri > Anguilliformes > Synaphobranchidae > Ilyophis > Ilyophis sp. 1 JC-2022. Next base: position 65,771,833 of record CM040406.1, read on the forward strand.
GACGCGTTATAATATCATGTCGTCATTTGGTCTTTAACTGTTAAAAAATATAAAACATTTGTTGGAGGCTATTTGTGGAAATGGGGCATTTTTATCATAAAAAAAACATTGGATTTGGATCTGCCCCACCCCAAAAATTTGTTTTGCTCTATGCAGTTGTGGTCCAAATACCGTTCCTGTGGTTGCAGCAGCAAGGCTAGCAGTCGGATTAGTCTCAGATCCGCGGCCGCTGCTACTGGTGCTAGGCTGCATTTCAGCACCATCTTTATCTCCGACGACCACTAGTCCACCATCAACTGACATCACGGGGCTTGGGTGCAGTCACATTGTGCGATTTGGAGGCGGAATCTGATTCGTTAGAGTTGATAGAGACTGGCGATTTAAACCATTTACGAATGTCCATTGTTAAGCAAATTAGCAAAAGCGATCCTACTGGGAAATATAGCTCTGCTGGACTCCCAACTGAAATGGCGCGGTAACCTAGCCTACATTGGCGTAACTTCCTGTTTCAGTATGGCGGAACCCCCTCAAACAATAACACAATTTTTTTCTCTATTTTAATGTCTTAAAAAGTTAGTATTTAAATTTTTTTAACAGAAAAATACTATAATTTTTTTTCTTCCTTTTTTCCCTCAATTTCCAGTGGGGGGGCACTAGCACTAGCACTTCCGCCCCCGAAGGCCCGCCCATAGCTACGGGTGTGCCCCTCGCACTCCATGATCAAGCGGATCAAGCTTTTTTTTGTGCCGATTTTGTTATTTTTGATGTTTTTCATAAAATTAAACTGAATTTGCTTTGTTACTGTTTACATGTGTGGTGCAGTCACATATAAGTAAACATTAAGTTTGAATGATTTACTGAGCTGGTGTTATTTTTTTCAAACCACACACCGCATGTTGGCTATTTCAGCACCACGCTGTCCACCTACTTATTTTGATTCACTACTAGGGCTTCAGCGTCAGTGCAGCCCGCTGCCTGATTGTCTGTGCGTGTCATTCACTCATGGATAAAAGTGCAATAAGCATTCTTCAGGTGTGGGTAGATTCTCTATTCGGACATTATAGCCTATACGTGGGACTGTCGGTTCGATATTGTAAAAAAAATAACAATAATAATAATAATTGAAAAAAATATATATATATATATTTTTTTTTTTAAATCTCAAAATTATCTGGCGGGCCAAATATTATTGCTGGCGGGCCAACAATGGCCCGCGGGACGCCTGTTGCCGACCCCTGGCATAGAGGATGTGTTCATACAACTCTTAAGTCGCGTCCTGGATCTTATTGTTTATTCACACGTGTATTAAACTATTTTTATACAGTCTATGGTATGAACATGAACATTACTTCAGACTACAGGCCTATTTCACGTCGCTATGGTAACAGCTTCTGTTCCAGCAAAGCTGTGTATGACAACTTCCGTTTGTATCAAGGGCAGCTAAGATCACACAACTGACATAACCACAGAAATATACTTTACTTAAGTTAGCTAATGGAGTTAAAGTCTTCCTTAAAACAAATTACCGAAAATGGACATGAACAATGTTCACCGGCTAACGGACATTCACAGTAACACCAAGGGTCAAAAGTAAAGAAGGGATCCAATACGGATTTTCCATACAGACATTTTTGCTGGCTTAGTGGCTAGCTAGGAAAGGCTTATCCCCAGCGAGAAACAGTCGCACTAATAGTTTGACGGAACCACGTGCATAATGGTTCTGTTCAGTGATTCGTATTTATTTATGAAAGAATAAACTCCGCAACCCTGTGGGTGCATCTCAATGCTCAAAAAAATGCACCCTCCTTTCCTCCACTACCACCTCCTCTACTCCTTTCCTCCACTACCACCTCCTCTACTCCTTTCCTCCACTACCACCTCCTCTACTCCTTTCCTCCACTACCACCTCCTCTACTCCTTTCCTCCACTACCACCTCCTCTCCTCCGTGCTCTGGAAACTGATCTTTGTGTTTTAATTTGATGTTGCTGATTACATCTTAATTACGTATTAATGGTTACATATTAATGAATGTTGATGCAAACGGCAATGTCAGGTACATTGTATACTGTGCCAGCAAATACTTGTACTCGAAACGTTCAGACAGTTTTGCATACTTCCGGGTAGGAGAGGAGTGGTAGTGGGGGAGTGGAGGGAGGAGAGGAGTGGTAGTGGGGGAGTGGAGGAAGGGAGGAGAGGAGTGGTAGTGGGGGAGTGGAGGAAGGGAGGAGAGGAGTGGTAGTGGGGGAGTGTAGGAAGGGAGGAGAGGAGTGGTAGTGGGGGAGTGGAGGAAGGGAGGTGGGGAGTGAAGAACATTGGGACGCACCCACAGAGTTTTTCACACTTAGCTTTCGCGTGTCTCCAGCACCTGTGGTCTACACAGTATAGTGTGCAAACTTTTATTTACTATTAAATCGCTATTTTATATTACATGCGTATAAGCGTCTGTGTACCTGGGTCCAGGTACGAACAAAGTACTTCCGTATTGGTCCTCTCTGATCCACATCCAAACAACGTACTTCCGTATTGGTCCTCTCTGATCCACATCCAAACAACGTACTTCCGTATTGGTCCTCTCTGATCCACATCCAAACAACGTACTTCCGTATTGGTCCTCTCTGATCCACATCCAAAAGTGCTCAGCAACGCTCTGAACGGCTCAGAGCAAAACTGAGCAACCCGTTAAGTGTGTTCACCGTTCTGAGCAAAGCGGAGCTGCTCAGTTACTTTCCACTGTGTGGAACTGAGGAGGGAAGTAGTAGTGAAGGAGGTGATGTATGCGCACACGCACACACACACACACACACACACACACACACATTTCCTTCATGACTCATGAGCCTTTCTCTTAGGACCTACAACAAGTTGTTCCCTAGCAATATTTATGCCCCATTGTATGGACACACCACACCAGTCACAGCTCAAACACATTGGAAGGCTTGGAAAACAACAAGTGAAGATTACCTGAGTTTGTCCCTTCAGTGAAAGACGGGTGAGTCCTTCAACGGTCAACTATTTACTGCATAATTATATAATTATACTGTATATCTATTGCATGTTGTTGTAGTTGCGACATGTGCATGTAACGTCTGGACTCAGAAAACCCAATAGCAGACCAGGATCAGGAAAAGAACGTAGTTTAATATCAGTCCAGAGGTCAAAGTCTAAGCAGAGTAAATTCCAGAAAATTGAAAACCAATAAACAAGCAAAAAGTCAAAAGACAATTCATGACGATAGCGGTTTCCCGGAATTTGGTCATGTAGAGCAGTCATCTCATTATCCTCAGCACGCCTGATGAGGGGAACGAGGTGAGCTAAATAACATACGCCTGTAGAAGATTGTGGCAGGGCCGTCAGAGCCATACCGCCACAGACTAGAAAAACACGCTCTGGCAGTGGGACTGGTTGTTCTTCTGATTCAATGTATTCAAGTGTCTCATTACAGAAACTTTTTCCTAACAAAAAAGGGTAGTACTAATAGTTTGTACCCAAAACCATTGTGTAACTCCTGTTAGGGCTACAACGCAAAGGTGAGTAGACCCTCCTTGGCAACGGGTATGGCTAGCATTATACATACGTTTTACACAGTCAATCATTTTACATTTCAATCCTGCTATAGTTAAACTATTTCTCCATGGCACATAGGTTACAACAGCAGAACATGCCAAACGAGGAGATGCAAACTTTACTGCAGGGCAACTAGTTCCTCGGATAACCCACGAACAGAGGGGGATGCACTGATGTATGGGAAATAATAAATAACAAGAATAATAATGAAATAAATATACAAAACCGACAGACAGAAATACAGAACATAACATTGCAGGGTTTTTCCTGGCAGAGAAATGGGTTTTGGCGGTACGTAGTCTATGCGAGCGCACACAGTGCGCCAGCAGCAATTCTTTTTGCATTAATTTTACTGTAAATACAGTTTTTGGAGTACAAAGAGCCCATGTAGGCTTTGGGTCTAAAGTACCAGTAGGATGTGTTTAGGGGTTGTTAAAGACTTGTTAAAGACATTGGTGGATTGTCTGGAGCCTGTGGAGGCCGTGTGGGGGGGGGGGGGGCACACGGGCCGTTCCTTAAGTCCTGGGGGAATATAGTCCGGCTCATCCACACATCTCGCTGGTTTGGCTGATTTAGAACACCAGTACAGAGCTTCAGCTTTGTCAAAATCCGCATTCATTTTAACATAACAGATAGTCTTATCACATGTCCTCTGGTATGGCCACACCTTAATGAAAAAAACATAGACCAGTCACAGCTGGGCGGGGTGTTTTATAGAAAACAAAACTTACTGAAGCAAAAGCAGATGATAAAAGAGAGAAACATTTTTTTTCAAACACATTGGAAGGCTTGAAAAACAACAAGTGAAGATTACCTGAGTTTGTCCCTTCAGTGAAAGACGGGTGAGTCCTTCAACGGTCAACTATTTACTGCATAATTATATAATTATACTGTATATCTATTGCATGTTGTTGTAGTTGCTACAAGCGATAGAAGGAAATCATTCCAACTGGTTATGTGTCTTACCTGGGATGTGTACCCACACTGGTGGTCTCTATGGCTGTTTATACAGTACTTCATACTGTCCATTCACAATTCTGGTGGCTCAATGCAAAATATTTTATAAAAATGAATTGGCACAGATTATGAGAAACTCTGCATGGCATGCTGAACTACACACTCCAGAAATACTGTCTCATTTTTAGCCAATCTGAGTTGTTTTGAGAATTTCCAGAAATTGCATTTTTAGTGTTTGTTTGACAAGTAATTTTACAAAAAGTCATACTGTATTTAGTAAATTATACATGAGTATTTCAAACTGCTTTGACTAGCTGGTTTACAATCACACAGTCAACATCCTGTCTCAACAGAGTCAGATATGCAGTAACGTACTATATTTCATAATTAGAATTTATATGTAAAGTTCGCCGTCTCTACATATTACTCTAATCAAGTACATTTCTGTGATCTTGCTTCTTTGCGTTCTTCATTCTTTTTTGTGCTTTGTCTTCTCATCGAGACACAGGAATCAATGCCGATTTGTTTAAACAAATGAGACAACGATGAGACTTCCTGTGTCTCTGGCAACATACCTGTACATATTTTAAGGTGATCATAGAGTTGTTGTACTATCGAAATAAATTTAGCAATACATTATGTCCTATGGTATGGACACACCCTAATGAAAAAAACATATACCAGTGAGTCACAGCTGTTCAGGGTGTTAAAAGGAAACTTACTGAACCTGTAACAGACAATAAAAGAGAAACATTTTTTTCAAACGCATTGGGAAGCTTGGAAAGCAACAAGTGAAGATTGAGTTTGACCCTTCATTCAAAGGCTGGTGAGTCCCTCAACTGTCAATGATTTAGTGCACATATGTGACATATGCGCAGACTTCCAATACATGTCCCTCAGCTGACCACTGCACAGGAGAGCCAAAAAATATAATAAAACCACTATCCGCTCAAAATTGAGTGAATACCAAAATCGCATTCCTAAATATCAAATCTTTGTGTAAATATGTGAAATTGTGTTAAATATATATACTAGTTGGACCTCCAGAGCCTAGAGACTTTTGAACCCTAAACACAAGTCACATGCCATCCTAGAAAGGAGCTCATACAAATAATAAGTTTCAACCTCAAGGTCACTAGAGGTGTCCGAGAATGTGTAATATGAGTCGCTTTCACCATCTTTACGACCGGTATGGGAGAGGGAGCAACAGGGGAGTGAGAGGCAGGGAAGATCTGCTGCGACTCTGGGGAAAACATTATCCCAGTTATCAGTGTCTTAGCACAAGTTATTATGCAGACACACACCAAAAACAATTATTGGAATAAAGGGTTTGATAATCCCACCACCCCATCCTGAGAACAGATTATCTAAACCTTCAAGAAAGTCCCAACCACGTTTTTATGTAGTTCCTCAATGCCTTTTTTTATTGTATTTGTGAAATTTTTCTATGGCACTTGACAAATCCGAAATATAAGTGCAGCATTCTACTGTACTACTGCACAGGTACCCCCGTCTTGACAGAATAATGTCCAAAGCCCTTCTATTTTGCAACGCCACTTCTTTTATTTCATTCATTTCTGTTGCTAGGGCGGTCACAACTGCGTCAGAGGCATTCATATGTTTTTCCAACACTGTTTACAATGCCTTCAACTCATGTTGGGTGTTGTAGACATCATAACTGGGAATAAGTATACCGAAGAAACGCTGTGTGTGAGACACTCCCGATGATAGCGGTTTCCCGGAATTTGGTCATGTAGAGCACTCATCTCATTATCCTCAGCACGCCTGATGAGGGGGACGAGGTGAGCTAAATAACATACGCCTGTAGAAGATTATGGCAGGGCCGTCAGAGCCATACCGCCACAGACTAGAAAAACACGCTCTGGCAGTGGGACTGGGTATTCTTCTGATTCAATGTATTATTAATAATAATAATAATAATAATAACTTTATTTGTACAGCACCTTTCTAATGCTAGGATACAAGGTGCTTTGACAGGCTAAGGAAAAATGACAAAATATATAACAAACAGAAGAACAAGAACAATAAGTATACAGAAATACAAGATAATAAAAAAGAGAGAAGAATAAATTAATAAATAAATAAAATAATACTTTTAAGTAAAAGCTAGTTTATAAAGGTGAGTTTTCAGGTTATTTTTGAAAGTGCATACTGAGTTTGCAGTTCTTAAGTTGAGTGGGAGGCTGTTCCAGAGTCTAGGCGCAACCACTGAGAAGGCACAGTCACCCTTCGTCTTTAGCCTAGAATCTGGAACAACCAACAGATTCTGATTAGCAGATCTGAGTGTCCGGTTTGGTAAGTAAGGGGTAAGAAGCTCAACTATATAGGCAGGTGCTAAACCATTTAATGCTTTAAAAGTAATTAGTAAAATTTTAAAATCAACTCTAAAAGCAACTGGGAGCCAGTGTAAGGATGCTAGAATAGGGGTAATATGTTCTCTCCTATTTGTCCCAGTTAATAGCCTGGCGGCTGCATTCTGCACCACTTGGAGCCGGACCATAGTTTTGCGTCCCAGGCAACTATACAGCGAGTTGCAATAGTCTATGCGTGATGACACAAACGCATGTACAATTTTCTCTGTATCTTCAAAAGACAATATTTTTCTGATTTTGGAGATGTTCCTCAGTTGGTAGAAGCATGTCTGGACTGATTTCTTTATGTGACACTCAAAGTTAAGATGTTGATCAAAAATCACACCAAGATTTCTAGAAACAGATTTTACATTTAGTGCAAGAGAGCCTAAATTAGATTGAATTAAATCAGAGACATGCTTCGGGCCTATGATTAAAACCTCCGTTTTATCCGGGTTGAGCTGGAGGAAATTTTGAGATAGCCAGCTCTGAACATCATTCAGACAGTCCTGCAATAGAGCTAATTTGTTTAATTAATTTGGTTTGATAGAAATTAATTTGGTTTGATAGAGATTTATTTGGTGTCTCATTACAGAAACTTTTTCCTAACAAAAAAGGGCTAGTACTAATAGTTTGTACCCAAAACCATTGTGTAACAGGTATGGCTAGCATTATACATACGTTTTACACAGTCAATCATTTTACATTTCAATCCTGCTATAGTTAAAGTATTTCTCCACGGCACATAGGTTACAACAGCAGGACATGCCAAACGAGGAGATGCAAACTTTACTGCAGGGCAACTAGTTCCTCGGATAACCCACGAACAGAGGGGGATGCACTGATGTATGGGAAATAATAAATAACAAGAATAATAATTAAATAAACATACAAAACCGACAGACAGAAATACAGAACTTAACATTGCAGGGTTTTTCCTGGCAGTGCGCCAGCACCAATGCTTTTAGCATTAATTTTACTGTAAATACAGTTTTTGGAGTACAAAGAGCCCATGTAGGCTTTGAGGGTAAAGTACCAGTTGGATGTGTGTAGGGGTTGTTAAAGACTTGTTAAAGACATTCAAAATTGGAGCATGTTCGATTCAACTCGCTGCGCACGCTATGTCTTTCCAAAAGTCGCCCCAAAAATTTAGGTTGCACTCTGCCACAGAATAGCTGAGCCGCATTTCTATAGACTACAGTATATGGTTCTATGCTTCTTCTACTTGTCTCCTAGTACTGGCATCTTGAAGGTGACTAGTAGCCTGCAATATATATCACCAACCGCTAGCCGAAAGACCATATTGCACCCAAAACATATTTTTCTATTTCTATATTTTATAGTTCTCAATTATTGTCCTTTTGGCTGTCGTGATTTCTCGGTCCGTGAAATCATTTTAGTGGTCGCCAAATAATTTACTATGTAGGAAAACCCTGCATGTGATAGAACTGAGGAAATAATTGCAACTGGTTATGTGTCTTACCTGGGATGTGTACCGACACTGGTTGTCTCTATGGCAGTTCATACAGTACTTACGTATTTAGTAAATTATGCATGAATATATCAAACTGCTTTGGCTAGCTGGTTTACAATCACAGTCAACATCCTGTCTCAACATCCTGTCTCATTCAGATATGCAGTACCATACCGTATTTCATAACAACCATTATGACTGTGTGATTCTGCTAAAAGAAAAAGAAAAAATGATTAATGTTCAAATTAAAAAGCCAAGTCACCAATAATAGTTTTTACCATTAAATACTTGACCCGTTAAACTGAACATAGATTTTATTAAAATTACTACTAACTGACACAGCAAAAAAAAAAATTTAGCCTAAATTTTTCTCTCAAGTAGAAACTATTAGCTTAAAGTAATATAATGTAATAAAACCACCTGATTTTCTTCTGCAGGCAATAAGCAGCACAGGAGAGGACTGACTCACTTTTAAAAAGGGGCGCTCCATTAGTGACGTGTGTATGTGATTGGCATGAGAACATGTGTTTGCTGAGGCCGACCATAGGTCAGCTGCAGAAAGTGTTTCCTGACAGAACTCTGCTGATTTCTTTTAAAATAGTGTGGATTTTAAATTTGGAGACAAGTAGACACATTCTTTGGATTGAACCTCACTTGCAAAGACCCCGGCACCCTTCATGCACCACAATATTCAGGCCACACCTTTTCCCGTTTCTTACATTTTCAGACCATATGAGCATTTGGCGATAATCTTAATCATAAAAAATTTACATATATTCCAAATGACATTCAATATGTCGTGACTCTCTCAGCCAGTTAAGACTTCAAGGTTCAAGGTTCAAGGTTCAATTTTATTGTCAACTCTACTATATATGCAAGACATACAGAGGATTGAAATTTTGTTCCTCTCATCATCCACGGTGCAATAAAAGAAAAAGATAAACATAAAATACAAACACATACACAATATAAAAAAATATAAATCTAAAAGTGCGTGTAAATATAAAATATAGTGCAAATGGACGCAGTGCAAGTATGGATGTATGTTACAGTGCAAATAGCAGCAATTGTATCAAATATAATAATACAAGTACAAATAAATAAAAGTGGCTGGTGCCAATAGTCTGTGCATGGGGGGGCAGGGACAGATCAGGACAGGGGCCAGCGATTTTATGGGGGGGGGTTAAAGGTGTCATAATCCAGAGTCCGTGGTGGCCAGCGATTTATGGGGGGGGGGGGGGGGGGTGTTATAGTCCAGAGTCTGTGGGGGCCAGCGATATATTGGAGGGAGGGTAGGGTTAAAGGTGTCATAGTCCAGAGAGTCTGTGGGGGCCAGCGATTATGGGGGGGGGGGGGGGGGGGGGGGGGGGGGGGGGGGGGGGGGGGGGGGGGCTGAAGGCTGAGTTCAGGGGGGGGGGGGGGGGGGGGGGGGGGGGGGGGGGGGGGGGGGGGGGGGGGGGGGGGGGGGAAAAGGGAGGGGGGAGTCAGCTTCCTGACCGCCTGGTGGATAAAGCTGTCCCTCAGTCTGCTGGTCCTTGCCCGAAGGCTCCTCATTCTCCTCCCAGACGGCAGGAGACTGAAGAAGCGGTGTGAGGGGTGAGTGGGGTCGCCTGCAATGCAGAGTGCTTTGCGGACCAGGCGTGTGTCAGAAATGACCTGGAGAGAAGGGAGGGGGGCACCAATGACCTTCTCAGCTGCTCTCACTATACGCTGCAGGGTCTTTCGGCAGGATGCAGTACAGGCCCCGTACCACACAATTATGCAGCTGGTGAGGATGCTCTCAGTGGTGCCACGGTAGAATGAACGCATGATGGGGACTGGGGCTTTGGCTCTTTTCAGTTTGCGGAGGAAATAGAGCCGCTGCTGAGCTTTCTTGGCCAGTGATGTGATGTTAGTGTTCCAGGAAAGGTCCTCTGTGATGTACACACCCAGAAACTTGGTGCTGCTCACTCTCTCCACAGCCATGTTGTTGACGGTCAGTGGAGGGTGCTGGGTGTGTTTTTTCCTGAAATCGACAACAATCTCCTTCGTCTTCTCGACGTTAAGAATGAGATTATTGTCGCTGCACCATCTGGTCAGTTGGCTCACCTCGTCTCTGTAGTTTACTTCATCGTTCTTTTTGATGAGACCCACCACTGTTATGTCGTCCGCAAACTTGACGAAGAGATTGGAGCTGTGTTTTGGTGATCAGTCATGGGTGAGTAGCGTGAAGAGCAGGGGGCTGAGCACTGCTCCTTGGGGGGCCCCTGTGTTCAGGATGATGGTGCTGGATGTGTTGCCGCCGACCTGAACCGTCTGCGGTCTCCCCGTCAGGAAGTCCAACACCCAGTTGCACAGGGAGGTGTTCAGTCCTAACCGGTCCAGTTTCTGTATCAGCTGTTGGGGGATGATTGTGTTGAAAGCTGAACTAAAGTCTATGAACAGCATCCTCACGTGTGGGTCATTGGAGTCCAGGTGGGTGAGAGCTGAGTGGAGGGCGGTGGAGATTGCGTCATCAGTGGACCTATTAGCCCGGTATGCAAACTGAAAGGGGTCCAGGGAAGGAGGGAGGATAGATTTGACATGCTGCATGACTAGTCTTTCGAAGCACTTCATAATGATGGAAGTCAGTGCTACGGGACGGTAGTCATTGAAGCCGGATGGAGAAGCCTTCTTCGGAACCGGGATGATGGTGGTGACTTTGAAGCATGTAGGGACAACAGCTTGGCTCAGGGAGGTGTTAAAAATGTCTGTGAGGACATCAGTGAGCTCCTCCGCACAGTCCTTCAACACACGACCAGGTATGTTGTCCGGGCCCCCAGCTTTGCGAGGGTTAATCCTGGAGAGGGATCTTCTCACACTGGCTGGAGACAGGGACAGCACACGGTCATCTGGGCCGGGGGGTGTTTTCTGTGCAGGAGTGTTGTTGAGATCTTCAAAGCGTGCGAAGAAGTCGTTCAGGTTGTTCAGCAGAGTGGTGTCGCTGTCACAGGTCTGTGGTCGGGGTTTGTAGCCAGTGATGGTCTGAATCCCCTGCCACAGGCTCCTTGTGTCTCTGCTGTCACTGAAGCGGTGGGCTATCCTTCCTGTGTACTGTATTTTTGCTACTTTGATGCCACGGGACAAGTTGGCCCTAGCTGTTCTCAGGCCAGCCGCATCTCCTGCTCGGAAAGCAGCATTTCGGGCTCTCAGTAACCTATGGACCTCCCCTGTCAGCCATGGTTTCTGATTTGCCCGTACTGTGATGGTCTTGGTCTCCGTTACATCATCGATGCATTTGCTAATATAGGAAGTAACAGTGTCTGTATATTCCTGAATGTTGACCTGGTGGTTGTAAGTGGCTGCCTGCTTAAACATGGCCCATTCTGTGGTGTTAAAACAGTCATTTAGTGCTGAGGACGCATCGTCTGGCCACACCCTTACCTGCTTCTGAACTGGTCCGATGACTTTGACCCTTGGCCTGTACGCTGGTGTTAGCATGACAGTGATGTGGTCAGAAGAGCCAAGATGGGGGAGGGGTGATGCCTTATATGCTCCTCGCTGGGTTGTGTAAGCAAGGTCCAGTGTATTGTTTTCCCGTGTTGGAAAGTCAATATGTTGATGTATCTGTGGTAACACGGACTTGAGGTTTGCATGATTGAAGTTTACTGACTACCACAGCGTCCCGACACCAGGCATCACTGATATAAACACAGACCCCGCCACCGCTGGTCTTACCTCCTTCGATGAGGATTCTGTCTGCTCGGTAGCATGTTAGCCGGTCGAGCTGAATGGCGGAGTCCGGGATGCTGTTGTTAAGCCATGTTTCCGTGAAAACAAAAACACAACTGTCTCTCACAATCGGCTGGGTAGATCTCAGAAGGTGTATATGGTCCAGTTTATTATCCAAAGAGCGTACGTTGGCGAGTACGATGGATGGTATAGCCGGCTTGTATGGACAAGCCGCTAGCCTAGCTCGGATACCTCCTCGCTTACCCCGCTTCTGCTTCCTCTCACACCTCCTGCGGCGCACCCTCTGCGGGCGTGGTGAAGTAGTGGGGGTCGGTGATGTACTGGGCTGCCGGAGTAGACCGAAGCCTCGTAGCTCTTCAGTGTATGCAGGGTTTAACTCACTATTTGCAGTCTTTTCGATTTCGAGCAGAATCTCACGGCTGTATACACGCTTTAGAGTAGACAAACTTAACGAGGTAGACAAACTTGACGAACACAACAGCGAACACACCGCATTATCGGGACAGAGAGGAGCCGCTGCGTTTGTACGCGCCGCCATGTTTTGTCAAAGGCCTTGATAGACAAATAAAAGCGAGTCACATAACTAGCGCCATGGCCTGGCTGTTGAATTTAAGTGTGCGCTTACATTATTTTCTCAGGCCAATGAAACCTAATCTGACCCCATTTTCCCCTCAGAGAAGCACAGGGCTGAGGAGACCGTTCCAGAAACTGCCCCCATGGCTGAAGCAGGTCCTTCTTCCCAGAATGCAGACAATCGAACGGGCATTTACGAGTGTAAATCCCAGGGATGCATCTGCTGCAGGCATATATGGAAGGGCGCTGATGCATTTCAGTGCAGAGCTACAGGAAACCAATACAACATCACAGAACATCTGACTTGTAAGACACCAAGTGTCATCTACATCATCCAGTGTACAAAATGCAAGGTGCAGTATGTTGGGAAGACGTCAACCATACTGCAAAGAAGATTCAAAGATCACAGAAGTTCCATTAAAAAGCGCCAACATCGGCCAATCTCTGATCATTTCAACAGCGATGACCATACTCTTGATCATCTGATTATATATCCAATTGAGCAGGTCAATGGTTCCACAAACTTACATGAGAGGGAACTCTACTGGATCAGAGAGCTTGACACAATAACCAATGGACTAAATTTGGTGCCATATAAATGTGGTAAGAGTATTTTACTGTATGGATTCATATGATTAAGTTGAGGAGGGCTAAAGTGATTTGGTGGTCCAGCAAATTGAATGTAGATACAAATTTTAAATGCGAATATCAGTGTTGACAAAAAATTGATGCTTTACTCTTTGTAAAATATTGCCAAGAACCTGGTACAACCAACAGTTAATAGAATATATAGACATGGATTACAAATATCATTATTGCAATGTTAGCCACTTTTTAGAATGGCATTCTCCCAATAAGTGGTATATTTTTAGAAATCAGACTTCATCCAAAAATAATATATATGGTTTGTTAAAGGGCCATTATAGTCTAAGATTGAAATGAGTACTTTTGAAACAAATCCTTTTTGGTCCAAAAGGACCTGATTTGAGTGGGATTTGGCCAATTTTTCAGAAACTCAGAAGTCATGAACTGATCAAGAGGGTTGAGGGGTATCGCCAAAAATATAAAATGAATTAGTCTCATCTTACTGGAATCCCAATTCACCATTGACAGCCATGTTCATCATGACCAGTATAAGATAAAGTCCCCCTCAATCCCTGTATTCTTTACACAAGTTTGATTCCAGTGCATGTGCAGATGTGTGAAATGCCGGCCACTGTGACCTGTATAGCTGGCATTTGTGCTGTGTTATTGGGGAGTGACACACATTAAATTGACAATAAAATACCACTCTGTATACTTCCTGGAGTGAAATAGCTAGACACCACAACAGCAGAATCACTGTTAAGATAATGGGGTTTGTTTACACTGCGATCAGTAGCACAATCACCCCTCCATTTGGTGTTACAAAGGTTCTCGGCTTTCACGACGTCTTTCTTGTACTTTCTTTATAATTTTTTTCTCGTAATATACTCTATTCTTCTCTTTCTTTTCTGCTGCTTTTCTTAATTGCGCTTCTTTTTTACGTGAAACATTCAGATTTTTTTTTTTGTTGTTGTTGAATTCATTATCGAAATGACAGCTCTGAATAAGCGCACGTGGACGTGACTTAGATCACGCAATTACGAAACTTACTTATCATGCAATAAAAATGCCCTGAAATCTACTGAGTCCACCCCTGTTATGTGTACTCAGATTACATGAACGCCAAGCGAAGAAGAAGGGAGCAAATATCTTAAAAACGGCGAAAAATTATGGCTTGTTTTGAGCGGTTTTCGATGTTCCTCGCGCTAGATTATTCTTAGTTACGCTTTGTGAGCACGGTAATAATAGCAGAAAGTGTTTCAGTTTTGGTAAAAGTACCATATCGTGTGTTTTACTGCATTTAATCAGCTACAAATACACACAAGAGTAGACCAACACAAGCCCAACAGAATGTTGTCATTTCTAGAGGTCAGAATGCAGTTTTTGATAACAAAACATTCATGTTCAATGGTGAGTCCGTACATAATTTTGTTGTGTTTAATGAAGAAATAAAAAGTGTTTCAGTTATCTTTAAAACGCTCTCGCTTCGTGAATATTCAATTTTATGATGTTATATTAACGTGAAATGTAAATCATAACAAGCCCATCGTACTGGTCGGTGTGTTGGAATCAAGGAAACAAAAATAGCGCTACTATTGATAGAAAAGGCACAAGCGGTGACTAAAAACTTACCGTGCGTTACTAAATCAAGTAGGAAGAAACTCTTTGTATTATTTCTTTGCATAGAATAAAGGAATGATTATGAAACACTGTTAATATGTTGATCTATATTTTGCTAAAGTACTCCAAGAGTGCCGTATTATTATGTTGAATATCAAAGGCACAATACTACAACATGTGAGCAGTAACGCTTGTTTATGTAACACGTTACATGCATAATTAGACACTTTTTACAACAAAAAAAAAAAAATCTTGGTTTTCTCTCGAGGTTAATATAATTTTGTTTGTTTCAGTAGAAAGAGTATCTATTTATAGGTTATATGAACAAATTTCAAAGCATTCTATTGCGTAACGTACGAGATATTAAATTAAGAATAAACTACTCTAGCAAATGGAGGGGTGATTGTGCTACACATCTGAGCAGAGTAGCTAACATCATCTAATTTAACACATAATATATAATATACTATGTTTTTTAAATGATTTTTAAAAGAAAAAAAACAAGCACAGTTGTGAAACCTCAAACTCACAAGTGTGGCATCAACATGTCTAGTATGAAAATTTATTTAAAAAAATACATGACTCTAACAAAAAAGCTTTCAATGTTCTTTTAAAGTAAGAAAACAGCAACTGGATGCAGCTGACGAAAGACCAGTGGGATCAGCCGAGGGTGAGTGACGGTTTTTTTATTATTAATTTTTTTTTATTAACACCCTCCACCAGCCAAATGCTGGTAAAATCTTGATTATGTACTATTTTGTACTCTAGCAGACACTATGGCAGGTAACCAACCAGGTAGTGTTATACTGTAAAAGATACTGTGGCTGGTAATATGTTAAAAATGTCTGGTGATTTTTACAATACACAAACCATTGTGTGAGTGAAGTTTTTGGGGGTATTCAAATATAAAACAAACATGTAACATTTACAACCAGGGTGTGAAATTAACACCCAGCCAAACGCTGGTAAAATTTATCTTGTGGTTGGTAATACTTTCCACTCTAGCAGCCACAGAATTCCTTTATTGTCATTGCACTGGGTACAACTTGGCAGGTAACCAACCAGATTGTGTTATATTGTAAAAGGTACTGTGGCTGGTAAAATGTTCAAAATAGCTGGTGATTTTTAGAATCCACAAACTACTCTGGCCACTGGGTAAAAAAGGTTATTTCATGCCCTGATTACTGTTATGTTCTGAGATTCTGTCTGTTATGTATTTTTTACTTGTTTATTTATTCTTATTATGTATTTATGTTTCTGATTATTTGTGGTTTCACTGTTCTGTGTTTTGTATTACTGTCACTCCCTGTCTTCGTCACACTTTTAGGGAGTCTGTGGGGATTTCGGTTTTCTCTGTATTTTCTCTGTCATGCGCTTCCTTCATAACTAAATAATACTAATTAACTAACAACCACTAACTAACCACTAAGAATTAGTGTCTACTAATCTACTAATGAATAACTTGTATATAATACTAATCTACTAACGCCATAGAATCAGGGTTTTCTACTAACTTACTAACGTGTACTTCTTTCCTTGCTGCAGCTGTCTCTCTTTTCTATCACTAATTATCTTTCTTTGGTTCCTCTTAACTACAGCTGACTCTCGTTTCCACTTTCCTATCCCTTATTGTATGCACTTGTCTTTAACTACCCAGTTCATGTTCAAGTCGATGTGTTGTGTAAATCCGGTCCCGCGTATTACGTGTTACCTTGTTAGTGAATGATCAGCTTCCCTCATTGTTTCATTACGCTCACCTGATTGTCATTATTATTATTATTATTGAGATATGCTACCAAATAAAATCAGAAAATTACATGTGTATAGGCGGGCCCGTCCCGAGTTTGCCACCCTACGTAAAAATGGAAATGTCATTGTTTAAAAAAAATTTCTTAGGCTACAATCATTTAAAAATCAATAAAACAATTGTTTGCATAAGCGCTGAATTTTGTGATCTGACCTCGGAAATGATAAACGATTTAAAAGATTTGTGGAGTGTTTGGACTCTTGGTTAGTAAACAACTCCAAGTATGAAATTAGCATTTTTATTGGCGGAAATCTCACTACGATGGGCTGATTGGCCATAGGAAGACAAATAGATTTGTTTATGTTACCTCAGGAAAGCGAATAACTAACCTAGCTAAATGATAATGTCATCTTCAGCTAATAAGAGGAGCTTGCCACCAAAAAAGATCTAATCTTCATTCCATATTAATGTAAGATCGGGGAGAATGGGGACGGTGGGAGCCGTTCTGATAATACAGAAGCCAACGCGAACGATACAGTGCAGATAAGCTGTCAGAACACCAGGAGTCCGTCCCTACAAACCATGGCTTTATGAAACTCACCTAGGAGTGTAACTAACTCGTCAGTAAAGCTTGCCATCTTCATTAGAGAATGAAACTCCTAAATATCCCAATCACAGTGCAGTGTTTAAACAACACTATTTTAGGCAATGTTTTTAACATAATGTTAAACTGATGATGAATAATGTATCCTCTGTTCTCGCGTCCTTTTTCATTATTTTCCGGTCACTTGTTTTCTTTGATGTCTTTTAAACTATTAAACTGAATTAAACTAATTTAATTTAGGTTAATAGTTTAAAGGGTAGCAGACAGATTTTCCTACAAAATATTAAAAAGACCTGCAATAGAAGCCCAAAACACCTGTGCTGACAGGAGAAATTTAACTAACAGCCTAATCGTGAGAGCTCACTAATTCACTCAAGACGGCATTTTCATCGGCTACTATGCTGGAGACACAAAAGCAGAAAGTTCCCAATGCCTCCCCACTTGTAAAAACCTTTTGGTCCCTTCCAGCCACTTCCGTTAAAAGTGAACGAGTTCTCTCGATTCCTGGGGACAGTGTTTCAGCTAACAGGTCTCAGCTCCTACCTGAAAATGTGGACATCTTGATGTTTCTCAAAAAAAAAAAAACTTGTCAGAACAGCCCTTTTATTAGTTGCCTGAAGCCATCGTTTTTGTTTTTTTTGTAATTGTAAATAACAATTTAGCTTGAAAGAAGAATATATTCTCAATATGGACATTTAATTTCATAAAATGGGTTGTTATTACAGCCCTGGATGGTGATTTGTTCAGAACGCGCTTTACTGCAACTGGTTCAAACTGCCGCTCAGAAGGTAAAGTAGCGCTATATCTAATGGTAGATGTACGTTGGCTAAAGAATATAGCGTATTCTCCGAACAAATTAGGTGGATAAAATTGTTTATAAGTAAATATAAGACTATATCTAAAATATAAACTTCTTTGAAACATGTCTATTTAATAATAATCGTTATATCATTGAAAATAAACGGCACACTCTTTAAAAATGTTAGTCCCCCTCCACCGTGAACTCTGTCTCGTGATACAAATTGTAACGTTAGTTGAGTGTGCCGTTACATCCCTACCATCCACCTCAAACACGCCCGTCTGGGGTCACACCATCATACCACCCTGTCTACAAATAAATCTTGGGGAACCACGGAGGTGTCTGTTATATGATGTTCAGAAGCCATTTTTCGAACACAAACACTTTCCCCATCAAACCCTCCCCAAACACACACTTTTCCAGCTCCTCAGAAAGGTAAAAGGAAACACGATGGGATTGGTGAGCTGACATCAAAGAGGAGGAAGGGGAAAAATAAGAGACAGTCTGTGTTTTCATATGAGACAGAAGAACTTCTCTTAACCTGTGAGTATCTTATCTTTTCTCCCATAATCTACAGTACCTCATAGTGAACTCAGCCACTTACATCTGATATTAGGACTCATTTTACAATATTGAAAGGCACTATTCCAGACCTATAAATTACCATAAACTGAAATTGGATTCAAAAAGCATATGTCCCAAACAGGCTTTTGTAAATTTGTCAAGATTGTTACCTACATTTTTTAAAAAAGCCACATTTTCTTGAATGTGTTATTAGTGTTATTTTTACCAATAATACAAAAAACAACATTAAGCTCCTGTTCTTATTGGAGTTTAAATGAAATGTTTAAACCATATAGAAAACAGTAATCTAGGAATAATTAATTTTTTAAAAACATTGCCCAAACCATGGCAACAAAATGCACCCCACATTAGTAAGAACCCTTCAACATGGTTATGTTTCCATTTATCTGTTCAGTATTGGTGCAGTGATGACATGTAAAAGTCAAACGTCTAACGCATGTTTTTCACTGTGATTCCACTGCGTCTCAACAGATAAAGATGCATTAGAGGATGGAAAACAAGCCATGTCTCAGATTTACACCAAACTCCAAAGTGTTTCCTGCAGAGAGGAACAGAGCAAGACATTTCTGGAAACGCTGAAGTAAAAAGTTATTGTGTCATAAAACTTTATACATTTATTTGAAATTAATTTGAGGTGCAAACCCTTAAAATCTGAAATCGATGTAATCCTGCAATCAATGAACAGAACGCATGTATTGAACATGTTACTGCTCTTTGTCAATGCCAGCTGTACAGTATTTTATTAAAACAAGATGAATCACTTATCTTCAGTATAAGAGTCTTAAATCATCTGTAATAGGCCCACACATGACAGTAAGTGAAGTAAGTGTTAGGTAAGTGAACTTAGATTAGGCTACACGTAGTGAAAATGTGGAAATGCTGTAACTGTTTCAAAAATACTTCATTACCATTTCTGAACACAAGTAAGTAACTTGGGTTATTGGGTTATTAAATCTGTCCAACTCAGAAGTGTGTCCTATCCCTGCAGAACGAAGATATCAGATTTAAAAGAATACAGCCCAAAAGAGAAAATTTACATCGGACTCTTTGGGAAGACGGGAGCAGGGAAGAGCTCGTTGATCAATGCAATTGTCAATGAAAATCAACTTCTACCTTCAGGAAGCTTGCATGCCTGCACTTCAGTCTTTGTGCATGTGCAAGCCAATACTGATCCCAATAAATACAAAACTGATATTGAATTCATCAGCACAAAGGTAAGCAGATGAACACAAAACAGAAAATGAGTTATTGCACAGCAATCCTCATACACTGCCTGGCCAAAAAAAAAGTTGCTGTTGGACCTGTCATGCATAGTTCCCACTGAACAAGCCTCTGGAGGCAGTGTTATGATCTGGGGTTGCTTCAATTGGTCAGGTCTAGGCTCAGAAACGTTATGCAGCAATAAAATGAAGTCAGCTGAGTACCTGAATGTACTGAATGACCAGGTTATCCCGTCAATGGGCATATTCCAGGATGACAATGCCAAGATTCATCGGGCTCAAATTGTGAAAGAGTGGTTCAGGGAGCATGAGGAATCATTTTCACAGATGTATTGGCCACCAGTCCTGACCTTAACCCCATTGAAAGTCTTTGGGATGTGCTGGAGGAGACTTTACGGAGTGGTTCGACTCTCCCGTCGTCAATACAAGATCTCGGCCAAAAATTGGAGTGGTTCGACTCTCCCGTCGTCAATACAAGATCTCGGCCAAAAATTAACGCAACTCTGGACGGAAATAAATGTTGTGACATTGCATAAGGTTGTCGAAACAATGCCACGACAAATGCATGCCGTAATCAAAACTAAAGGCGGTCCAACTAAATATTGGAGTGTGCAACTTTATTTTTGGCCAGGCAGTGTAGTTCTGACAGTTACAAGGCATAAAGGCACTACAAACTCAAGTATAGAGACAGAGCGCAAGTTTTTATGATAGGCTAACATTTTGAGAACCTTCATAAAATACAATTTGCTAAAATGATTTGTTAAAATACAGTTGGTAATTTGGCCAGACAAAAAAAACCGTGCAGGTTGTAGGCTAAGCCAGCAAAATAGAAGTAACGATAGCCTATTAGGCTACTAATAATAATAATTATAATAGTAATATAGTAGCCTACGCTATAACATCGCGATGCATCGATCTGAATGTGTAAATACAACTGGATCGATCTATAAGCTTAGAATTGATAAGCATCGATTAATATCGCATTGTAAATGAATGTGCACATGTATTTATTTATTCAAAAAAAAATTTCATTTCATTATTTAAAAAATATATTTCTGAGACACGACTACTTTTAAAACTGTTTTGATTAGCTTTAATCCATGTTTCTGCTCCAACCCCCACGTAAGCGTGAGTTGAAAGCAGCGACAGGCGGGAATCAAGCGACAATGAGACGGACAGATCTGAGCAAAATGGCTAGCTGCTCGAGTGCGACAAAAGAGACAGAAATTGACAGAATGTGCGATGTTCCGAACAGAAAATCAGTGGTATGGAAGCATTTCGGGTTTAGAAAGAAGGAGGGTGTACTTGACAAAACCGCTGCAATATGCAAGATATGCCAAGTTGAAATCAGATACACAAGCAACACCACAAACATGATAAACAATTTGAGCCGACGACACACCATTGACGTGAAGGACAGCAAGCGGGTTAGCGAGCTAAACTCGGGAATCAGGATTTTCCTGGAGAAATGGCCAAACAGTTCTTTTATTTGTTTTTATCAGTTTTTATACACATACCGTGTCCATACAGTTAATTGTAAAGTGCTTTCTGATATTTTAATTTAAACCATTTTCTATTCAAAATAAAGTAGACGTTAGAGACAAAAAACTAAAATAGTAAAGACTATTTCCAATGTCTTACGTTCAATTAATTATTACTACGTTAACTGTCCGATTCCAAACCTGCCCCCCCCCCCCCCACACAGACAAAAACTAAAATAAAATTTAAAAAACAGTTCTAAACGGGCAAAAGAGGTGACATCTGCTATAGCCACGTTCATCTGCAGACCTTAGACCATACAGTGCGGTAGAAGAAGAGGGATTTAGTCACTTAATGAATGTCGTGGAACCTAGATACACCATACAGAAAACATTTTATTCTTTCTTGAATAAAAGAAAGGTATTAGGGTACCATGTCTGACACTGTTTGAAAAACAATAACTTCAATAGGGCAACTATAGAAAATACACTGTTAGTCATGTTTATTGCTGCATTATTTGCTGCAGACAGCTGCAAAATGTATGGCATGCCTTAACAATAAACATAATTCTGTGAACTTGGCGTAAGGTTCTAATTGAATATTTAATTACTGCTGACTGTATCAGTATCAAATCACATTAGCATACCTATTAAATTTTTTCAAAGTATCAAAATTAATCAAACCGAATTGTATCGAATCGTGGTCAAATGTAAGATGTTATGATGCATCGAACCTTTGCCTAAAGAATCGTAACCGAATCGAATCGTTATGGGATTGAATCGTCCCACCCCTAGGCCATTCCATGGGATAATTTCTCCAAGACGTGCAAGAAAAGGAGAAGGGACTTTGAGGGAGTCCAACAATATTGCGTTTGCCAATATACCTTTTCCTCTCTGGTAGACACAGGGTACCAAAATAGTCTTTTGACATGATGAAATGTGGTGTTCTTCACACTGACCTGAAATTAAATGTTCTAGATCAGTGGTTCTTAGCTACCGGTGTTTTCCCGTTGGTACGGATTGTTTTCCCCTACGGTGGGCGTGGTTTTCAGAGTATGACGCGTGACACTCTGTCTCTATAACTGGCTACAAGGCACTACAAACTCAACTATGACTGGTTACGAGGCAGTATCAACTATGACTGGATCCCATAAATAGATCAACGCCAACATGTTCTACAGTATGTACTCTTACATGCAGAATGATAATACATGTTGATAATTAAGAAATTATTACTTCAGGAATGGAAATCTGAACTACAATACATGGTAGAATTACTCAAAAATGTAAACGACCAACAAAACATGGCAGCAGAGAATGAAGAAGATGATGAAATGGTCAAAATGGCAAGAGAAAAGATTAAAGCCATTTATGGAGAAGAAGGACTGCAAAATTACAGCGAATTGGCAGGAGCCAGTGAGTTTCCTGAGATTCCAGCCACAGGCATAATCACGAGGGACTTTGACACTGTGAGTCTTACGTACAATAATATTTCAGGGTGAAGAGACATCTTCTTGACAGGTTGACTATATTTTGGCTGTAGATTTAAATTGAATATACAAGCTACTACAATGTCTCTACAGGCCAAAGAACTGTCTCAATACATTGGGTGCTACATTCGAAGTGACAAAAAAGCAGGGCAGAAGCAGTTCTGGCCTCTTGTAAAGCGAGTCACCATCTCCTTGCCTAAGTCGCCAGCTCTCCTGGAGGGGATTGTGCTAGTGGATCTGCCTGGGGCCGGAGATGTCAGTAAATACAGAAGCGAGATGTGGAAAGAGGTACCGTCAGTGTTTCATGATTTAATACGTTAACTATTTGGATTGTCCAGTCATGCTAATGAGCCCATACCATCGACACTGCACTGTGTCCGTTTAGGGAGCAGATAAGAGCACATTCAGGTCTAGCCAACTGGTTCCTACTTCCAAGGGCAACGCTGAAACTGACCAAATTATTTTTAAATCCAACAGTGTCTCAGCCAGTGCTCCTCTGTGTGGATTGTGAACGAGATAAACCGTGCTTTGTCTGACAAAGTTGCCAATGAGATCTTTGATAAGTCATTGAGAACTGTGGCTGGAGGAGGAGAGTGTCACAATATCACCTTCATTGCCACCAAAACAGATGTCATCAACCCGGAGGAGATCAGAGAGTTAGCTGCTATATTATTAATTTCTTTAGACATATTGAGTACACCTGTATACAGACCTATCATGTTTTTAATTCTGAAAACATTTTCTAATTTTACCAGGAATTATCATCTCACAGATGAGGAACTTCATATGAAAAGTGACATTGTGGTAAGTAAAAGTTATATAAACATTGAATATTTAATAAGAAATATGTCATATTTGACATTTAATATTAATATATTTATCAGGATCCTCAGGAATTTGAAAGAAGAGAAAAACAGGCATGTATACTGTTCCGTAATGAAAGACTTAAAGAAGACATCAGTGCTCTCTTCAAAGAGAAAACAAAGGTGAGTTCACTGTGATAGCTTTACTGTAACTGAAAATTGCTGCATCTTGCGTTTCCACAAAGACAACTAAACAAACTAATAGGAATAAAAGCATTAAAAAAGTTATGGTCACATTATCCGTATTTAAAGGGAAATCCACCAAAAAACAACATTAACCTCATTTAACAGATCAAGGCGTAACTCATTAAGCCTCTCTTTGTGGCTGGCCAAAACAATCTCTGAACAGAAATATCGGCAGTGAAAGATACGAGTTTGGTAGCGGTATACGTCAAAATGATGTACACCTCTACCCTTCCTCATTTTTGAAAAACTACAATGGGTGGGTAAGTTGAATTTGGTGATGCAATATATACGAAGGGGGGGCGTTGACTAAGCCAACAGACAGTATGTTGCCAACACACAGTATGATCAGGAATGTTATAGTCTCGCCCGAATGTTCTCCTCAAAATCATCTGGGCGAAAGTGCCTGCTACACACTTGCACATTCTTTAGCTGTGTCTCAGGTATATCAGGAGGATATTTGGCATTCCCAATTATAGTCAGCATCAATTCTTACCCTCATCTTGCGATAGCAGGTAAAAATAAATTCCATTCAAACCCTTGCAATTTTCCCATACAGCAAAATGTCATTTTCTTTTCAGTAGCACGAAAGTATACTGTACTGAACACCATGAATCTACATTTTCATTCTTTGGTGGCTAGCTTGCTAGTGAGTAGAAGAAAGACTTCCATGCCAAATAGAAACACCCAGCCTGTCCGTTTGTATTCAGTAGTGGAAAACTATGACTGGCGTTGTCTGACCACCGCCCGTAGACTGTAAGCGCCCTCACCATTGTAGTCTATAGTAAAGCAGGTACCTGGAACATGCCCAGTAGTTTGGGGCTATATCACTGCACTCACTACAGGTAGAGAGTTGGATGAGACCCCATTGTAGTCAGGAGGACAGCTACTGTTCTACAAATAAAAGATCATTTTTACTCCGTTGCGCAGAGGCTTAATTTGACCAATTTTCTTCTGTTTTGTACCGTTCTGTTGAAAGCTTAGTAACTCCAGATATCAATGTAACACAAACACCTATAATGCCTTAAATTAAAGAAGACCCTGGTACCATTTATTATCATGCCTTACATTTAATTATTTTCATAACTCAGATGTAAATTATGGGCAGTGAATGCACAACCCCCGGTGAAAAACAAAGTTCCACCACTCCAGTTTGCAGTGAACACCTGAGAGTAAAATACGTGAATAAGTTTAAACTTTAGATTTTCTGGTTTGCAAACCTCCTGTCTGCATGTGTACAACATATAAAAGTAATATGTATTACTGCTGAAATCCAGGCAATTTGAAATGGTGTACCTTGGTGTCCAAATTGTGTATCACAGTAATTCAGAAAATGATCAAAAACAGATAAACTCTTGACTTGTTGGAAATATATTTGCATCTGTATCATTTGATCATTTCCAACTTTTGCTAAATATTAGGGGAATGGTAATAGGTGTCCAAAAACCTACCCAAACCTTTCCAACCCCATAGAAACATATGTAAAGTATCCAAGCTTTCCAAAGCAATACAAACATGAACACAGCTTTAGTGTCCATTTGAAGCACATTATTATGTCCTATGAGGAGGCAATTAATGAGGGGAGTGACCCTTAGATAATCAATTTCTTTGTCTCAGTTTAGTTTCCAGTGCCAAAAATGCCCAACACAGCCCTGTTCTCGTCAAAAGATAATTTATTGCCAACCAGTCAGACTAACAATGTACGAGAACATGCACACAATTTACAGCGTAATATGAATTACTACAACTATTACAACTAATTATCTCCTATATAAACATGTGCCAGCCCATGGATTACTGTATATTAGCATATTAGCTATGCTGTTTCACCCAATGTAATGAATGGCTAGGCCACACATGAAAGCTTCTACTATAATGTTGTATAAATTCCCAGTAAAGTTACTGTCTAGCCGTAATAGATTGACAGCTCACCACCATTGTCATTACTTATGCTATACAAATCCAAGTTGCCTCAGTCAGACTTTTTTCTTCATGTTTGTGATGTAGACTCCAGGGTCGATGTCACTTGGGTCAGTGCACAAAAGGGTCAAGAATAAAATATTGTCTACAAGTGCATTTCAAAAATTGCGAAAAAAATTACAAATTGCTTTCAAGTAGTTACGTTTTTTTAACCAAGTACTGAGGTAGCGTAGAGAAAGCGACATGTCCCCCAATTTAAACTGCCGAAGCAACTAAAACAAAACAACACAAAAACAAACATTGGCACGAAGTCATGGATGAGGAGTCTGCAGTGCCATAGCCAAACCTCTCATCATTGTTTCAGTGTATCCGTGAGATTAAGCTAGTTCGCGGTTAAGTTATTTAGTAATTCAAATAACCTATTGTTAGTGTTTTAATAAACAAACTGTCATTCTGTGAATGTTATTAATTAATTTTAGGTTTTAGATGGTTGGTGAGTTTGTGGCTTTGGATTCATTAAACGAGCAAGAGACAGAAATGTGTCTAGTTAGCTAACATTAAGTCATTCACCATTAAAACTGAACAATATTACTTAATGAGAACTTATCTTGAACATTTCTCCCCTGAAGTCAACTTGAAAAAACCTGGAGCAAAATTAACTTTTAACTTAAGAATTAATACTTACCGTATGTTATTTAAAGAGGGACTGAACATGAAAACAGTAGCATTAGCCAACTTCTGGCATGGCCCATATGTGACCTAATTTATGTTTGTTCATGAAGTAGCTTCAATATAGTATATAATATAACATAATATATTTTTTAAAGTTTATTTTAGTTAACTACTTTTCTCTTATTGGTAGCTGTTCCAGTGTTGAGTAACTGGTAGCTTAGCTATATTTTCAGAGTAGGTTCCCCAGCACAGCACATTACAGAAAAAAACATCTTTAATAATTACGTGTGAATAACAATTATAACACTTGATTTCAGAAATTTCTGTTTGGTGATGAAGGGCATTCAGATGAGTTCTTTGATGTGTACACTGTGAGTTCTGAACAATTCAACAGAAATGGACAAGGGAAGTCAACTGTTCTGGAGCTCAATGAAACTGGTAAAAAAAAAAAGTATATATATATATATTTGAGCACAAGTTGAAGAGAAAATAAATGGTTTAAATGTTAACTATCTGTTTTTCACTATTTACAAAGAATTGCCACATCTGCAGGAGCACATTAAGAAACTGTATGTCTCCCATTCCGTGAAGGAAGTGAAAGATTACGTATCTGATGTTTCTGGAATCATTTCACATCTTCACGTTTCAAAGGATTCCCTCAGTTCAAAGGTGTGTTTCAACTGCATCAATATGTATATTTTAATATATCTTTAAAAATATATAATATGACGAAGAACCAAATGCACACGATTTCACTGCTGACAGTGGTTCAGCTAGGAGCTGTGTCTGAATTGCTCTATTAAAGTCAGTCTGCTGGAATTCTGCTGTGCAGCCAGCTAACTCCAACTGCAAGTTCAAAATACAGATAGCTAGCTTGTAAGACAAATTAATTTGTGTTTTAGTGACTTGTTACACTGTTTCGCAAAATTAGAAATGGATCTGATATAAACAGCAAATGTCAGGTAACATTCTTTGGACGGTGTTTCATTTAATATGCATGTCATGTTTAAGTAAACACTTTAACATCAGAAGTTACACTTTATGTGTGAATAAGTATTGCCATTTGTTTCAGGTTCAGTCTTCAAATTCCCAGGAGTTCAACCGACTTGAAAAGGAGCTGAATAACATGTGCACAAATCTGAATTCAGCTTTGAGCAAAGTTTACACCAAACTCCAGGACTGTCTGCTGATGGGAACAATGGCAGCAGAGAAAGGCTGCCTGAGAAATGCCACAAAGTGTGTGCTGGAACCTGTGAGTTTGTGTTAGCTGGCAACCGCCAGTTTTTAGCTGCTAAAAATTCTATAAAATTACCTGCAAATGAACTGCAAAAAATATTTTATTTTTTTCTCCCCAAGGAGTGCAATCATTTTGTTTTCATCATGCTAATAATTTGGAATAGTGCTTTGAGAAAGGAATGTTACGTAAAAAAACTTTTTAATAAAAGAGTGAACCTGGGCAACCAGATTTGGGATATTAGTTGCCCAGTGGACAGCCATGTGAAATTACGATTTGGAATATTAGTTGCCCAGTGGACAGCCATGTGAAATTAAGATTTGGGATATTAGTTGCCGAGTGGACAGCCATGTGAAATTAAGATTTGGGATATTAGTTGCCGAGTGGACAGCCATGTGAAATTAAGATTTGTCCATCCCTGCCATGGTATCCATGGTTTTACGGTAGGCAGACCAGTAAGTAATACAAATGCAATGCAATATAAATTAAGTTATATCAGCAAGCATACCCTCACATTTGCAATCACATGCCCCAACACCTCATTATTTAGAACCTTCATTAATATTAGTTTTTACAAAACAAGTGAAAACTAGGAGTGGGACATTTTACAATTTTATCTAGCCGTTTTGTCCTTGTGTTTACTTGGTTGCTCTGTTTTTATAACTCCCAAGCAGCTTGTACAGCGATAAAGAGAAGGCGATGCACTAATGGCTTTCCATAAATGGCGATTTCTCGTTTGTACTTGTGTTTTTTTGTACAGACATGGTGTGATAACAGAGGTCACCACAAGACGCTCAAAGCATTGTGTAGAAATGACGGATATTACCAGTCTGGCGGCAAAGTAGGGGTAATTGATCTGAACTACACTCTGTCAGAACCCATGTACAAGAAGATGAATGAAAAAAACCTCTTTCTGGCAACTTTTGGGTGAGCGACTTTTGTGTTTATGAATCATGTATTTTAGGCCAATATCTGATGATTCAGAGTAAACAATCATATTTCAGTTCATCTTCCATTCATTTGGTCATTGACCACAATGCACTCTGAAGTATGTGCTGTCAGGGACTGTTTATTTTCACTCTGCTGTCCACCAAACACAGTCAAGTGCATCAGGGGTGTATATTTCATGTGCTGTTGGCACAGTTAGACTGCAGATGCACAGTTAGACGGGAGTTGCTCTTGTGTGATCACACAGGGACACACCTGCTGACCATATCCATATCCCACCCTTCATTGGAAATGCCCACTAGGGCTTATGTCCAATTATCAAAAGAGCCTCATAATAACACCAAAAAATAATTTTAAATTGTCTTTCAAGCGCTGGATGTTCGAGAGCATCAATCAAAGGAAACTTCTCAAGTTTTCAAGAAAACTTCATTCCAAATGATCTTCTGAAATTTCACATAAAAAAGAATACAGACAAATACCTGCGTCTGGTGTACATTAGAACAGAGGTGAGAAGGAACCTGTTTTAATGCATCTTCTTCTGTAGACATGCAGCTGTCCCAACCCATATCCCTGCATTATTTTCTCTTTTCTTACATTCTTACACATTAGACCTAATGCTCCATTACAGAAATTTTCTACTTTTTTCAACAAATTAACTGAAACATCTTCCCTTTCATGTCATCTAGCAAAGAAAATTGCAAAAGAATTTGGAGAAGAAAATCCTAAAGAGAAAGAAGCGGATCTACGATTCCCTCAGTGATTCAATCCAAGACACCATGAAAGAGACATATAAAGGTTTCCATTTCAATATTAGACAATTGGGAATTAAATAATCACAATTTTCACAATATTAATATGTTAAATACACTAGTTATTAGAAATTAATACATTAATGTGTTTGTTTATTTTCAGAATGCTCTGTTATCCATGGGAAGTCTTGTTTAAATCTGATTCAAGAGAAACTTAAATCCAAAATTGAGACATCCAAAAAGGCCATGTTCCATAAGGCCATGGACAAACTGATGAAAAAATTCAGTAAATTGCAGGTTAGTTTTCTCTGGAAAATTATACTTGCCTTTATGGAACACTTAATTATCCAAGGCGGTGGAGAGCGGGGTAATTAACATGAGGGGGGTAAGTTAAATCAATGTGTACGGTATTGTTACACATGCGCACACAAGGTAAATTATAAAACAATAAGGAAATGCACTAATTTCAAAGCTAACAATTATTTATATAGGAATTCCTTGTGGAAGGGGGTGGGGGTGGGTTAATTCCTTATGGAAGGGGGTGGGGGGGGGTTAATTGAATTCCTTGTGGAAGGGGGTGGGGGTGGGTTAATTCCTTATGGAAGGGGGTGGGGGTGGGTTAATTGAATTCCTTGTGGAAGGGGGTGGGGGTGGGTTAATTGAATTCCTTGTGGAAGGGGGTGGGGGTGGGTTAATTGAATTCCTTGTGGAAGGGGGTGGGGGTGGGTTAATTCCTTGTGGAAGTGGGTGGGGGTGGGTTAATTCCTTGTGGAAGGGGGTGGGGGTGGGTTAATTCAATGTGTATGGTATAATAATGCTTGCAAGGCAGTACCACCTTTTGTACTAACTTTTCATTACATTTACTTAGTTTGCATAAGCTACATATATAAGACAAATGTTTCTGCCTGATCCAAATACATTTTATTACTTTGATTAAGATCACAGGACTTTAGCTCAGATTTACCACCTTAATAAAAATGGCTTTACAACAGAAAATGATCAAATCTGTGTTTCAATAATTACTCAGGAATTCCTTGTGGAAGAAATGAATACACAGATGACAACCTCCTTGAAGCTGGCCCTAAACCAGATACCAGATGACCTCACTGACCTCCCAGGTAACCAATGGAAACCAGTTTAGGACTGAACTTATTCAAATCTTCAAACAAATGTGGTGCTTTGTTTCAGATCAGGGGCGGGTTGCACCTGCTATTCGTAAGTTCTCCCTTAAGGTGGAACATAAAGCTCACACTACAGGCTTAGTAGCTACTATTTTGTTTACAACTAGTGAGCTACTAAATTTGGTTGCACCATGCATGTGTCCTTCTTAACAGAAAACTTAGTTAGGAGGGTGTATGCGCTTCATAAAGTAATGTATAGTCACACAAAATGATGTTGATGTTGATTGATCCAATGAACAGCATTTAAAAATGTGAACAGGAAATAGCGTTGCACTAGCGTGGATTTTTGTTTTCAAGCAGCTGATTTCTGCCTGCCATCCACTACACCACAGCCTGATTATGAAGACCGAATAAAGATTATTCAACGGTTTATGTCTCATCTCTGTCTGTCTCAAATAACGTTGGAACCTCAACATCTGATCTACCATTTTTTGTCTCAGCGTTGCTTGGAGTGAACGCAAATTATTCCCTCTCTTAAAACGTGACGAGCATAGATATCAAACTCGTCATACAAGTCTGAAATAGTTACAGTTTTAACGCAATTCATCAATATATACAAATCGGTCTGCCATTTGAACATTATTAATTACTAGGGGTGTGAACCACTAATTAATATGAACAACGATGCCATGCGATTTCTCTTAATTTACAACAATACGATAAATCGCGATACAATGCAATACGATACAATTCGCTGCGATGTACCGTGTGACTAATGTAACCAGATTTGACAGAACCCCCCTTCCCACAGACACTCAGAGGACATTCAAATAACAAACAATATGACTTTCAAAGTATAAAATGTATTGATTCATTTTTAAAACCGCAATTTCCATGTGAATAATTATAATTCAATTAAATGCAAATTAACGATTCATCACGATTCATGTCACACCGATGCAGTCGTATTGTGATGTTTGCAGTCGTATCGTGATGTTTGCAGTCATATTGTGACATTTGCATCACGATGCACTGGTGTGTCCTTACAGCCCAATTAAATACGCTGTTAACTGCTTGCAGAAATATTTAGTTTATACATGGCATTACGTTCTAACTATGTTTTGTGGTTCAAAAGTTGGTACTTAGATTTAAGGCTTAGTTCTTACTCATGCACAGCTGGTGAAACCGGCCTCAGGGCCCCATTTCCCCAAAAATATTTTAACACTAAGATCCTTGTAATGAGACTTATGCTGCTTTCAAGTGAGGTCAAGTTGGGAATACGTCACAACTCGACCAACCGACTCGTTCACGTTCACATGCTTTATGGTCGGAAAATCTCCTGAGCTGAACTGTCAACTGAAATATTTCATAGCCAGCCTTCTATGCTAGCAATCGACTAGCTAGTTTTAGCAAGAATGTGAATACCACAGGGAGGTTAATGGTGCAGTACTATAGTTATCACAGAATGTCTGTAGTTCTATATTTGTAGCTGCGCTAGGGCTTTATTGTATGAAATGTATTACCGCTCACGCGGTATGGGAAATCCTAAATCGTTACAGCCCTACCACCATCACCACCACACAACATCTCCAAACAGTCCAAGGCCATCCCACTGACCAATGCTGTTTTTTGACCGGTCAAGTTGCTTAATTTGTCAGTAAATTTAGGTTATTTCATTTTCACAATTATAAACTTGCAGTCTCCTACATGGCAGTGGCCCTGGTCAATAGCTCACCCTCCTCTTCAGTATTATATGTGCACGTTATCTCTGGTCAATTCTGTATCTGTGCAGTAGCTGCTGTGTTGTGCCTTGTGTACAATGGCATACCTGCCTGCCTGCATCGATCCCAAACAGTGCCATTCATTCTTAATTCCAGATGTTACAGAAGAAATTGAGATGATGAAGCGATGCTGTGACACTCTCGACCTCCAGGTTTTTTGTGACTGAAAGAGGTCGGATGGATCCAGATGGATCAGAATTATTAAATGAAATGGAGATCACCGTGGCAGCCTCTCTCAGCCAAACATTGAGGGTGCTGTCAAATATGACCTTATGCATTATAAAAGGTATTTGTGTTTTGTTAACACGTACATCCAGTTATTCTCAGAAGGATTAGCAAAAATCTACCACCAGAGAGGGTGTGACAAATTGATTAATAATTCATTGAGCTTTAAAAACTCTGTAAGAATTTGATAAATCAACCGGAGAGTTCTTTTATAACTTTAATGCCAGATTAATACTGAACAGTTAATAAATCCCAATATCTAATCAGTAGGGGATGGCAGTTTAATTAGCCCTCTTGTTATCTTACTCATAACTCATAAGTATGTATTGCTATTTTAAAGAACAGTTATTTGTTAGTGCCATGTGCATATGCAGCTAGCTACCTGCTGTAAGTTACCTACTCATTTCTGCTAGCAATTCAAAACACAATAAATGATAGATGCACAAAGGGAAAATGTATATGCTATTTTAATTCATTCACTGCTTCACTGCACCACAAGGTCACAGATTTCCAGCCCAGATGGTCTGAAATGTGCACATGCAGTAACAATGCAGTTTGCTTTTAGTACCTACAGTCAGGGTATGAAATTTACTTTTTTACCCACTGGCCAGAGTGGCATGTGGATTCTAAAAATGACCAGCCACATTACCTATTACAATATAACACAATCTGGTTGGTTACCTGCCAAAGTGGCTGCTAGAGTAGAACATCTACTAGCCACAATCAAAATGTACCAGCATTTGGCTGGTGGTCGGTGTTAATTTCATACCCTGCCTGCAGTCAGATCAGTGTTCAGTGATGTTTGTTAAACTGCTTCATATTAATTTCTTCTCCTGTCACATTAAACTTGTTCATCATTTTAAACAGAAACAGATATTTTCTATGCTTTTTTTTTTGCTTCAGTGTTGGCTTTAGATTTGTGGATTACAATATAATCATAATATTTCAGGGTGTGATGTGGGATTATAGTGGCTTCCTACCATTTTTTTCTGAAAACAATGTTCTCTTTAATGAATCAAAAGTACTGCACTGACTAAATGATTTCAAACTTAAATGACCAACCAAATATCCCAAATATATCCTTTTTTAATGATTGTTTTATGTATCATTGTTCTTATTTTGCTGAAGTTTTTTACTGGGTTCAAAATAAAAATAAGAGGAGCTGTTAATTTGTTTGAATCATGTTAAAAAGCTGTAAGGATGTTGATGGAAAGCATTAGCTAAATTTAGAGAACAGAATTGCATCAATATTTCATATCAAAGTAAGAACTGTTATAATCTGCTTTTACTCTCATTGATTTTTATTAAAATAATAAAGCTGGCAACATTTTTTTCTTCTTTGACTCATTTGTTTAAACAGAAAATGGGACTCATTTTGGAAACAATAAGATAGTGATGCTTGAGAAATGTTTTTGCGACACCTTCCTCCCTCCATCCATTGCAGTGCTCTCACAATCATCACCTTTCCAGCATTTAAATACATGAGTCAAATGTGGATATGCTCAATGCATCACCAGCCTGTCTCCCCTTCTTGAAAGAAAACCATTCCCTTTTTGAGACATCTTCTAAAAAGTTCACCGAGGTCCACTTATTGCCAATACTACTGTTCTGCACAGTAACCTAGTGCTGAAAACACCAGAAAACATAACCTGAGCCTCTTGTATTTAATAAGCAGTCTGGACAGAATGGAAGACACACAGCAGTTTCTAATGAAGCTATAGAACGTGTAGTATTATGTGTTTCCCTCTCTCATAAGTACATACAGTATACACTGAAAAAGCATTTTATAAATGTATAATGTGAATCTCTGTGTCTGCAGAACCATTATAAAAATGCATATGATTTCATTTAAAAAATACTCACTATTTGATGTCCATCAATCCTATGTCCATTCCAGGTTATAAAAGAGTAACTTTCTGGAGTTGCCTACCTGGACTTTGGGCACCAGTCTGTCCCGGTCAGTCCTCAACTGCATGCAAAATTGCTGGTGGTCAACTGTCATGTTAAGAAAAAACAGTTTAATTATTACAAGTAGCTAAGCCATATAAATTTAAAGTGATGTAAGGTTACTTAAAAACTACTAAACTGTGTAAGCGCCTAAGAGCAACAACTGATGTTCATAGTCAATTTGCCCTGTAGCCCGTTTGCTTTAATTAACGTTATCTAACGGTACATTATTGTCACGGCATAGAGGATGTGTTCATACAACTCTTAAGTCGCGTCCTGGATCTTATTGTTTATTCACACGTGTATTAAACTATTTTTATACAGTCTATGCTATGAACACGAAGAAATTGACGCAGAACATTACTTCAGACGACAGGCCTATTTCACGTCGCTATGGTAACAGCTTCTGTTCCAGCAAAGCCGTGTAGACAACTTCCGTTTGTATTACAACTTCCGTTTGTATCAAGGGCAGCTAAGATCACACAACTGACATAACCACAGAAATATACTTTACTTAAGTTAGCTAATGGAGTTCAAGTCTTCCTTAAAATAAATTACCAAAAATTGACATGAACAATGTTCACCGGCTAACGGACATTCACAGTAACACCAAGGGTCGAAAGTAAAGAAGGGATCCAAGCTCTAATTTACATGACTTTTCATACAAAAAGTGTAGCACAATGCGCTACTAAAGAGCGTTTCCCAGAAATATATGCTATGCTCGTTCATTGAACATAAGTCAAATGTAAGCTTGTAGCTAACGTTATGTATCGTGTATGCCTAGCTAGGTAAGTTATCTTTCAGTGCAGCACTCAGCTCTATCCTCTCTTTTCAAGCGTTGTTCAATCCACCCACATGAAGTTAAACTTTATCACAGGTTGCTTGTACAGTTCTGTCCAGCTTTGCTTTCTAATGTCAGCAGCTCACGTCAACTAGTTTATTATTGAACAATATTTCTGCGTTGATCGTGCCATTTTGGAAGTGATGATATACGAAACCAGAAGACCGCTTGACTTGAAATAGGCCCGTTCAGATGGGGCGCCAATAAAAAAAACCTAAATAGATTAACGTTACCCTAAAGTCTGAAAGCCTTTAACGTTACCTACCGTTACAGTCGGGGACCCAGCAGATTTTGGAGTAACGTTACTTTCAGACGACAATACATTTCTTCTGCCACGATGTTCTGCCAGGAATTTATCGTTAGCAACTAACTTTACCCAACATTTGTCCACCGCTAAACATGTATCCTTGCTAACGTTAGCCGGTATGAAATATCGCTTAAAAACCACCTGATATAATGAATTTAGTTGGCTAGCTTTTGATAAATCACAGGATATGTAAATTAAATATAAAGCCAACGTAGGCTATATGTATCCCTTACTTCGACTCACTACCAGTGATATCTATAATTTGTAGTTTTATCGGCTGTTGTAGCACTAGCTACATGCTAATTGCTTAACGTCACCGCGTCGCTCCTTTTTGAAAACCAACCGCTAGTTTTGTTCGCTCATTTTTGAAAACCAACCGCTAGTTTTGTTCGCACTAAGGTCGACGTGCAGATTCAGAATTCGACAAATGCAAAAAGCGGTTCCAACCTCATCGAAATGATCGTTGGGTCACTGACAAAATAGGCTTATCAGGCATTGCAGGCAATCACAGCTGGTAGAAACCGGCATACAAGCAACGGTGTGAAGCAAAGAATAACGACACACTGCCGATTCAATTCGAGGTTTGTGTTATTAAACCAAGTGCTCGCTGATGTCAGCATGCTGGGAGGCTACCTCCCTATGAAATGGTCCTCTTGGGGCAGAGAGGTGCTGGTTTTCCACCCTCCCTTTACCTGGTATTCAGGTGTGAAGAGTCTGGAAATCTTCTTCTTTTTGTTTTATAGCGGTTGGCATACAAGGAAATTGTGCATTGCGACCACCAACCAGATTGGAGTGTAGATCAGGATTAACGTATGAATGGTTAGATATTAATGAATGGCTTGACGCAAACCGCAATGTCAGGTACATTGTATACTGTGCCAGCAAATACTTGTACTCGAAACTTTCAGACAGTTTTGTATACTTCTGGGTAGGAGAGGAGTGGTAGTGGAGGAAGGGAGGTGGGGAGTGAAAAACATTGGGAGTTTTTCACACTTAGCTTTCGCGTATCTCCAACACCTGTGGTCTACACAGTATAGTGTGCAAACTTTTATTTTTATATTTATTTATGAAATATGAATTGTATGTATGTATTCACCCCCAAAATAAGTTTCACAAGAAATAAAATGACTTATTTTTTTGAGTGAAAACTACCTACGCAAAAGTCGTTGCCCCCCCATCCAAAATTAGATTATTGCCGTCATGAACGAATAATCAAATATTCTGACTCACCCCTAATATGTACCCATACTATGGCTGTTCATACAGTACTTGTCCGTTCACAATTCTGGTGGCTCAATGCAAAATATTTTAGAAAAATGAATTGGCAGAGAAACTTTGCATGGCATGCTGAACTACACACTCCAGAAATACTCTCTCATTTTTAGCCAATCTGAGTTGTTTTGAGAAAGTTATTTCCTGAAATTTCATTTTTATCGTTTGTTTGACAAGTAATTTTACAAAAAGTCGTACTGTATTTAGTAAATTATACATGAGTATTTCAAACTGCTTTGACTAGCTGGTTTACAATCACAGTCAACATCCTGTCTCAACAGAGTCAGATATGCAGTAACATACTGTATTTCATAATTTGAATTTATGTGTAAAGTTCGCTGTCTCAGTACATTTCCGTGATCTTGCTTCTTTGCGTTCTTCATTTTTTTGTGTGCTTTGTCTTCTCATCCAGAGACACAGGAATCAATGCTGATTTGTTTAAACAAATGAGACAACGATGAGACTTCCTGTGTCTCTGGCAACATACCTGTACATATTTTAAGGTGATCATAGAGTTGTTGTACTATCGAAATAAGTTTAGCAATACATTATGTCCTATGGTATGGACACAACCTAATGAAAAAAACATATACCAGTGAGTGACAGCTGGTCAGGGTGTTAAAAGGAAACTTACTGAACCTGTAACACACAATAAAAGAGAAACATTTCTTTCAAACGCATTGGGAAGCTTGGAAAGCAACAGGTGAAGATTGAGTTTGTCCCTTCATTCAAAGGCTGGTGAGTCCCTCAACTGTCAATGATTTAGTGCACATATGTGACTAGATTTAGCTGTAAATTATGCTGGAACAGTGTGTAATACATGGTTGGTAAAATGGCTGTAATTCATCAAGGGTCTGAGGTATCAAACGAGCCTCAAACCATTTCTCTGCTGCCAGATATGCAGTAGATATGTATGGATCACTTGAAGGGTGTACTTATTTTTTAACATGACTGTATACTGCTTTTCCCCGCATGCATGGTAGAGTGCTCTTAAAAAGATGGTTTAAGATACAATTAAGGTAAGAAATCGTAATCTGAGTAATGCTTACAACTAAAATATTGGTGAAGAAGAAACTAGTATACTATTGACGTGTATAAAATTATATGTTGCTTACACACATTTGCGCATGTGTAACAACAGTTTGAAGCTGCACGTACGATTAGATCATAAAATCAGCCCTCTTTTCGAATGTATTTAGAGGTCTATTAGCTGTTAGCCTACTACCACAGAGGTCCAAATAATGTGGCACGTTTGTGTTGGTGACATAATTATGCGAAAGAGTAAGTCTTAAATAGAAAAGATCAAGCCATTCAATGCGTGTAACATGTTGATTTAGAATGGTCAATGTTGAAAAATTACAATATTAATCAGCTCTTTGTTGAGTTTGAACACATTTACTTAAATTAGGGCTGGGCGATTATGGCAAAAGTCAATATCACGATTAATTGAACACTTCACCTCGATTACGATTATTGGACGATTATTTTGATTATTCCCCCCCGTGCCATGTTATTTTTTTTAAAAGGTCACTCACACGCACAGACAAATTGACGATTTAACATTTATTGACGTCAAATTTCACTTTTAAAGTAAAACTGAAAGCTTCTCAAAGAAGATAAAAAACAATATTAACATTGTAGCTTTCACCTTATGAAAAAGGCCACATTTTAGTTTTAAAGTAATTAAGTTCCCTTATAGAAACTAAATAAAAAGGAGAAAATGGCTCGAATCTCTTCTAAACAAAACAAAACACAGCCATGTCAAACTAGAAAATCTCTTCTAAACAAATCTTATTTCAAGTAATATTATTCAAGTTTTCAACTGTGAAAAGTAGAGAATTGACATTGCTTAAAACAAAAATCACATTGTAGTTTTGTACATGTTAGGCAGAGCAGTTTGCGAAAAATATTTGCGCGATGGCACAGTGTATCTCTTGTCGAGAGTTTTAATCAGGCGTTTGAATCCACTGTGCTCAACTGTGGCTATGGGAGCCATGTCTTTAGCAATGTAATAGATGGCGTCAGTAATTTCAGTATGTCGTTTGGACCCCTTTTCATATTGTGTAGCGTTTGTGAAAGCTTGATTCAATGATAGTTGCTTCGTAGTGACGCTTGTTGTCGGGCGCTTGTCAGCCTCTCTTTTTTTCGCTGCAATGCACTGTTCATATGCAGTAACATGTTTGTGTTCCAGGTGATTAAACAGGTTGGTGGTGTTACCTTTCGTTGCTATTACGGTTTTTCCACAATGTTTGCATATTACATTTTTTTGTTCGACGTCGTCCTCCCTGAAGCCAAAGTGTGTCCAAACAACTGACACGGTATTTTTTTTAGCAACAAGCCGCTCGCCTTGCACAGTCGGCTCCGTGTTTGAGCTATCCTCCATTTTTTCTCCATGCAATGAAGTGGATGCGGGTGATGTCACGTGACTACGCAGAGGGGAGGAGGGGGGCGAATATCTGTTTCGTGAGGCAGGTCCTCTCCCTACCATCCAATGAAAAAGAGGGAGATTTTTTTTTTTTTAAATAACCGAAATAACCGACATGGGCAGGATTACGTCGGTTATTGGCTCTAAAAGTCGGTTTCGATTATTTTTCGATTAATTGCCCAGCCCTAACTTAAATATTGTAATTTGTGTAAACATCTAAACAGGCCATTGTGGCTGCTTAGCAATTATACACGGTTAGTCTTGAAAAACCCAAACAGGTTAGCAACAAAATGCTTTTCAATTGAGCTGATATTGAAACAAACTTTAAAGTGTTTCAAAACTATTGCTCAGTTGATTGTGATACCCTTATGTCTTTCAATGGTTGGCAGTCGGAAAAAAATACTGTACAAAAGTTCCATTATTTGCATGGTTTGTGTATAATGTGTACTTTAATTCAGCAACAACAAGATATGCTCAAAAACTTAGAACCAAAAACAACAACTTGTAAACAATATTGACAGTGTCTTTTTGTGTATTAAATGCTTTTTAAAAACCTAGTCACTTCACACCAAAAAAATTTACAATATTGAGTCTTAGGGTGCCATAATGTCCCACACACACACACACACAGCCACCGTAAAGAGTCATTAGTGTTCTTTGTCTCTTCACATGGAAGCGCGCGTCTACAGCGCGTTGGCTGTTCTTGTTGGTACCATAGTGTGATCCCGACCGGAGACAAACTCTCAGTCTCTGGTATGCATGCGTTTTGGTGCTGCAAAAATCTGTCTTTTAATCAGGCTATGATGCCCTCTATTTTCACCTGTAGGTCTATATCATCATTCAACAACTCTTGTGGAAATAAAATACAGCCTTGTTTAAACAACTTATTGTCATTCTGTTGATGTCTGTTTAAAATTTCCGTTATTTACATGTTCATGAGTAATGAATAGCCTACTTTAATTCTGTTACATCGAACATTCTAACGCAACATATCACCGGCTTTAATGGTTTGACCTTTTCAGTTTAAGACCTTAACTTTCACATATTTTTATGCTGCACTATCTGTAGCTAGCTACCTCTTTTCCCATAATAGAGAAAAACCCTCAAAATACACTTGGTTAGATCGTACTTTAGATGGTTACATGTTTGTTTGTGTGCGTAAGTCCTATTGCCTAAACGATAGGTCACGTTGTCCATGTTCACCCTGTTATTTTGTTAAAAGCTACATAGTTACAAACAAAACAAGCCCATTTAAAAATAAAATAGTATCAAGCACACACACACTGCTGAAAAAATAAATAACTTCCTGGTGAACCCATCCTGGTGATACCTAAGGATACCTTAACCATGTATTAGGTCTGTTCCGTGCATTAAGATGAGCAAAGTAGAAATCAAATTTGATATGTATAAGAATAAAATTACAGAGTCATTTAACAAAACTGTTGAACTGAATCATTTTATTTCAACCATGCTGTAGCACATTTCATTAAGGTAAGTTTGACACAAATGCACACTAAATTAAAGTTACTTTTGAAGGGGCAGAAAGACCTATTAAATTAGGTGTGTTGTGGGGTCCTCTATTATTAGTAATACATTGTTGGTATAGGCCTAGTTTTGAAAACATTACACTTTTGAAATCCTGTCACAACAAACAAACTTTATTATTTAAAAACCATAGCACATGCACACGTGCACAATACCCCAGTGCCTTAATTAGTTTATATTAAGTGGCTGGAATCACTTTTTCAAATATTGTAAACTTGAAAGAAAAAAAACAACTAAAACACAGTGCACATCTTTTTTCATTTGAACTTTGATTTAATTGTATTTACTATAACCTACAATGCTTCAATATAACATTTGATAATTAGCCAAATAAATACCACAAAACCCCACCAAAATATAAAATAACGTCTTGAGAATAAACTAGGCTACAGTAAAAGCATGAAACAAAAACAACCCTTCTGGGTTTTAACAGAGAGGAATAGGTCGCGTGAGCGTTGTAACTTCGAGGCTGTAACTTCAACAGAGCATCGGCTCTCGCAGAATGACTGGAGATGGATTTATCACAAAACAGTTAATTAACATTTCATTACCAGACCGATTAACTCAAGTTTCCCTTTTCTTTATTAGATTTTGTTTGCCTAGGTTGTCAGCATCCAGTACTACTGCGTAAAACCCATTATGATTTTGACTATGCAACGAAAGCCGAATTTAAATCCCGCCAGCTACACTCTCAACATAGTCTACGTTATGTAACTTTAGTTGCCAAGATAACTGAAAACACTACTGCGCGTGTCTGATAATTTAACTTTGTATGCTGAAAAAATCCAATGTGGAAATGTCGCCAATTGCTTATCTCGTCTTATATCAAACATTTTTGCTTGTACGGACAAAATAAATAAACAATTTTTTTTTTAAAACAGGGGAAAGTCGTATCTTGTTACCCCATCTAAAGCATTTGGTTTTACCTACACTGTTGTTTTTGTTGTTGGCTTTATCCAACTAAAATATACGAGCTGACGCCCGGCAAACCCAAAAAACTTTTGCGAGTTGCAGACAAACTGGAGAAGACGCATAAATAAACAAAGAAAGTCGCACACTCTTTATGCCCCCGTCATTTATTACCAATGTGTTATAATAAAAAACCAACGTTTCGGCACACAGTGCCTTCGTTAGTTATCCAACTAACCCGTTTAGCCTGCTTCGTTACCCTGGAATACTGAAAACGTTCATAGCCATAAATTAACCTACATAACTTTATGCGATAGGCTTATTATTCTGGCCGTGTAGACTAGTTAATAACCGTATGCCAACTTGGTAGGCTTTCCAAATTAAAGTGTTAGAACAAATAAAATCGAAATATTTTACACAAACCTCTCCATGACCAACCAGTAGATTATATCCTTGTGATTTTAATAGCCTAAACGATGTTGCGTCTAATTTACTTTTAAAAAAACGTACAAATAAAAAAGATCGGTGAAGTTACAACAACAAACAAGTTTTAGAATGCCGAAATTAAATTTGAGTAGGCTATTTGAAGAAAGTTAGCTTGCCGTACTTTACGCGTAGCCTACAATTATTTAGTCCAAAAGCTAGGCATTCTTCTTCTTTGTGGTTGTTTTTTGTGGTTCGCAACTATACTACGTTCAAGGGGTATTACCGTCCCCTACTGTGCTGGAGTGTGGCGTGGGCTCGGCTAGATTAGGCACGTAATCACACATTCGGAGGCACCACATTGAGAAACACGAAACTTTCCGGACAAACTCGAGGGATCACAGGAGAGGGACGCTAAAGTGCACAGTTTGATTGCATCTTACGATCGAAGCCGTATTACCCTGGTTATTTAAAACGAACGTATTTGTTATGTTCGTTCAGTGTGCAGTAGGAGACGTTGTGTTATTTCTGTGTGTGTGTGTGTGTGTTATTGGTTACTGTTATTGCCACTTGTTACGGTTCTGTGGATTGATAGCTATTTTTAATTCTGTTTCTGCACTTTGTGATATGCCTGGATCAGATATATGACCAAAAATATTTTTTTTATTTAAAAAGTGAAACCATAAACATTGTTATTTTTTACTACATTAATTTGCGTTTGTTTAAAATTTGTCATTACCAAAAGCTAGAAAAGGTTTTAAATAGGCTGCTGAAAATGTCTGGCCCATCTACATTTCCAGGTTTTAAAATCTGGCCCAATTGAATTTGTAATTGAATAGCCCTGCTGTAGCCTATAGTCTCCACCCGGTCCACCTGCACACATCATCTAGACCAGGGGTCGGCAAGTAAATTTGGCCTCGGGCCAAATTAGCATTATGGTTGCACTCAAAGGGCCGGTTGTAACTCTAAGACTATAAATATAACCATACTTGGGATTTTCGCGGACCTCGATTGTAATTGTTGAGGGGGGGGGGGTGCAATCAATAATTTTTGTTGGCGGGGGGTATTACCGTCCCCTACTGTGCTGGAGTGTGGCGTGGGCTAGGCTAGATTAGGCACGTAATCACACTATTCCCCAGACCCTTTAATAACAGGAATAGCACAACAGTCCCCCATCACCCCAAACTAGGCTATCCCTCACCGACCCTTCCATCCCCCTCCACTATCCTATTAATTAGTATTGCCCTTCATTAACAAAATTAACACCCCATTATTGCATGCTGTAGCCCAGGCCTATTCAATTGGCGGCCCGGCCCAGAAGCAACCTCCGAGTGGCCCAGCGAGCTTAAATTAAATAGGCAATTTTAATATTTTAAT
Source organism: Ilyophis sp. 1 JC-2022 (assembly GCA_022702515.1). Taxonomy (NCBI): domain Eukaryota; kingdom Metazoa; phylum Chordata; class Actinopteri; order Anguilliformes; family Synaphobranchidae; genus Ilyophis; species Ilyophis sp. 1 JC-2022. The sequence continues at coordinate 65,815,355 of CM040406.1, forward strand.
TGTAACATTATTTTATAAAAAATATTTGTTAATAGCAATGTTATCACATAGCCTAAATAGTTACAGCACTGCGAGCGTGGTCTAAAATCCGTAAGCAGGAAGATTTGTTTTCCTGCGATCACAAAGCAAAACCAGCGTGACAAACATATTCCGCCAATCAGGATATCTCTCACAAATCAATGTTTTCTCATGTGACGCAATTCCGACCACGCTTAGTAGCTTTTCAAAACATCTGGCTATTGACAGTCACAAGCAGGCAAGTGCTATACTGAAAGTATGTCTCTGTCAACCCTGAAATGTGAAATTGACAATGAAAACCGTCGATTAAACGACCAAATTCCAAACCAACGTGTTTAATTTGCAATGAGTGCGTTGCGGTCGTTAAGAAAGACAACATTCGGAGGCACCACATTGAGAAACACGAAACTTTCCGGACAAACTCGAGGGATCACAGGAGAGGGACGCTAAAGTGCACAGTTTGATTGCATCTTACGATCGAAGCCGTATTACCCTGGTTATTTAAAACGAACGTATTTGTTATGTTCGTTCAGTGTGCAGTAGGAGACGTTGTGTTATTTCTGTGTGTGTGTGTGTGTGTGTGTGTGTGTTATTGGTTACTGTTATTGCCACTTGTTACGGTTCTGTGGATTGATAGCTATTTTTTATTCTGTTTCTGCACTTTGTGATATGCCTGGATCAGATATATGATATCTCTCCCAGAATGACTGGATATCAATGGAGTTATTACGAGGCAGTTAATTAACAGTCCCTTATCAGACCTATGAAATCAAAAGGCTTCGCGATACCGACACCTGGATGACTGGAAACGTTCAATTCCCTTAACCTGCTTTGCTCTGACAGCTTTCTGTAGTTCAGCTAGGCCTGTGTAAAAAAAAATTTAAAAAACTTTTCGGGTTTCAGTTTTCTTCGCCATAACTTCTGGAGAGTTGCGCGTTGAGATTTCTGAGGTAGACAAGCTTCTTAGTAGGTTGATTAGACGCCAGCGTTAATGTCTGTTTCGGCTGCAGGCATAGGCTATGCAAAAATTTGAAAGATTTCTAGCTACAACCTGTGAAGCCTATGGCAAGGTTGACACCTGTCCAAGTCGCTCATGCGTTACGCCCCCTCTCCGACAATTCTACGCATGCGCCTTTCTCCGACAATTAAATACACTTTTAAAAGTAACTAGCCGGCAGTTACCAAAAAATACTACATATAATAGTTTAAATTGAATACCCCATCTTTTTACGAACCATTCGACACTAAACAAGCCTATTAGAACAGAACGTGCAGATAATTAAAAGTTATTCAAAATAAATTAATTATAAACTGCATCAGTATCAGTATTTTGTTTTCTGGAGGCTTATTTCTAGTTTATATATTTGAAAGCCAGACGTTTCATTATTTCAAAGGCCCCCTTTGAAGAACACCGACAGGCTGAAACCTGTTAAAATCGCTCAAACCTTTCACGACCCTGGGTTGAACCCGTCTTGACAGAAACGTCGTGAAATTTTCAAGCTATCATTGGCCCGTGTAAACGCCCGTCAAATTCAGAGTAACAGGAAGCGGTTATGTTGGGCGTATACCATTTTTATACACACACACGTCGGCTCTGAAACATAGGGCGTGTTCGAGTAGACATCGGTGAGCAGTTGGCTTACCTGCCTCAGGCGGAAATGAAAATCGCCTGAGCAGATCCAACTGGGACAGTTTCGGACGTTTCTGAAACCGGCTGGGAGAAAAACAACATGGAGGAGTTAGCCGTGTTGTTTGTGGTTGCGGAGGACTTGGAGGCGACACAGATGTCCTTTTTACTTCAAAATCTTGAAGAAATTGAGGAGAACGAATGAAGGTTGTTTTAATACTGCCTTACATTATTTAATGACTTGTATTGTTCGGGTAGTCAATATCTTTTGCTACGCGACTTTGGCTATCACCCTGAATTGTGCCACAGTGAAACTCCAGTTAAAGTTCTTGAATAAATACGTATCATTTCCATTGGAATTAAAGCGCTGGGTGCCCTTTCATTGTCGAATAACTAAATTATTTAGCTAAACTGTCATCTGTTATGGTAATATACCTGTAAACATTAGGCTGCTTATGTTCTATTGCTCATATTCAGCTGTTTCTTGTCTGTCAATTCATGAGATGGCCTAAACTACACCTGTCATCTCTGTTTAGACTTGCAAACATGGTAGACATGTCATTTTAGTTCATCTAAACCCAGAAGACATCGTAGCCATCGGTTGTCATACATTGTAATGTGAGAATCTATGTAGCTATGTTAAGTATCATAACTTACATGCATGTTTTCATAGACCTTTGAGTCGTGGTTCTAAAGCATATTTTATTGCAGAATATCTGTACCGATATAAATGAGAAATGTCTCTTTCATGGGACTTTTTTTTTTTAGAGTTGTACAGTTAATGCATTGAATATATTCCTTGTGACATAAGGGGAAAGTGTATTAATCCTAATCATTAATTCTGTTGCTATGAAAGAATAATACTTGGTGGTTGCATGTCCTTTGCATGCAAGGACTGCCTGAAGTCTGCGAGCTGTAGAAATCATCAGATGCTGGGTATCTTCACTGGTGATGCTATGCCAGGCCTGTACTCCAGCCTTCTTCAGTTACAATATGGATGAGAATGCCCTCAAATTAAAGCTTACAGTCTGTACTTTAGCCTCACAGTTGTTGTATCATTTCACATCAAAAGTGCTGGAGTACAGAGCCAAAACATAGGGGAAAATGAGGTGATTCAGCTACTCATAATGTCAGTGTTCATGATTTATTCAAATTACATGACAGCACGTGGTCCCTTTGGACCCTGACAATGAACGTATTGAATTGAATGCCATTCAATGTCTTTAACAAGATAAATTGAGTTTATATGAATGAATAACTAATATAGTACATATAGGGACATTGGGATACTGGGAGTTGTTATGTGTTTTGAGGGAACAATGTCAAGAAAGATGACATTTTCCTTGCCAGTTATGGTAACGTATGGATAAATAGAATTGTATTTGCATAAGATGTATTCCAGTATCAACATGTTGTCTTCCTTTTACCTGTCACCAATCATTGTTCATATATTTCTGATTTGACAATAAACATACAAAATGACAGAAAGAACCCGGTGTCGTTGTGGCTTGAATGGTGGTGGAGGGGAATAGTCCTACAGTTTATTTACCTTTTGTGAATGTCACCATATTGTGTGAAATAAATATTCTGAAAATGTGGTCTTAATTGCTAGTATAATTTATCGGTTTTGTTTTGGAGACCAGAACACCCACATCTAATGAACCCATAGCCATAATAACAGTGTTAGATCTTTAATCTCAATCATTAATCTTTCAACAATTTGCAAAGTGGATGTACAGCACAGTAGCACCAGGATGTGTTACATAATATTGTTTAATTCGTCCTTCCCTTCATGTTATTATGGAATTGGCTTATTTGTATGTGGTCCCCTCTGCTGGAATGTGACAGGCAGAGGTCTGCCTATACACTGTCCCATCTGGAGATAGGGAAAACTCCACTTCTCAACAGAAGAACATCAGCAGAACATCCCTTCAGATCCGAATGAGTTGTCTTACTGATAACAAGGGTGGTGAAGAGAAATATAAATTGGGTAACTTCCCAAATACTTTGACAAAAATGAATGTGTTATCATTTGGTGGTCCTACCTTAATGTTCTATATGCTCACACCAAATGTTCTGAAGAGGACAATTTTTTGGACAACAGTCCAATTAGGATTTTACTCTTAAACCAGCTGTTATACAAATGCAAAATACAAAACACTCATAACAAAGTTGCATCTTTAATTTTATATGAAATATGTTAGTCCAATATAGTTACATTATTGAACAAAACATTAAGTTACCTATATTTGGCCAGGCCTTTTTGTTTTTGGTTATTTCTTGACACTTCTAGGTTCAGACAACATATTTTATAAAGTTAGAGGTAGGCCTACAGTTGGATTACAGAAGCAGTCAAGAATGAGAATTGCCATTTGTTAGTGTAACATTACCAATATTGTACTTTTCACATCCATATTGGTAATCTCAAGAAAGTACATGTAAGGTACAGTATATAATAACCACAGTAGTGACCGTATGTGTTACAATCCCAAACTCCCAAAACGCATATTTATTTATGTATTATTTATATGAATAAAAAATAAATTCAAGTACACAAAAGTAATGTACAGAAATGTGTTCGATAGGTTGGGCTTATACTAGATCCTCACATTATGAAACAAAATCGCATTAATTGAAGTACAAAAAAAGGATCGTATTAAATAATATATTTTTTTAAATAAGAGCAATAAGAAAAACAACAAAATAAATATTAATTGTGAAATTAGATAAGAGACCAGAAAGAGGGGGGAAATAGACTACTGCTGTTACATTGTAAGATTGACTAAATAACTCTTATAGCCTACCTGTGTTTGAACACTATTAGGGAGGGGTACATTTCATTTAGATTTTTTTTGAGAGTAGAATCAATACGCCGAGATAGGTGGCGATATTGTGAAATTATCCGCGTTTGTCATGAGGAAACACCACTCTCTCCTCGCTCTCTAACCAATTCTGTCGTTGGTTAGTTTGAAGGCGCGGCGATGTTGTTGAAGGCGCCCGAGAGCAACTGCACCGCTGCTAAGGCGCCTGGAAAGGAGCCTGCTTAACCTTATGTTGTCATTTCCGCCTTAGTTCACGCAGCACCGACTTTTCGTCCATCTCGGACAGTTTCCGATGCAGGCCGACGCAGATATGACGTAAATCGGCTCTAGCCGAACACGCCCATGGTCACACATGGGCTGCATTCCAATCCCATATTTTTACTGCTTGCATCTTTTCCTCGGTCCTTTCCTCGCTCATTAGCTCCACCCAGTGGAGGCCATAAGGAAAGGATCCAAGGATCACATACGAGGACGCAGCAACCGAGGCAACATGAATTAAGCAAATGGAACGTCCTTGCTCAGTCAAGCGTCAGCTGAAGCGACGTCAATTACTAATGACGTGTTGCACAGCTGTATCGCCTGTCCAAAAAAAAAAAAAAAACCCGTATCAGCTGTCAGTGGCCTTTAATGCTAACAGATTGTTCTGTAGCCTATCGTATTTTTATCTCTGAGCTTGTTTTTGCATGCAACATGGTATAAACTATTGTTTTATTTGACGCTATATTGCACTGTGAAGTTATCACAATTATTTGCAATGATTTTCTCCCATGCAATTTCACAGATGTGAAATAAGAATATTGTCTCTCAATTACAGATGTTTGTGTTTGACGTACAGTGTCCCATTAACACATCCACAACAAACGGCTATTTATCACTGTGTGAGTAAAGATTGCACGAAGCATAATTTAAATTGTAAGTAGGCTATGCCTATATTCCACACGCTCAATGGCCAATTCATCAATGGACTCGAATGTATGTTTGTTCGTTAAAATTGGAGCACATTACAAATGACACTTCCAGCCAATAACCGAGCTGATGCCGTTTAATTAATTAATCAATCAACAATTAAGCATGTATGATCTGATGGTATATAAGCGACAGATACTGATTTCAAAACTTAGATCGGCGACTTCAATAGGCTAGTATACTGGTCTGCTACTGTACGCAATCAACATTTCCGCAATGAACCTAGCGTTCGCCATAAACGCATGGCACCGGCTTCAGCGGGAACGGTGGCGTTGCCAGTTCAGGGGATCGCGACTGCTTCGCTCCGTCCTGTTCCTAAGTGAGGTAAGAATCACGTATTCTCAACAGTAGTCATAAGACAGTGCTCTTGATCAAACATGGACATTGATAAGCATGAAGCACTTTTAACAGTGGGTGGAGTATAATTCACCTGGATAAATATACAGCAAAGTTATGTCATGCACACATAGTAATTGCATGTTCTATAATACCACACATTTACCTGCATGTCGGACTACAAACTATACATTTGGCTACTGTGGTTTGGTGTTAATCAACTTGTGTGAACTGTAGGCTGCATGTACACACTTTTCATTTCATTCTTTTTTAGGTCGACGATCCAACAGCTGGGCATTATGCCCAAGAAAATGCCACTGTGCCAGTGCTCCAGCTTTACTTTAATGGGGACCAGGACCTCATGGTAGACTACCGTCTGAGCCATGGCTCCATGGAAGCATTGATAATGCTACTGCCACATGGGGAGCGTTGGCTGGGCACAACACTTAAGTGTCCAGGAGGTGCCTGCTCTTCAAGGCTCTGGAGGTGGACCACACCTTTATACCCACGGTCATCACCGCATGTGCCATGCTCCATAACATCTGCCTGACAAAGGGGGACATCCTTGAGGTTGTCGAGGATGTTGGTGATATTGGTGTGGCTCCACCACGTCCAGTGAGGGGGGAACAAAGCGGACATGGCCGGCGAGACCGACTGGCGGGGCAACCGTCTGCTCCAAATATGTGTCCAGTAGCACTGAATGAACATGATTATATGTAATTTGGCAATTGTTTGAAATATTATTTATACAGGAGAGCTTTTTGTTAGTGTCTCCGTTTCTTGTTATGTTTGTATATTCTCCCTCGCAGCCCCTCTTTCTGTCCAGTGTTAGTCCACGTTTTATTTGTTATGTTAGTGTTAATAAAATCACTTATGGATACTAACATATCAGTTTCATACATCTTTTCTGTGCCACATTTTCATTACCTTTATTTATTTCAAAACACACTATAAGCATACCACTTTGACACCAATGTATGTCAACCACCTGTCGGGGAAGTGAGGATTCTGTAAAATGTCTATTTTCTGAATCCAGTGTTTCCAACGGTCAATGCCCTTCCTTGTTAAAATGTTCAGCACTCTGAATACTGAACACAGGCGATATTGTGTCATGGGTAGTGGCTGTCTCTTTTTGTTTTCTACCATTGTTTTTCATTTGGCGTCGTTTGAAGCTCTATCGGATTTTTTCTTCCGCCGTCCCGGTGTTTGGATCTCTCCAGGTCATTATCTCCTACACCTGTGTTTGGTTTCCGTCGGCTATAAATAGAGCTTGACTTCCGCTTTCCGGTGCTTCTATATTGACGTTGCAGTAGGACTAGAAAGCCGTATAGGGTTTATAAAAAAGTAAAGAAAGAAAACTAAGAGAGCTGTAGTTACAGGCTTGCTATTTTGATTCATTTCTTTTCTGTTCTCGACCTCTGATACACGCAGATCATTTAGTGCGTGAGGTCATTTCTTTGTTTGTTAGTTTCTTGCTGTTTAAGCGAATCTCCGCCTCCGTTTGAGGTTGTTTTGAGTTAGCCTTGTGCTAGGGAAGTTTTGTTTCCGCTTTTGCGTTCCTCCTTTACTAGTGCGGTTTAATTCCGCTTCTGTGGCGTATCTTAAACTAGATACGCTTTCTGTATCCTTATCTTTCGCGTTTGGTTCTCTATTTTCTAAACGCAAACCTGACATATTGCGTGCTAGAACCACTCACTTATCCTGCAGTAAATATATATTTAACATCATTTCATAATTATTAGAAATGACAATCCTCAATTCAATCGCATAATTCGTCCATAGCAGTGATTTTCAACCACTGTGCCGTGAGAGATCGTCAGGTGTGCTGTGGGAAATTATCCAACTTCACTTAATTAGTAACACTTTTGGTTGGTGGTGTGACTCAGGATTTTTTTTAATGTAAAAAATGTGCCTTGGCTCAAAAAAGGTTGAAAAACACTGGTCCATAGGACAGTAACCTGGTGGAAGCAACAAGTCAAAACAAAGTCTAATTCAGGCCTAAGAGTACATCATTTCAGTAAAATAAAAACAGTAAATTAGAATAATGACTGCCATTCATTCATTAATGAATGTAGGCTGACTACTTAGAATTTACAAAAAGGAAGACATTCACTTGAAGTTACCAGTAAAGAGCGAGAGACCGATAAGCCAGAAATAGCCTAGGTATTACCCTCCTGAAGCTTACACGATCAGCAAAATTGTTAGTATTTGTGTGTTTCTTTTCTCCCAAATAGTTTTGTGCTGTTGAAGGGGGCACTCAGATGAAAACTATATCTTAAAAGGTAAAAACACAAGTAAAAAACAAATTGACAAACACTTGTGAACTATTTACATTTTATTAAGCATTTTCTCAAACTCATTAGAGCTTTCCAGTGTGGCCTTGAATCGCTCCTCTTTTCTGGCAGCATCTTCCTTCAGGAACCGCAGAACGGCTCCCTCACCGGTCCTTCTCCTTTTGGGGGGTGGGGGACAGGCACAGCCTTTAGCCAGGCTGTGCATCCTCTTCTTCCTCCTCCACACACGCCCAGCTACAAGTGACCGCCACAAATCCAGGAAGAGATGAGCCAGTGCCATCTGAGGTCTCATCAGCCACATGTGCCAGGTGTTCTGCAACACATGAGTCCATCAGGACAGGAGAATCAATAGATGGCCTCCCCCCGATGGCCTCATGCATTGCATTAAACCATGGCCATGTGGCTGCTGTGGCCTCTCTCCTGTCTGTCCCGTCTCTGTAGCAGGGCATCTGAGTGCCTACAAGGAAAGATGCAAGGGTGAAGGTGAGCCTATAGCACAGGCATAATTTTGTTTCAGTATGCAATAGAAACTACAAATTCGCAAAGGAAAATCATCACAAATTGAACCTCACCTTATATTTTTGCTTGAGGTTGTCCCATTTCTTTGCAATTTGGGTGGGGCTCACCTGGCCCTGTAGGCTGATCTGCAGACGAATTTCACTGAGGAAAACAACACGTTACCATACCATACCCAAGTGCCCTACAACAATTACTACCATAACATGTTTATGTGTTATCCATTTACAGGGGCAGGCATGCCTCTTGCCATCACACTTACATTAGGGATATAAGAAGTTGTCATTTGCATACAATTAACTACTTCAACACAAGACATGAATCATGGTGCTGAGGAGTGATTCCGTCAACATTAATCTATGACATGTAGGAACACCAATATGGACAGTGACATGATCCTGCAAGAACATAAAAAATGGCTTATTGCCAATGTTTCTGTGTAACATATTTTAGTTCTATGTGACATCACACATTATAGAATGTCAGTAATGACTCACCCCCAAGCTTTTTTCGCTGTATGCCTGTTCCCCGTGAACAGTTGTTCATTCTCACACCTGAGCCGAATGAGGCTGAGGGTGCTCTCATCTGTCCCTGTAAATGACACAACAGACCTGCAAGTAAAAACCAGCTAGTAATGTCTGTGTATAGCCCTAAATCACAACGGCATGTGTCAAGGGGCTTCACAAGCCCATAATTCAGACATGACATATGTAAGTAGGCTACATGATGCAAAATAGTAGCCTATCCTAATAAGCTAGCCTAATGTGCATTTCATCGGTCAAAGACAGCAAATGCAATAACATAGACTGAGATTACATTATTTCTCAGTCATACAAGAGTGAGGAAAAATATATTTTAAACGCAAAGCAGCTGCATGTTCATGTTTCAGTTGTTACACTGGAAATCGAGCAGCGACTGTAGAGCCTATTTCTCAGTTAGCCTACTTGCCGGGATGCATTCAACAGTGTGAACATAGGCTAAACGTAACATAGCCTATTGCATAGCGTACAATATAAAATTGTATACAGTTTTGAAAGGACATGGGTTAATTGAAGCTTGCGTTTCCTATGCAGTAACGTTAGCTAACAAACTATATGGGACAGAAACATGTCCTAAATGTTACGCTTACATGCTGAACTACAATATTGTCTCTTTTTTCATGAATAAACTTGCCTTTCGTTTGTCCGAAAGAACGAGTGACATTATAAATGAAAGCGCTTTATAAATTAAATAGAAAGGAACGATAAGCACTTACATTTGTGTACGAGTGGTCCCGCCATGTTTTCAACTGTGGCAGATGTGATGAAACACATCACGCGTTCTGAGTAAAGACTTCCGCAAAGGCTGCACTCGTGTTTCCTCACTGAAGGATTCTCCGGGAGCTTCCTCTTTCCCCACTCCTCGCTCCTTGGTGGAGAATTTAGCGGTTTGGAATGTCCTTAAAGATGGCGGACCTCGATCGATTTCCGGGTCAGACGAGGACTAAGGAGAGAGGACGGCTAAAAATGCGATTGGAATGCAGCCATGGTCTCTCGCCGTCGTGCTATGAACTCCTCTCTTCTAGCGATAGACGTTCTTAAAGTTCTTTTTAGTTTTTTCGTTTTAATTCTTTAAAACGTAACATATTCTTTTATTTTAAATCATTCTTCATAGTTTTTCTTTATCATCCTATAGGCGTTCTTTTAAGCTGTCTATCTTGCATTTTGGACATATTCCGCATGGCTATTTTAACACATTATTACGATTTCACGCAACACGTTTTTCTTCGGCTCTAACAAACATTTAAAAAAATGTTTTGCATACTTTCTTTCAGACAACTAACTTGCTTTTCGATATAGCCTCGGCTATTTTTTCATGTTTTAACAACCTGCTTGAATTATTCTATTCTTTTAACAGACATCTTCTAACACAAACTTAATTGCTTCTGCTTCGACTACTACTACTACTAACAACCTATACATTTATACACCATTACTTTTTCACGATGTTGTTCTAATAAAAAATACATTTAAAAAAATAAATAAAATGTTCCCCTAAGCACCAAGGCCATCCATAAAAAATGTTTTATAACCGTCACAAAACCATTTACCAACGTTTACAACAACCACCAATAAAATGACATCATCAAACCCTTGAAGCAAAACCCCCACAACCCACCCCGAATAATAATACATAATCATAAAAAAAATTACATATTTTTCTCCATATTTTTATGCATAATTATAATTTTTCATAACCTCAATAATATTAATAAAATACCCATCAATCACTTTTTGACAGTAACCAAATCCTATTACTACTACTTATGTGACATATGCGCAGACTTACAATACATGTCTCGCAGCTGACCACTGCACAGGAGAGCCAAAAACGTAATAAAACCACGATCCGCTCAAAATTGAGTTAATACCAAAATCGCATTCCTGAATATCAAATCTACCATTCACCTAAATTTCTAAATTCAAATCTTTGTGTAAATATGTGAAATTGTGTTAAATATATATACTAGTTGGACCTCCAGAGCCTAGAGACTTTTGAACCCTAAACACAACAGTCACATGCCATCCAAGAAAGGAGCTCATACAGATAATAAGGATCAACCTCAAGGTCACTAGAGGTGTCCGAGAATGTGTAATATGAGTCGCTTTCACCATCTTTACGACCGGTATGGGAGAGGGAGCAACAGGGGAGTGAGAGACAGGGAAGGTCTGCTGTGACTCTGGGGAAAACATTATCCCAGTTATCAGTGTCTTAGCACAAGTTATTATGCAGACGCACACCAAAAACAATTATTGGAATAAAGGCTTTGATAATCCCACCACCACATCCTGAGAACAGATTATCTAAACCGTCAAGATAGTTCCAACCATGTTTTTATGTAGTTCCTCAATGCCTTTTTTATTGGATTCGTGAAATTTTTCTAAGGCACTTGACGAATCCATAATATAAGTGCAGCATTCTACTGTACTACTGCACAGGTACCCCCGTCTTGACAGAAGAATGTCCAAAGCCCTTCTATTTTGCAGTGTGGATTCGTGGAAATAGGTTAAATACGCTACTGCTTTTAACGTTCAAATTATTAACACTTCAACTCATCAAACAATGAATTACATGAAATCCCATTTCAAAAATGTAGCCTATTGAAATGTAAAGGATAACAAAAAATAGCCCATTAAATTTATACATATATGTATGCTACAGTTAAACATCACATTAAACGCAATTCTCATTCGCCTTTAAGTGCTGTGCTGCATCATCATAGCGACGGAGAACTTTAATCCCTGAACGTATTACCTAACCAGCTATCTAGACAACATTAAAACTGCTGTGGTGCGATTGGACAGTTATTTTAGGTTAAGTGGATGGGACACAAGAACTCGACCATATTCCACTGATTATCACATTACTAGCAAAAGTCTAATGATAGCTAGTTTGCACATTTTGAGCTGCTAAATAGTTCAAGCATAGATAGACCCTACTTGCCAAATAGTTTCAAGAAATTCCTAAAGCGCATCAATATCAATATAAAACGAAAATTAACAGTATATTTATACTTTGTTTGGCCACATACCTGATGTCTGCCTCAAAGAAACTCATGACTGACTCACGACTGTCGAGTGTCTATGCATGCAATTTTGCGTGCGTGCGTTCTTTCACCATATAAAGGCTCCGTGCCCACACAGCGCTCGCCGCTGTGGCAGGAAACCAGGAGGGATGGTAGAGGGCATCGCCCGGGAGCACCAATCTTCTGACCTGATATTTTGATTCAATCAATATGTCTGTTCGGCAGGGCAGGCTGTGCGCAAACAAGAATTTATTTCTTTATTTTAAAATAATAATTTTTTAAACAGAAAAAGGGCACTTTTCTATAGGAGGCCAAACGGCAGGTGCTCAAGCCCCCTTTGAGGTCTATGTGTGCACGTGCCTGATCCTTTGTATTTGTTCTGTTATCCCCCGGATGTATGGTATTGTTACTATGCCTTTGTTGTTTTCCTCGGTTTTCTGTGTGTGTATTGTTTTCCGTTCCTTTTGTTTATTTTGTTTGTTTTGGGCTTGCTGTTTTCCTTTGTTTATGGCCCATTTAGGGTATTGGCAGAGTGTAAGTGCTTGTTGGATAAGCCTCTCCTCCTCTCGTCTGTCCTCTTCATCTGTGATGATGCTGGTCCGTTGGTATAAAGTTCTGACTACTGACAGTTTGTGTATTGTTGGGTGTTCAGATGTCCAGAGTAGATATTGGTCTGTGTGTGTTGGTTTTCTGTATACTGAGATTTTTATGCTGCCATCGTCTTTGTGGTGAATTTTCATGTCCTGGATCTGTTAAGATCTGTCAGGCTGGCCACCCCTTGATTATACGCCAGCGTTAATGTCTGTTTCGGCTGCAGGCATAGGCTATGCAAAAATTTGAAAGATTTATAGCTACAACCCGTGAAGCCTATGGCAAGGCTGACACCTGTCCAAGTCGCTCATGCGTTACACCCCCTCTCCGACAATTCTACGCATGCGCCTTTCTCCGACAATTAAATACACTTTTAAAACATTTTTGTTTTTTAAATTTTATATTATATATTGTCATTTTCAAATCTATATTAATGCAAGTTTTTGATTTAAAAAGAACAGCAACACAATTAAATACAATTTTTATTTAGACAGATCTCCATGGTGATTAGTGCTATTTTTAGAACATGCCTCACGGGCGACTCACCATGTTGGCTAACTCTGATCTAGACTAATAACCTACGTGTCTCTCCACCAGCTGCAGCGAATAATTGATGTAGACGCGCGCTTCCTCCTCCTCAGCGCTATATAAATGGAAGGTATTAGAGCCTATTATATTTGTATTATTATTAATTTAATCCTAAACTAACGTCATAATATTAATAAGCAAAAACACCGTTCTGGGTTTTGCCCGCGAGGAATAGTCTGCACGAGAGGTTTAGCTAACTTAGACCGACAACATCTCTCACAGAATGACTGGATATCAATGGAGTTATTACGAGGCAGTTAATTAACAGTCCCTTATCAGACCTATGAAATCAAAAGGCTTCGCGATACCGACACCTGGATGACTGGAAACGTTCAATTCCCTTAACCTGCTTTGCTCTGACAGCTTTCTGTAGTTCAGCTAGGCCTGTGTAAAAAAAAAAATTTAAAAAACTTTTCGGGTTTCGAAGTTTTCTTCGCCATAACTTCTGGAGAGTTGCGCGTTGAGATTTCTGAGGTAGACAAGCTTCTTAGTCGGTTGATTATACGCCAGCGTTAATGTCTGTTTCGGCTGCAGGCATAGGCTATGCAAAAATTTGAAAGATTTATAGCTACAACCCGTGAAGCCTATGGCAAGGCTGACACCTGTCCAAGTCGCTCATGCGTTACACCCCCTCTCCGACAATTCTACGCATGCGCCTTTCTCCGACAATTAAATACACTTTTAAAAGTAACTAGCCGGCAGTTACCAAAAAATACTACATATAATAGTTTAAATTGAATACCCCATCTTTTTACGAACCATTCGACACTAAACAAGCCTATTAGACCAACAGAACGTGCAGATAATTAAAGGTTATTAAAAATAAATTATAAACTGCATCAGTGTCATTAGTTTTAACAGGACTTGTACGTTTAGCTACATTGTTTTGGAAAAGAGCTTCTTGGCTGGTTTAAAAAAAAATAAAAAATGTATATTTTGTTTTCTGGAGGCTTATTTCTAGTTTATATATTTTAAAGCCAGGCGTTTCATTATTTCAAAGGCCCCCTTTGAAGAACACCGACAGGCTGAAACCTGTTAAAATCGCTCAAACTTTTCACGACCCTGGGTTCAACCCGTCTTGACAGAAACGTCGTGAAATTTTCAAGCTATCATTGGCCCGTGTAAACGCCCGTCAAATTCAGAGTAACAGGAAGCGGTTATGTTGGGCGTATACAATTTTTATACACACACGTCGGCTCTGAAACATATGGTCACACATGGTCTCTCGCCGTCGTGCTATGAACTCCTCTCTTCTAGCGATAGACGTTCTTAAAGTTCTTTTTAGTTTTTTAGTTTTAATTCTTTAAAACGTAACATATTCTTTTATTTTAAATCATTCTTCATAGTTTTTCTTTATCATCCTATAGGCGTTCTTTTAAGCTGTCTATCTTGCATTTTGGACATATTCCGCCTGGCTATTTTAACACATTATTACAATTTCACGCAACACGTTTTTCTTCGGCTCTAACAAACATTTAAAAAAATCTTTTGCATACTTTCTTTCAGACAACTAACTTGCTTTTCGATATAGCCTCGGCTATTTTTTCATGTTTTAACAACCTGCTTGAATTATTCTATTCTTTTAACAGACATCTTCTAACACAAACTTAATTGCTTCTGCTTCGACTACTACTACTACTAACAACCTATACATTTATACACCATTACTTTTTCACGATGTTCTAATAAAAAATAAATTTAAAAAAATAAATAAAATGTTCCCCTAAGCACCAAGGCCATCCATAAAAAATGTTTTATAACCCTCACAAAACCATTTACCAACGTTTACAACAACCACCAATAAAATGACATCATCAAACCCTTGAAGCAAAACCCCCACAACCCACCCCGAATAATAATACATAATCATAAAAAAAAATTACATTTACAATTACAATTACCCCCCTGTCTTGATGTCCAAAGCCCTTCTATTTTGCAACGCCACTTCTTTGATTTCATTCACTTCTGTTGCTAGGGTGGTTACAACTGTGTCAGAGGCGTTCATATGTTGTTCCAACACTGTTTACAATGCCTTCAACTCATGTTGGGTGTTGTATACATCATAACTGGGAATAAGTATACCGAAGAAACGCTGTCTGTGAGACGACTCACGACGAGAGCGGTTTCCCGGCATTTGGTCATGTAGAGCAGTCATCTCATTATCCTCAGCACGCCTGATGAGGGGGACGAGGTGAGCTAAATAACATACGCCTGTAGAAGATTATGGCAGGGCCGTCAGAGCCATACCGCCACAGACTAGGAAAACACTGGCAGTGGGACTGGTTGTTCTTCTGATTCAATGTATACAAAAGTCTCATTACAGGAACTTTTTCCTAACAAAAAAGGGCTAGTACTAATAGTTTGTACCCGAAAACATTGTGTAACTCCTGTTAGGGCTACAACGCAAAGGTGAGTAGAGCCCCATTGGGAACAGGTATGGCTAGCATTATACATACTGTGGCAACTGGCGGGGACAGAGAGGTGATACATGGAAGATATGTTCGGCTGATGTGGAAAGACGGCATGCCCATATTAGGAGTTCAGAGGAAATCACCACCTCAAAAAGGAAATTCACGGCACCTGGAGAAGACGCCAGGCAAGTCAGTTGTAGCGAATCACCGGGCTAATCGGTCCCCTAGAAAATCGCCCGAATAATCCAACAAACTCACAGATGAGGCTCGGATAACCCACGAACAGAGGGGAATGCACTGATGTATAGGAAATAATGAATAACAAGAATAATAATGAAATAAACATACAAAACCGACAGACAGAAATACAGAACTTAACATTGCAGGGTTTTTCCTGGCAGAGAAATGGGTTTTGGCGGTACGTAGCCTATGCGAGCGCACGCAGTGCGCCAGCAGCAATGCTTTTTGCATTAATTTTACTGTAAATAGTTTTTGGAGTACAAAGAGCCAATGTAGGCTTTGGTTGTAAAGTACCAGTAGGATGTGTTTAGGGGTTAGGGTTTAGAAATATATATTTTTTAATATTTGAATATTACACCCTTTAGGCTATTTTGATAGCACACAAATATAAAAATAAATAAACACACTAAAACAGAAATAAAAAATAAGTGTAGCTACTAGTTAAAAAATAAATAAAAATAAAAATAAAAAAACCTACAAAAGCACCGTGTGTGTGTTTATATATCCTACGTTGCTGTTGTTATTTCAGCCCTAAATGCAATAGGTCACTGTGGAAATGTCGACTGTACGGGACTTTGGCGAAACGTAACAAGATAAACTCTTCAGGGTTAATCATAACACAGTGTTAGCTGCATAGCCTACAGGTAAGATTGGTTTACTTAACATATTTATAGCTACGAGAGTTTTTGTAGAAAAAAAATGAGGTGTCTTCTAAACCGAAAGTGATGAAAGTCTGGAATGGGACTCTCTGGCTGACGGAGAGGTGCTATCTTCTGAGGACCCTTCCGATTCTGAGATTCAGTGGTCACCTCCTCCTGGGTCACCTACTCAGAGGGAGGATACTAAGATAGCAGGAAATATTGAATTTCCTTAACTTCTCAACGTGCCGACCGAATACGTCAAACTGGCAAAGGGTTTTAGGAAACAGAGGGCAACCACCCTTCCCCCCAACCGCCCTTTCGATTGCGCCATTGAGCTGTATATCTAGGCACTACCCCAACTAGAGGAAGCCTTTATTCCCTGTCAGCTCCCGAGAGTGTGGCTATGAAAGAATACATCAATGAGGCATTGGCTAATGACTTCATAAGACCATCTACTTTTTTCGCGCATTAAACGCCATAACTATAAAAAAATCGATACCCACTTCCGCTTATGAATTCAGCATTTGAACGTCTCCAAGGAGCTACAATTTTTTCCAAATTAGATCTAAGTAATGCTTATAACCTAGTGCGCATGCGTGAGGGTGATGAATGGAAAACCGCTTTTAATACCCATAACGGCCACTACGAGTATCGGGTCATGCCGTTCGGGCTCACTAGCGCCCCCTCAATTTTCCAGGCATTAGTCAATTACGTATTACAGGAGATGTTGGAAAGATTTGTTTTTGTTTACTTGGATGACATTTAAATTTTTTCTGCCGATTTACAGACCCATATTGGGCATGTTAAACAGGTATTAAAGGCCCCGTTACAGGCCAAACTGTTCGTCAAAGCGGAGAAGTGCTCATT
Organism: Ilyophis sp. 1 JC-2022; assembly: GCA_022702515.1. Lineage (NCBI taxonomy): Eukaryota > Metazoa > Chordata > Actinopteri > Anguilliformes > Synaphobranchidae > Ilyophis > Ilyophis sp. 1 JC-2022. The sequence goes on from CM040406.1 coordinate 65,832,837, forward strand.
TCATGCTAACACGGTTTCTTTCTTGGGGTTCATGGTTTCTGAGGGCAAGGTCACTATGGATCTCGAGAAAGTCTCTGCTGTACTTAATTGGCCTACTCCCAACTCTGTGAAGCAGGTTCAACGTTTTCTTGGGTTTGCCAATTTTTATAGGCGTTTCATTCAAAATTTTTATGCCAAAACATCGGCTACGGAATTAGTTTGGAATCAGAGGGCCGATTCTGCTTTTGAGGAACTGAAGAAGAGGTTCAGTTCTGAGCCGATTCTCGTCACGCCCAATCCCTCCTTCCCTTTTGTGGTTGAGGTTGATGCTTCCGAGTTGGGCACAGGCGACATTCTGTCTCAACATTCACCTATTGACCGAAAAATGCATCCATGTACATATTTCTCTAGTGCCTTTATTGTGGCCGAGAGGAATTATGATGTAGGTGATAGAGAGTTGCGAGTGGTTAAATTGGCATTAGATGAATGGCGTCATTGGTTGGAATGAGCGGAGCACCCTTTTACGGTATGGACCGATCATAGAAACCTGGAGTACATCCAGCAGGCCAAGACACGTAATCCTAGACAGGCCCGTTAGGCACTGTTTTTTACATATTTTAACTTTCTTTTAACGTATCGTCCCGGTACTAAGAATGTTATGCCTGATGCTCTGTCGCGGCTTTTTGAGCGAGCACATTGCGCCCGTTCCCAAATAGTGGCTCCGGTGTTGTGGGACATTGAGGTGGCGGTTCAGCAGGCGTTGCTGCGTACCCCGGATCCAGGTGGGGGCCCCGTCGGGGGCCTTTTTGTTCCTCTGGAGGTCACGAGTGTTACAGTGGGGCCATTCCTCTCAGTTTGCGGCGCATCCTGGTGTCCAGCGGACAAAGGAATTTTTGTCCAGACGGTTCTGGTGGCCAGGAATTGAGAAGGATGTGCGCGAGTTTGTCACTGCATGTTCTGCTTGCGCCCAGAGTTAGAGTTCTCAACTCTTACCTTCGGAGTTGTTGCGGCCAGGTGGACTTCGTAACTGGATTGCTCAACATTGCTCAACATTGCTCAACATTGCTCATTACATTCCTGTCTTTTCTTTCTCCTTTATAATTTTCTCTCCCAATTATTGGTCCTCACTATTGTGAGCAGACTTGGTCTGATCCTCCCCACCTTCGTGTTTGAATATCTGATCCATTAAGAAACCCATTACAGAATCAGGTAGCCAGTAGCCTGCAGTAGGCTAAACAATGGAAAACGCTGAATGCTTAGGCCTATTTGTACAATGTTAAAAAAATATATTATTGTTTCTCGCTATATCTGAACATGATTTTTTTGTAAACGGTGCATTTTATAGTCTGTGGCTATGGCAAGACGAGGGTCGACACAGTAGCAATAGCACCCTTTTCTTAAAACTGTAGCCTAGTTTATAGTTTAAGACAAGCATGAATACTGTAATTGGGACCGATACGTCTACCGATATATCTTTCTACCGAGTTATATTAAATATAATAAAAAATATATATATATTAATGTTCAAATTAAAAAGCCAAGGCAGCTATAATAGACTTTTTACCATTAAATACATGACCCGTTAAACTGAACATAGATTTTTATAAAAATGACTACCTAAAATTTTTCTCTCAAGTAGAAACTATTAGCTTAAAGTCATATAATGTAATAAAACCACCTGATTTTCTTCTGCAGGCAATAAGCAGCACAGGAGAGGTCTGACTCTCACTTTTAAAAAGGGGCGCTCCATTAGTGACGTGTGTATGTGATTGGTATGAGAGTATGAGAACATGTGTTTGCTGAGGCCGACTATTGGTCAGCTGCAGCAAGAGTTTCCTGACAGAACTTACTCTGCTCATTTCTTTTAAAATAGTGTGGATTTTAAAGTTGGAGACAAGCAGACACATTCTTTGGATTGAACCTCACTTGCAAAGGCCCCGGCACCCTTCATGCGCCACAATATTCAGGCCACACCTTTTCCCGTTTCTTACATTTTCAGACCATATGAGCATTTGGCGATAATCTTAATCATGTACATATGTACATATATTCCAAATGACATTCAATATGTCGTGACTCTCTCAGCCAGTTAAGACTTGATAGACAAATAAAGGCGAGTCACATAACTAGCGCCATGGCTTGGCTGTTGAATTTAAGTGTGCGCTTACATTATTTTCTCAGGCCATTGAAACCTAATTTTACCCCATTTTCCCCTCAGAGAAGTACAGGGCTGAGGAGACCGTTCCAGAAACTGCCCCCATGGCTGAAGCAGGTCCTTCTTCCCAGAATGCAAACAATCGAACGGGCATTTACGATTGTAAATCCAAGGGATGCATCTGCTGCAGGCATATATTGAAGGACGCTGATGCATTTCAGAGCACAGCTACAGGAAACCAATACAACATCACAGAACATCTGACTTGTAAGACACAAAGTGTCATCTACATCATCGAGTGTAGAAAATGCAACAAGCAGTATGTTGGGAAGACGTCAACCATACTGCGAAGAAGATTCAATGAACACAGAAGATCCATCAAAAAGTGCGAACATCGGCCAATCTCTGATCATTTCAACAGCGATAAACATCGTCTGAGTGTTGATCTGATTGTATATCCAATTGAGCAGGTCAATGGTTCCACAAAATTACATGAGAGGGAACTCTACTGGATCAGAGAGCTTGACACAATAACCCATGGATTCAATTTGGTGGCATATAAATGTGGTAAGAGTGTTTTACTGTATGGATTCATATGATTAAGTGGAGGAGGGCTAAAGTGATTTGGTGGTCCAGCAAATTTAATATAGATACAAATTTTAAATACGAATATCAGTGTTGACAAAAAATTGATGCTTTACTCTGTAAAATATTGCCAAGAACCTGGTACAACCAACAGTTAATAGAATATATAGACATGGATAACAAATACCACTTTTGCAATGTTTTTAGAATGGCATTCTCCCAATAAGTGGTATATTTTTAGAAATCTGACTTCATCCAAAAATAATATGTATGGTTTGTTAAAGGGCCATTATAGTCTAAGATTAAAATGACTACTTTTGAAACAAATCCTTTTTGGTCCAAAAGGACCTGATTTGAGTGGGATTTGGCCAATTTTTCAGAAACTCAGAAGTCATGAACTGATCAAGAGGGTTGAGGGGTATCGCCAAAGATATAAAATCAACTAGACTACTCTTACTGGAGTCCCAATTCACTATTGACATGTTCATCATGACCAGTATAAGATAAAGTCCCCCTCAATCCCTGTATTCTTTACACAAGTTTGATTACAGTGCATGTGCAGATGTGTGAAATGCCGGCCACTGTGACCTGTATAGCTGGCATTTGTGCTGTGTTATTGAGGAGTGACACACATTAAATTGACAATAAAATACCACTCTGTAAACTTCCTGGAGTGAAATAGCTAGACACCACAACAGCAGAATCACTGTTAAGATACTGGGGTTAGTTTACACTGAGCAGAGTAGCTAACATCATCTAATTTAACACATAATATATACTATGTTTTTTAAATTATTATTTTTTTATATTTAAAAAAAGCTCAGTATGAGCAAAGAAAAAAAACAAGCACACAGTTGTGAAACCTCAAACTCACAAGTGTGGCATCAACATGTCTAGTATGAAAATGTATTTTAAAAAATACATGACTCTAACAAAAAAGCTTTCAATGTTCTTTTAAAGTAAGAAAACAGCAACTGGATGCAGCTGACAAAAGACCAGTGGGATCAGCCGAGGGTGAGTGACGGTTTTTTTATTATTAATTTTTTTTTATTAACACCCTCCACCAGCCAAATGCTGGTAAAAATCTTTATTGTGGTTGGTATTACATTCTACTCTAGCAGTCACTTTGGCAGGTAAACAACCAGATTGTGCTATATTGTAAAAGGTACTGTGGCTGGTAAAATGTTCAAAATAGCTGGTGATTTTTAGAATCCACAAACTACTCTGGCCACTGGGTAAAAAAGGTTATTTCATGCCCTGATTACTGTTATGTTCTGAGATTCTGTCTGTTATGTATTTTTTACTTGTTTATTTAGTCTTATTATGTATTTATGTTTCATGTTCAAGTCGATGTGTTGTGTAAATCCGGTCCCGCGTATTACGTGTTACCTTGTTAGTGAATAATCAGCTTCCCTCATTCCCTCCCCCCCCCCCCCCCGTTTCCACACACCTGATCCCCATTGTATCTCGTCACTCCCTGTGTATTTAAACTCTGTGCTTTCAGTCCTTTGTCAAGTTCGTCACCGTTGTTTGTTTTGTTTAGTTTTTTGCCTCTGTCGCTACGAGCCTGTTTCCGAGTACCTGCGGTTTCCCAAGTTGTCTGTTCTTTTCAGTATCTGTTTCCCCAGTTTCTGTTAGTTTTGTATTTGTTTTCCTAGTCTTTTCCTTGTTGTTTATTTTTATTTTTTTTGTCAGTTTCCCTGGTTTTGGACTTCTGCCTGTTTCCCTCGACTCTGCTTTTGGATTACATTTTTGTACTGTTGCTGTGCCTTCCCGTTTCTGATCCTGCCTGTTTTGGACCATGGATTACTGCCTTGCCCCTATAATAAACTTTGGTTTATTTCCTATCTCGTCTGCTATTGGGTCCTGTTTTCCTCACCGCTAACAATTACAACACATTAAATAACACATTGCTTGAGATATGCTACCAAATTAAATCAGAAAATTAAATGTTTATAGGTGGGCCCGTCCCGAGTTTGCCACCCTACGTAAAAATGGAAATGTCATTGTTTAAAATAATTTTTTTAGGCTACAATCATTTAAAAATCAATAAAACAATTGTTTGCATAAGCGCTGCATTTTGTGATCTGACCTCGGAAATGATCAACGATTTAGAAGATTTGTGGAGTGTTTGGACTCTTGGTTAGTAAACAACTCAAAGTATGAAATTGAGCATTTTGATTGGCGGAAATCTCACTACGATGGGCTGCTTGGCCATAGGCAGACAAATAGATTTTTTTAACGTTACCTCAGGAAAGCGAATAAGTAACCTAGCTAAATGATAATGTCATCTTCAGCTAATAAGAGGAGCTTGCCACCAAAAAAGATCTAATCTTCGTTCCATATTAATGTAAGATCGGGGAGAATGGGGACGGTGGGAGCCGTTCTGATAATACAGAAGCCAACGCGAACGATACAGTGCAGATAAGCTGTCAGAACACCAGGAGTCCATCCCTACAAACCATGGCTTTATGAAACTCACCTAGGAGCGTAACTAACTCATCAGTAAAGCTTGCCATCTTCATTAGAGAATGAAACTCCTAAATATCCCAATCACAGTGCCGTGTTTAAACAACACTATTTTAGGTTTTTAACATGTTAAACTGATGATGAATAATTTATCCTCTGTTCTCGCGTCCTTTTTCATTATTTTCCGGTCACTTGTTTTCTTTGATGTCTTTTAAACTATTAAACTGAATTAAACTAATTTAATTTAGTTTAATAGTTTAAAGGGTAGCAGACAGATTTTCCTATAAAATATTAAAAAGACCTGCAATAGAAGCCCAAAACACCTGCGCTGACAGGAGAAATTTAAGTGCCACTAACAGAGCCTAATCGTGAGAGCTCACTAATTCACTCAAGACGGCATTTTCATCGGCTACAATGCTGGAGACACAAAAGCACAAAGTTCCCAATGCCTCCCCACTCGTAAAAACCTTTTGGTCCCTTCCAGCCACTTCCGTTAAAAGTGAACGAGTTCTCTCGATTCCTGGGGACAGTGTTTCAGCTAACAGGTCTCAGCTCCTACCTGAAAATGTGGACATTGGTTCGAAGTGCCGCTCGGAAGGTAAAGTAGCGCTATATCTAATGGTAGATGTACGTTGGCTAAAGGATATACAGTGTATTCTCCGAACAAATTAAGTGGATAAAATTGTTTATAAGTAAATATAAGACTAAATCTAAAATATAAACTTCTTTGAAACATGTCTATTAAATAATAATCGTTATATCATTGAAAATAAACGGCACACTCTTTAAAAATGTTAGTCCCCCTCCACCGTGAACTCTGTCTCGTGATACAAATTGTAACGTTAGATGAGTGTGCCGTTACATCCCTACCATCCACCTCAAACACGCCCCTGTCTGGGGTCACACCATAATACCACTCTGCCTACAAATAAATCCTGGGGAAACACGGAGGTGTCTGTTATATGATGTTCAGAAGCCATTTTTCTAACACAAACACTTTCTTTCCCCCCCACACCCTCCCCAAACACACACTTTTCCAGCTCCTCAGAAAGGTAAAAGGAAGCACGATGGGACTGGTGAGCTGAGATCAAAGAGGAGGAAGGGGAAAAATAAGAGACAGTCTGTGTTTTCATATGAGACAGAAGAACTTCTCTTAACCTGTGAGTATCTTATCTTTTCTCCCATAATCTACAGTACCTCATAGTGAACACAGCCACTTACATCTGATATTGGGACTCATTTTACAATATTGAAAGGCACTATTCTTGACCTATAAATAACCATAAACTGAAATTGGATTCAAAAAGCATATGTCCCAAACATTTAATTTTTATAGGCTTTTGTAAATTTGTCAAGATTGTTACCTACATTTTAGAAAAAGCCACATTTTCTTGAATGTGTTATTAGTGTTCTTTTTACCAATAATATAAAAAAGAAACATTAAGCTCCATTTATGTGATGCTCGCACCTGGAGTTATGAAGCCTTAAACAGAGCACCCCCTAAATAGATGAGAATTGACTAAATTTGCCATTTTGCGCGAAGGGCTTAAGCTCCTGTTCTTATTGGAGTTTAAATGAGATGTTTGAACCATATAGAAAACAGTAATCCAGGAATAATTCATTTTTAAAAAACATTGCCCAAACCATGGCAACAAAATGCACCCCACATTAGTAAGGAGCCACCAGAACCCTTCAACGTCAGAACACGGTTATGTTTCCATTTATTTGTTCAGTATCGGTGCAGTGATGACATGTAAAAGTCAAACGTCTAACGCATGTTTTTCACTGTGATTCCACTGCGTCTCAACAGATAAAGATGCATTAGAGGATGGAAAACAAGCCATGTCTCAGATTTACACCAAACTCCAAAGTGTTTCCTGCAGAGAGGAACAGAGCAAGACATTTCTGAAAAAACTGAAGTAAAAAGTTCTTGTGTCATAAAACTTTATACATTTATTTGAAATTAATTTGAGGTGCAAGCCCTTAAAATTTGAAATCAATGTAATCCTGTAATCAATGAACAGAACACATGTTTTGAACATGTTACTGCTCCTTGTCAATGCCAGCTGTACAGTATTTTATTAAAACAAGATGAATCACTTATCTTCAGTATAAGAGTCTTAAATCATCTGTAATAGGCCCACACATGACATTAAGTGAAGTAAGTGTTAGGTAAGTGAAGTTAGATTAGGCTACATGTAGTGAAAATGTGGAAATGCTGTAACTGTTTCAAAAATACTTCAGCACCATTTCTGAACACAATTAAGTAACTTGGGTTACTGGGTTATTAAATCTGTCCAACTCAGAAGTGTGTCCTATCCCTGCAGAATGAAGATATCAGATTTAAAAGAATACAGCCCAAAAGAGAAAATTTACATCGGACTCTTTGGGAAGACGGGAGCAGGGAAGAGCTCATTGATCAATGCAATTGTCAATGAAAATCAACTTCTACCTTCAGGAAGCTTGCATGCCTGCACTTCAGTCTTTGTGCATGTGCAAGCCAATACTGATTCCAATAAATACAAAGCTGATATTGAATTCATCAGCACAAAGGTAAGCAGATGAACACAATCCTTATTGCACAGCAATCCTCATACACTGCCTGGTCAAAAAGAAAGTTGCCGTTGCACCGTCATGCATAGTGCCCACAGTACAAGCCTCTGGGGGCAGTGTTATGATCTGGGGTTGCTTCAATTGGTCAGGTCTAGGCTCAGCAACGTTATGCAGCAATAAAATGAAGTCAGCTGAGTACCTGAATGTACTGAATGACCAGGTTATCCCATCAATGGGCATATTCCAGGACGACAATGCCAAGATTCATCGGGCTCAAATTGTGAAAGAGTGGTTCAGGGAGCATGAGGAATCATTTTCACAGATGAATTGGCCACCAGAGTCCTGACCTTAACCCCAATGAAAGTCTTTGGGATGTGCTGGAGAAGACTTTATGGTGTGGTTCTCGGCCAAAAATGAACACAACTCTGAACGGAAATAAATGTTGTGACATTGTATAAGGTTGTCGAAACAATGCCACGACGAATGAGTGCCGTAATCAAAGCTAAAGGCCGTCCAACTAAATATTGGTGTGTGCAACTTTTTTTAGGGCCAGGCAGTGTTGTTATGACAGTTACAAGGCATAAAGGCACTACAAACTCAAGTATGACTGGTTATGAGGCAGTATCAACTATGACTGGATCCCATAAATAGATCAACGCCAACATGTTCTACAGTATGTACTCTTACATGCAGAATGATAATACATGTTGATAATTAAGAAATGATTACTTCAGGAATGGAAATCAGAACTACAATACATGGCAGAATTACTCAATAATTCAGATGATGAAGATGCAGAAGATGATGAAATGGTCAAAATAGCTAAAGAAAAGATTGAAGCCGTTTATGGAAAAAAAGGACTGCGAAATTACAGCAAATTGGCAGAAAGCCAGTGAGTTTCCTGAGATTCCAGCCACAGGCAGGAGCACGGAGAATTTTGACACTGTGAGTCTTACGTACAATAATATTTCAGGGTGAATGGACATCTTTTTTTACAGGTTGACTGTATTTTGGCTGTAGATTTAAATTGAATATACAAGCTACTACAATGTCTCTACAGGCCAAAGAACTGTCTCAATACATTGGGTGCTACATTGAAAGTGACAGAGAACCAGGACAGAAGCGGTTCTGGCCTCTTGTAAAGCGAGTCACCATCTCCTTGCCAAAGTCGCCAGCTCTCCTGGAGGGGATTGTGCTAGTGGATCTGCCTGGGGCCGGAGATGTCAGTAAATACAGAAGCGAGATGTGGAAAGAGGTACCGTCAGTGTTTCATGATTTAATAGGTTAACTATTTGGGTTGTCCAGTCGTGCTAATGAGCCCATACCATCGACACTGCACTGTGTCCGTTTAGGGAGCAGATAAGAGCACATTCAGGTCTAGCCAACTGGTTCCTACTTCCAAGGGCAACGCTGAAACTGACCAAATTATTTTTAAATCCAACAGTGTCTCAGCCAGTGCTCCTCTGTGTGGATTGTGAACGAGATAAACCGTGCTTTGTCTGACAAGGTTGCCAATGAGATCTTTGATAAGTCATTGAGAACTGTGGCTGGAGGAGGAGAGTGTCACAATATCACCTTCATTGCCACCAAAACAGATGTCATCAACCCGGAGGAGATCAGAGAGTTAGCTGCTATATTATTAATTTCTTTAGACATATTGAGTACACCTGTATACAGACCTATCATGTTTTTAATTCTGAATGCATTTTCAAATTTTACCAGGAAGTATCATCTCACAGATAAGGATCTTGATATGGAAAGTGACAATGTGGTAAGTAAAGGTTATATAAACATTGAATATTTAATAAGAAATATGTCATATTTGACATTTAATATTAATTTATTTATCAGAATCCTGAGGAATTTGAAAGAAGAGAAAAACAGGCATGTATACTGTTCCGTAATGAAAAACTTAAAAAAGAAATCAGAGCTTTCTGGAAAGAGAAAACAAAGGTGAGTTCACTGTGATAGCTTTTCTGTAACTGAAAATTTGCTGCATCTTGCATTTCCACAAAGACAACTAAACAAACTAATAGGAATAAAAGCATAAAAAAGTTATGGTTACGTTATCCGTATGAATTATCAGTATTTAAAGGGAAATCCACCAAAAAACAACATTAACCTCATTTAACAGATCAAGGCTTAACTCATTAAGCCTTTTTGTGGCTGGCCAAAACAATCTCTGAACAGAAATATCGGCAGTGAAAGATACGAGTTTGGTAGCGGTATACGTCAAAATGACATACACCTCTACCCTTCCTAATTTTTGAAAAACTACAATGGGTGGGTAAGTTGAAATTGGTGATGCAATATATACGAAGGGGGGGGGGGGGGTGGGGGCGTTGACTGAGCCAACAGACAGTATGTTGCCAATACACAGTATGATCAGGAATGTTATAGTCTCGCCCAAATGTTCTCCTCAAAATCATCGGGGGGAAAGTGCCTGCTACACACTTGCACATTCTTTAGCTGTGTCTCAGGTATATCAGGAGGATATTTAGCATTCCCAATTATAGTCAGCATCAATTATTACCTTCATCTTGCGATAGCAGGTAAAAATAAATTCCATTCAAACCCTTGCAATTTTCCCATACAGCGAAATGCCATTTTCTTTTCAGTAGCACGAAGGTATACTGTACTGAACACCATGAATCTATATTTTCATTCTTTGGTGGCTAGCTTGCTAGTGAGTAGAAGAAAGACTTCCATGCCAAAAAGAAACACCCAGCCTGTCCGTTTGTATTCAGTAGTGGAAAACTATGACTGGCGTTGTCTGACCACCGCCCGTAGACTGTAAGCGCCCTCACCATTGTAGTCTATAGTAAAGCAGGTACCTGGAACATGCCCAGTGGTTTCGGGCTATATCACTGCACTCACTACAGGTAGAGAGTTGGATGAGACCCCATTGTAGTCAGGAGGACAGCTACTGTTCTACAAATAAAAGATCATTTTTACTCCGTTGCGCAGAGGCCTAATTTTACCAATTTTCTTGTTTTGTACCGTTCTGTTGAAAGCTTAGTAACTCCAGATATCAATGTAACACAAACACCAATAATGCCTTAAATTAAAGAAGACCCTGGTACCATTTATTATCATGCCTTACATTTAATTATTTTCATAACTCAGATGTAAATTATGGGCAGTGAATGCACAACCCCCGGTGAAAAACAAAGTTCCACCACTCTAGTGCGCAGTGAACACCTGAGAGTAAAATACGTGAATAAGGTTAAACTTTACATTTTCTGGTTTGCAAACCTCCTGTCTGCATGTGTACAACATATAAAAGTAATATGTATTCCTGCTGAAATCCAGGCAATTTGAAATGGTGTACCTTGGTGTCCAAATTGTGTATCACAGTAATTCAGAAAATGATGAAAAACAGATAAACTCTTGACTAGTTGGAAATATATTTGCATCTGTATCATTAGATCATTTCAAACTTTTGCTAAATATTAGGGGAATGGTAAGAGGTGTCCAAAAACCTACCCAAACCTTTCCAACCCCATAGAAACATATGTAAAGTATCCAAGCTTTCCAAAGCAATACAAACATGAACACAGCTTTAGTGTCCATTTGAAGCACATTATTATGTCCTATGAGGAGGCAATTAATGAGGGGAGTGACCCTTAGATAATCAATTTCTTTGTCTCAGTTTAGTTTCCAGTGCCAAAAATGCCCAACACAGCCCTGTTCTCGTCAAAAGATAATTTATTGCCAACCAGTCAGACTAACAATGTACGAGAACATGCACACAATTTACAGCGTAATATGAATTACTGCAACTATTACAACTAATTATCTCCTATATAAACATGTGCCAGCCCATGGATTACTGTATATTAGCATATTAGCTATGCTGTTTCACCCAATGTAATGAATGGCTAGGCCACACATGAAAGCTTCTACTATAATGTTGTATAAATTCCCAGTAAAGTTACTGTCTAGCTGTAATAGATTGACAGCTCACCACCATTGTCATTACTTATGCTATACAAATCCAAGTTGCCTCAGTCAGACTTTTTTCTTCATGTTTGTGATGTAGACTCCAGGGTCGATGTCACTTGGGTCAGTGCACAAAAGGGTTAAGAATAAAATATTTTCTACAAGTGCATTTAAAAAAAATTGCGGAAAAAAATTACAAATTGCTTTCAAGTAGTTACGTTTTTTTAACCAAGTACTGAGGTAGCGTAGAGAAAGCGACATGTCCCCCAATTTAAACTGCCGAAGCAACTAAAACAAAACAACACAAAAACAAACATTGGCACGAAGTCATGGATGAGGAGTCTGCAATGCCATAGCCAGAGCTCTCATCATTGCTTCAGTGCATCCGTGAGATTAAGCTAGTTCACTGTTAAGTTATTTAGTAATTCAAATAACCTATTGTTAGTGTTTTAATAAACAAACTGTCATTCGGATGTGCTGGAGAAGACTTTATGGTGTGGTTCTCGGCCAAAAATGAACACAACTCTGAACGGAAATAAATGTTGTGACATTGTATAAGGTTGTCGAAACAATGCCACGACGAATGAGTGCCGTAATCAAAGCTAAAGGCCGTCCAACTAAATATTGGTGTGTGCAACTTTTTTTAGGGCCAGGCAGTGTTGTTATGACAGTTACAAGGCATAAAGGCACTACAAACTCAAGTATGACTGGTTATGAGGCAGTATCAACTATGACTGGATCCCATAAATAGATCAACGCCAACATGTTCTACAGTATGTACTCTTACATGCAGAATGATAATACATGTTGATAATTAAGAAATGATTACTTCAGGAATGGAAATCAGAACTACAATACATGGCAGAATTACTCAATAATTCAGATGATGAAGATGCAGAAGATGATGAAATGGTCAAAATAGCTAAAGAAAAGATTGAAGCCGTTTATGGAAAAAAAGGACTGCGAAATTACAGCAAATTGGCAGAAAGCCAGTGAGTTTCCTGAGATTCCAGCCACAGGCAGGAGCACGGAGAATTTTGACACTGTGAGTCTTACGTACAATAATATTTCAGGGTGAATGGACATCTTTTTTTACAGGTTGACTGTATTTTGGCTGTAGATTTAAATTGAATATACAAGCTACTACAATGTCTCTACAGGCCAAAGAACTGTCTCAATACATTGGGTGCTACATTGAAAGTGACAGAGAACCAGGACAGAAGCGGTTCTGGCCTCTTGTAAAGCGAGTCACCATCTCCTTGCCAAAGTCGCCAGCTCTCCTGGAGGGGATTGTGCTAGTGGATCTGCCTGGGGCCGGAGATGTCAGTAAATACAGAAGCGAGATGTGGAAAGAGGTACCGTCAGTGTTTCATGATTTAATAGGTTAACTATTTGGGTTGTCCAGTCGTGCTAATGAGCCCATACCATCGACACTGCACTGTGTCCGTTTAGGGAGCAGATAAGAGCACATTCAGGTCTAGCCAACTGGTTCCTACTTCCAAGGGCAACGCTGAAACTGACCAAATTATTTTTAAATCCAACAGTGTCTCAGCCAGTGCTCCTCTGTGTGGATTGTGAACGAGATAAACCGTGCTTTGTCTGACAAGGTTGCCAATGAGATCTTTGATAAGTCATTGAGAACTGTGGCTGGAGGAGGAGAGTGTCACAATATCACCTTCATTGCCACCAAAACAGATGTCATCAACCGGAGGAGATCAGAGAGTTAGCTGCTATATTATTAATTTCTTTAGACATATTGAGTACACCTGTATACAGACCTATCATGTTTTTAATTCTGAATGCATTTTCAAATTTTACCAGGAAGTATCATCTCACAGATAAGGATCTTGATATGGAAAGTGACAATGTGGTAAGTAAAGGTTATATAAACATTGAATATTTAATAAGAAATATGTCATATTTGACATTTAATATTAATATATTTATCAGAATCCTGAGGAATTTGAAAGAAGAGAAAAACAGGCATGTATACTGTTCCGTAATAAAAAACTTAAAAAAGAAATCAGAGCTTTCTGGAAAGAGAAAACAAAGGTGAGTTCACTGTGATAGCTTTTCTGTAACTGAAAATTTGCTGCATCTTGCATTTCCACAAAGACAACTAAACAAACTAATAGGAATAAAAGCATAAAAAAGTTATGGTTACGTTATCCGTATGAATTATCAGTATTTAAAGGGAAATCCACCAAAAAACAACATTAACCTCATTTAACAGATCAAGGCCTAACTCATTAAGCCTTTTTGTGGCTGGCCAAAACAATCTCTGAACAGAAATATCGGCAGTGAAAGATACGAGTTTGGTAGCGGTATACGTCAAAATGACATACACCTCTACCCTTCCTAATTTTTGAAAAACTACAATGGGTGGGTAAGTTGAAATTGGTGATGCAATATATACGAAGGGGGGGGGGGGGGGTGGGGGAGTTGACTGAGCCAACAGACAGTATGTTGCCAATACACAGTATGATCAGGAATGTTATAGTCTCGCCCAAATGTTCTCCTCAAAATCATCGGGGGGAAAGTGCCTGCTACACACTTGCACATTCTTTAGCTGTGTCTCAGGTATATCAGGAGGATATTTAGCATTACCAATTATAGTCAGCATCAATTCTTACCTTCATCTTGCGATAGCAGGTAAAAATAAATTCCATTCAAACCCTTGCAATTTTCCCATACAGCGAAATGTCATTTTCTTTTCAGTAGCACGAAAGTATACTGTACTGAACACCATGAATCTATATTTTCATTCTTTGGTGGCTAGCTTGCTAGTGAGTAGAAGAAAGACTTCCATGCCAAAAAGAAACACCCAGCCTGTCCGTTTGTATTCAGTAGTGGAAAACTATGACTGGCGTTGTCTGACCACCGCCCGTAGACTGTAAGCGCCCTCACCATTGTAGTCTATAGTAAAGCAGGTACCTGGAACATGCCCAGTGGTTTCGGGCTATATCACTGCACTCACTACAGGTAGAGAGTTGGATGAGACCCCATTGTAGTCAGGAGGACAGCTACTGTTCTACAAATAAAAGATCATTTTTACTCCGTTGCGCAGAGGCCTAATTTTACCAATTTTCTTGTTTTGTACCGTTCTGTTGAAAGCTTAGTAACTCCAGATATCAATGTAACACAAACACCAATAATGCCTTAAATTAAAGAAGACCCTGGTACCATTTATTATCATGCCTTACATTTAATTATTTTCATAACTCAGATGTAAATTATGGGCAGTGAATGCACAACCCCCGGTGAAAAACAAAGTTCCACCACTCTAGTGCGCAGTGAACACCTGAGAGTAAAATACGTGAATAAGGTTAAACTTTACATTTTCTGGTTTGCAAACCTCCTGTCTGCATGTGTACAACATATAAAAGTAATATGTATTCCTGCTGAAATCCAGGCAATTTGAAATGGTGTACCTTGGTGTCCAAATTGTGTATCACAGTAATTCAGAAAATGATGAAAAACAGATAAACTCTTGACTAGTTGGAAATATATTTGCATCTGTATCATTAGATCATTTCAAACTTTTGCTAAATATTAGGGGAATGGTAAGAGGTGTCCAAAAACCTACCCAAACCTTTCCAACCCCATAGAAACATATGTAAAGTATCCAAGCTTTCCAAAGCAATACAAACATGAACACAGCTTTAGTGTCCATTTGAAGCACATTATTATGTCCTATGAGGAGGCAATTAATGAGGGGAGTGACCCTTAGATAATCAATTTCTTTGTCTCAGTTTAGTTTCCAGTGCCAAAAATGCCCAACACAGCCCTGTTCTCGTCAAAAGATAATTTATTGCCAACCAGTCAGACTAACAATGTACGAGAACATGCACACAATTTACAGCGTAATATGAATTACTGCAACTATTACAACTAATTATCTCCTATATAAACATGTGCCAGCCCATGGATTACTGTATATTAGCATATTAGCTATGCTGTTTCACCCAATGTAATGAATGGCTAGGCCACACATGAAAGCTTCTACTATAATGTTGTATAAATTCCCAGTAAAGTTACTGTCTAGCTGTAATAGATTGACAGCTCACCACCATTGTCATTACTTATGCTATACAAATCCAAGTTGCCTCAGTCAGACTTTTTTCTTCATGTTTGTGATGTAGACTCCAGGGTCGATGTCACTTGGGTCAGTGCACAAAAGGGTTAAGAATAAAATATTTTCTACAAGTGCATTTAAAAAAAATTGCGGAAAAAAATTACAAATTGCTTTCAAGTAGTTACGTTTTTTTAACCAAGTACTGAGGTAGCGTAGAGAAAGCGACATGTCCCCCAATTTAAACTGCCGAAGCAACTAAAACAAAACAACACAAAAACAAACATTGGCACGAAGTCATGGATGAGGAGTCTGCAATGCCATAGCCAGAGCTCTCATCATTGCTTCAGTGCATCCGTGAGATTAAGCTAGTTCACTGTTAAGTTATTTAGTAATTCAAATAACCTATTGTTAGTGTTTTAATAAACAAACTGTCATTCTGTGAATGTTATTAATTAATTTTAGGTTTTAGATGGTTGGTGAGTTTGTGGCTTTGGATTCATTAAACGAGCAAGAGACAGAAATGTGTCTAGTTAGCTAACATCAGTTCATTCACTATTAAAACTGAACAATATAACTTCATGAGAACTTATCTTGAACATTTCTCCCCTGAAGTCAACTTGAAAAAACCTGGAGCAAAATTAACTTTTAACTTAAGAATTAATACTTACCGTATGTTATTTAAAGAGGGACTGAACATGAAAACAGTAGCATTAGCCAACTTCTGGCATGGCCCATGTGACCTAATTTATGTTTGTTCATGAAGTAGCTTCAATATAGTATATAATATAACATAATATATTTTTTAAAGTTTATTTTAGTTAACTACTTTTCTCTTATTGGTAGCTGTTCCAGTGTTGAGTAACTGGTAGCTTAGCTATATTTTCAGAGTAGGTTCCCCAGCACAGCACATTACAGAAAAAACCATCTTTAATAATTACGTGTGAATAACAATTATAACACTTGATTTCAGAAATTTCTGTTTGGTGATGAAGGGCATTCAAATGAGTTCTTTGATGTGTACACTGTGAGTTCTGAACAATTCAACAGAAATGGACAAGGGAAGTCAACTGTTCTGGAGCGCAATGAAACTGGTAAAAAAAAAAAGTATATATATATATATTTGAGCACAAGGTGAAGAGAAAATAAATGGTTTAAATGTTAACTATCTGTTTTTCACTATTTACAAAGAATTGCCACATCTGCAGGAGCACATTAAGAAACTGTATGTCTCCCATTCCGTGAAGGAAGTGAAAGATTACGTATCTGATGTTTCTGGAATCATTTCACATCTTCACGTTTCAAAGGATTCCCTCAGTTCAAAGGTGTGTTTCAACTGCATCAATATGTATATTTTAATATATCTTTAAAAATATATAATATGACGAAGAACCAAATGCACACGATTTCACTGCTGACAGTGGTTCAGCTAGGAGCTGTGTCTGAATTGCTCTATTAAAGTCAGTCTGCTGGAATTCTGCTGTGCAGCCAGCTAACTCCAACTGCAAGTTCAAAATACAGATAGCTAGCTTGTAAGACAAATTAATTTGTGTTTTAGTGACTTGTTACACTGTTTCGCAAAATTAGAAATGGATCTGATATAAACAGCAAATGTCAGGTAACATTCTTTGGACGGTGTTTCATTTAATATGCATGTCATGTTTAAGTAAACACTTTAACATCAGAAGTTACACTTTATGTGTGAATAAGTATTGCCTTTGTTTCAGGTTGTCTTCAAATTCCCAGGAGTTCAACCGACTTGAAAAGGAGCTGAATAACATGTGCACAAATCTGAATTCAGCTTTGAGCAAAGTTTACACCAAACTCCAGGACTGTCTGCTGATGGGAACAATGGCAGCAGAGAAAGGCTGCCTGAGAAATGCCACAAAGTGTGTGCTGGAACCTGTGAGTTTGTGTTAGCTGGCAACCGCCAGTTTTTAGCTGCTAAAAATTCTATAAAATTACCTGCAAATGAACTGCAAAAAATATTTTATTTTTTTCTCCCCAAGGAGTGCAATCATTTTGTTTTCATCATGCTAATAATTTGGAATAGTGCTTTGAGAAAGGAATGTTACGTAAAAAAACTTTTTAATAAAAGAGTGAACCTGGGCAACCAGATTTGGGATATTAGTTGCCCAGTGGACAGCCATGTGAAATTAAGATTTGGAATATTAGTTGCCCAGTGGACAGCCATGTGAAATTAAGATTTGGGATATTAGTTGCCGAGTGGACAGCCATGTGAAATTAAGATTTGGGATATTAGTTGCTGAGTGGACAGCCATGTGAAATTAAGATTTGTCCATCCCTGCCATGGTATCCATGGTTTTACGGTAGGCAGACCAGTAAGTAATACAAATACAATGCAATATAAATTAAGTTATATCAGCAAGCATACCCTCACATTTGCAATCACATGCCCCAACACCTCATTATTTAGAACCTTCATTAATATTAGTTTTTACAAAACAAGTGAAAACTAGGAGTGGGACATTTTACAATTTTATCTAGCCGTTTTGTCCTTGTGTTTACTTGGTTGCTCTGTTTTTATAACTCCCAAGCAGCTTGTACAGCGATAAAGAGACGGCGATGCACTAATGGCTTTCCATACATGGCGATTTCTCGTTTGTACTTGTGTTTTTTTGTACAGACATGGTGTGATAACAGAGGTCACCACAAGACGCTCAAAGCATTGTGTAGAAATGACGGATATTACCAGTCTGGCGGCAAAGTAGGGGTAATTGATCTGAACTACACTCTGTCAGAACCCATGTACAAGAAGATGAATGAAAAAAACCTCTTTCTGGCAACTTTTGGGTGAGCGACTTTTGTATTTATGAATCATGTATTTTAGGCCTATATCTGATGATTCAGAGTAAACAATCATATTTCAGTTCATCTTCCATTAATTTGGTCATTGACCACAATGCACTCTGAAGTATGTGCTGTCAGGGACTGTTTATTTTCACTCTGCTGTCCACCAAACACAGTCAAGTGCATCAGAGGTGTATATTTCATGTGCTGTTAGCACAGTTAGACTGCAGATGCACAGTTAGACTGCAGATGCACAGTTAGACTGCAGATGCACAGTTAGACGGGAGTTGCTCTTGTGTGATCACACAGGGACACACCTGCTGACCATATCCATATCCCACCCTTCATTGGAAATGCCCACTAGGGCTGTCAGCCATAATCAGCATGGGCTCAGTCAGGATTCAATACCAGATTCATTGGTACACTGAAAACATGTACATTTATCAGCAGAACATGCCACTCAACAGCCCCATATTTCTGTGTTTTGATTATGTCCAATTATCAAAAGAGCCTCATAATAACACCAAAAAATAATTTTAAATTGTCTTTCAAGCGCTGGATGTTCGAGAGCATCAATCAAAGGAAACTTCTCAAGTTTTCAAGAAAACTTCATTCCAAATGATCTTCTGAAATTTCACATAAAAAAGAATACAGACAAATACCTGCGTCTGGTGTACATTAGAACAGAGGTGAGAAGGAACCTGTTTTAATGCATCTTCTTCTGTAGACATGCAGCTGTACCCATATCCCTGCATTATTTTATCTTTTCTTACATTCTTACACATTAGACCTAATGCTCCATTACAGAAATTACCTCAGCACTTTTTTCAACAAATTAACTGAAACATCCTCCCTTTCATGTCATCTAGCAAAGAAAATTGCTAAAGAATTTGGAGAAGGAAATCCTAAAGAGAAAGAAGCGTATCTACAATTCCCTCAGTGATTCAATCCGGGACACCATGATAGAGACATATCAAGGTTTCCATTTCAATATTAGACAATCGGGAATTAAATAATCACAATTTTCACAATATTAATATGTTAAATACACTAGTTATTAGAAATTTATACATTAATGTGTTTGTTTATTTTCAGAATGCGTTGGTATCCATGGGAGGTCTTGTTTAAATCTGATTAAAGAGAAACTTAAATCCAAAATTGAGATGTCCAAAAAGGCCATGTTCCGTGAGGCCATGGACAAACTGATGAAAAAATTCAGTAAATTGCAGGTTAGTTTTCTCTGGAAAATTATGCTTGCCTTTATGGAACACTTAATTATCCAAGGCGGTGGAGAGGGGGGTAATTAACATGAGGGGGGTAAGTTAAATCAATGTGTACGGTATTGTTACACATGCGCACACAAGGTAAATTATAAAACAATAAGGAAATGCACTAATTTCAAAAGCCAACAATTATTCATATAGGAATTCCTTGTGGAAGGGGGTGGGGGGGGGGGGGGGGTTAATTCAATGTGTATGGTATAATAATGCATGCAAGGCAGTACCACCTTTTGTACTAACTTTTCATTACATTTACTTAGTTTGCATACGCTACATATATAAGACAAATGTTTCTGCCTGATCCAAATACATTTTATAACTTTGATTAAGATCACAGGACTTTAGCTCAGATTTACCACCTTAATAAAAATGGCTTTACAACAGAAAATGATCAAATCTGTTTTTCAATAATTACTCAGGAATACCTTGTGGAAGAAATGAAGACACAGATGACAACCTCCTTGACGCTGGCCCTAAACCAGATACCAGATGACCTCACTGACCTCCCAGGTAACCAATGGAAACCAGTTTAGGACTGAACTTATTCAAATCTTCAAACAAATGTGGTGCTTTGTTTCAGATCAGGGGCGGGTTGCACCTGCTATTCCTAAGTTCTCCCTTAAGGTGGAACATGAAGCTCACACTACAGGCTTAGTAGCTACTATTTAGTTTACAACTAGTGAGTTGCACTGGTTGCACCATGCATGTGTCCTTCTTAACAGAAAACTTAGTTAGGAGGGTGTATGCGCTTCATAAAGTAATGTATAGTCACACAAAATGACGTTGATGTTGATTGATCCAATGTGCAGCATTTAAAAATGTGAACAGGAAATAGCGTTGCACTAGCGTGGATATTTGTTTTCAAGCAGCTGATTTCTGCCTGCCATCCACTACACCACAGCCTGATTATGAAGACCGATTAAACATTATTCAACGGTTTATGTCTCATCTCTGTCTGTCTCAAATAACGTTGGAACCTCAACATCTGATCTACCATTTTTTGTCTCAGCGTTGCTTGGAGTGAACGCAAATTATTCCCTCTCTTAAAACGTGACGAGCATAGATATCAAACTCGTCATATCTAGTTAGTTTTAACGCAATTCATCAATATATACAAATCGGTCTGCCATTTGAACATTATGAATTACTAGGGGTGTGAACCACTAATTAATATGAACAACGATGCCATGCGATTTCTCTTAATTTATAACAATACGATAAATCGCGATACAATGCAATACGATACAATTCGCTGCGATGTGACCGTGTGACTAATGTAACCAGATTTGACAGAACCCCCCTTCCCACAGACACTCAGAGGACATTCAAATAACAAACAATATGACTTTCAAAGTATAAAATGTATTGATTCATTTTTAAAACCGCAATTTCCATGTGAATAATTAAATGCAAATTCACGATTCTTCACGATTCAGCCATGTCACACCGATGAAGTCGTATCGTGATGTTTGCAATCATATCGTCACATTTGCATCACGATAACCGGTGTATGCATGCTGTTAACGGCTTGCAGAAATATTTAGTATATACATGGCGTTACGTTCTATGTTTTGTGGTGCAACATATTTCATTTTAATAGTGCACAAGTTGGTACAAGTAGAGATTCAAGGCTTAGTTCTTACTCATGCACAGCTGGTGAAACCGGCCTCAGGGCCCCATTTCCCAAAAAATATTTTAACACGAAGATCCTTGTAATGAGACTTATGCTGCTTTCAAGTGAGGTCAAGTTGGGAATACGTCACAACTCGGCCAACCGACTCGTTCACGTTCACATGCTTTATGGTCTGAAAATATCCTGAGCTGAACCGTCAACTGAAATATTTCGTAGCCAGCCTTTTAGCAAGAATGTGAATACCACAGGGAAGTTAATGGTGCAGTACTATAGTTATCACAGAATGTCTGTAGATCTATATTTGTAGCTGCGCTAGGGCTTTATTGTATGAAATGTATTACCCCTCACGCGGTATGGGAAATCCTAAATCGTTACAGCCCTACCACCATCACCACCACACAACAGCTCCAAACAGTCCAAGGCCATCCCACTGACCAATGCTGTTTTTTGACTGGTCAAGTTGCTTAATTTGTCAGTAAATTTAGGTTATTTAATTTTCACAATTACAAACTTGCAGTCTCCTACATGGCAGTGGCCCTGGTCAATAGCTCACCCTCCTCTTCAGTATTATATGAGCATGTCAATCTCTGGTCAATTCTGTATCTGTGCAGTAGCTGCTGTCTGTGTTGTGCCTTGTGTACAACGGCATACCTGCCTGCATGCATCGATCCCAAACAGTGCCATTCATTCTTAATTCCAGATGTTACAGAAGAATTTGAGATGATGAAGCGATGCTGTGACACTCTCAACCTCCAGGTTTTTTAGTGACTGAAAGAGGTCGGATGGATCCAAATGGATCAGAATTATTAAATGAAATGGAGATCACCGTGGCAACCTGTCTCAGCCAAACATTGAGGGTGCTGTCAAATATGACCTTATGCATTATAAAAGGTATTTGTGTCTATTTTACTTTGTTAACGCGTACATCCAGTTATTCTCAGAAGGATTAGCAGAAATCTACCACCAGAGAGGGTGTGACAAATTGACTAATGATTAATTTACCTTTAAAAACTCTGTAAGAATTTGATAAATCAACCGGAGAGTTATTTTATAACTTTAATGCCAGATTAATACTGAACAGTTAATAAATCCCAATATCTAATCAGTAGGGGATGGCAGTTTAATTAGCCCTCTTGTTATCTTACTCATAACTCATAAGTGTGTATTGCTATATTAAAGAGCAGTTATTTGTTAGTGCCATGTGCATATGCAGCTAGCTACCTGCTGTAAGTTACCTACTCGTTTCTGCTAGCAATTCAAAACACAATAAATGATAGATGCACAAAGGGAAAATGTATATGATATTTTAATTAATTCACTGCTTCACTGCACTCCAAGGTCATAGATTTCCAGCCCAGAGTTTTGGGGGCAAGATGGTCTGAAATGTGCACATGCAGCAACAATGCAGCAACAATGCAGTTTGTTTTTAATACCAACAGTCAGGGTATGAAATTAACCTTTTTACCCACTGGCCAGAGTGGCATGTGGATTCTAAAAATTACCAGCCACATTACCGATTACAATATAACACAATCTGGTTGGTTACCTGCCAAAGTGGGAGAACATCTACTAGCCATAATCAAAATGTACCAGCATTTGGCTGGTAGCTGGTGTTAATTTCATACCCTGCCTGCAGTAAGATCATGAGTTCAGTGATGTTTGTTAAACTGCTTCATATTCATTTCTTCTCCTGTCACATTAAACTTGTTCGTCATTTTAAACAGAAACAGATATTTTCTATGCTTTTTGTTTCGTTTCAGTGTTGGCTTTAGATTTGTGGATTACAATATAATCATAATATTTCAGGGTGTGATGTGGCTTCCTACCATTTTTTTCTGAAAACAATGTTCTCTTTAATGAATCAAAAGTACTGCACTGACTAAATGATTTCAAAGTTAAATGACCAACCAAATATCCCAGATATATCCTTTTTTAATGATTGTTTTATGTATCATTGTTCTTATTTTGCTGAAGTTTTTTACTGGGTTCAAAATAAAAATAAGAGGAGCTGTTAATTTGTTTGAATCATGTTAAAAAGCTGTAAGGATGTTGATGGAAAGCATTAGCTAAATTTAGAGAACAGAATTGCATCAATATTTCATATCAAAGTAAGAACTGTTATAATCTGCTTTTACTCTCATTGATTTTTATTAAAATAATAAAGCTGGCAACATTTCTTCTTCTTTGACTCATTTGTTTAAACAGAAAATGGGACTCATTTTGGAAACAATAAAATAGTGATGCTTGTGAAATGTTTTTGCGACACCTTCCACCCGCCACCCTCCATCCATTGCAGTGTTCTCACAATCATCACCTTTCCAGCATTTAAATACAAATGAGTAATTATTTTACTTATCAGGACATCAAATGTGGATATTCTCAATGCATCACCAGCCTGTCTCCCTACCGTTGAAAGAAAACCATTCCCTTTTTGAGACATCTTCTAAAAAGTTCACCGAGGTCCACTTATTGCCAATACTACTGTTCTGCACAGTAACCTAGGGCTGAAAACACCAGAAAACACAACCTGAGCCTCTTGTATTTAATAAGCAGTCTGGACAGAAGGGAAGGCACACAGCACACAGCAGTTTCTAATGAGGCTATAGAATGTGTAGTATTATGTGTTCCCCTCTCTCATAAGTGCATACAGGCAGAAATCACAGAATTAAGCCATGGGAGTGTAATAGCTATAAGTACAATTAGACGGTATTTTCTCTCTTCCACTGAGTCCTTTTTTTATCAGTCCTTACATTTCCAGTCCAGCAAGAACCCATCCTGTCTCCCATCTATTCCCAGTAACCCCCCCCCCAAACAAAGTTCTATTGAGCCTTTTGCCCATTCATGAATACCCCCTTTGCACACTGACCAGATACACCACGGCACACCTCTGCCTTTGGCGTCTTCTGCCAGCACAAGGTGTAAAGCAGGGACCAGTGACACAGTCCTCCAGCACAACACTACATATGGAGGCAGTGCGACCTTGAGCTTATTTAGCATGGCCTACACTTGATCTATAATAGAAACCTCTAATGGAAAATATCATTAATCTGTGATCCTGAGCCTGCACTAGTCATATCTGAGTCCACACCACACGCCACTGAGCACTTAACAGTATACACTGAAATAACATTTTATAAATGTATAGGGTGAATCTCTATGTCTGCAGAACCATTATAAAAATGCATATGATTTAATTAAAAAAATACACACTATTTGATGTCCATCAGTCCTATGTCCATTCCAGGTTATAAAAGAGTAACTTTCTGGAGTTGCCTACCTGGACTTTGGGCACCAGTCTGTCCCGGTCAGTCCTCAACTGCATGCAAAATTGCTGGTGGTCAACTGTCATGTTAAGAAAAAACAGTTTAATTATTACAAGTAGCTAAGCCATATAACTTTAAAGTGATGTAAGGTTACTTAAAAACTACTAAACTGTGTAAGCGCCTAACGTTACTTTACGAACCGCAGTTGTAGGAGTCTGGATTGCCAAGACCAACAACTGATGTTCATAGTAAATTTGCCCTGTAGCCTGTTTGCTTTAATTAACGTTATCGAACGGTACATTATTGTCACGGCATAGAGGATGTGTTCATACAACTCTTAAGTCGCGTCCTGGATCTATTGTTTATTCACACGTGTATTAAACTATTTTTTATACAGTCTATGGTATGAACATGAACATTACTTCAGACTACAGGCCTATTTCACGTCGCTATGGTAACAGCTTCTGTTCCAGCAAAGCCATGTATGACAACTTCCGTTTGTATCAAGGGCAGCTAAGATCACACAACTGACATAACCACAGAAATATACTTTACTTAAGTTAGCTAATGGAGTTCAAGTCTTCCTTAAAAAAAATTACCAAAAATGGACATGAACAATGTTCACCGGCTAACGGACATTCACAGTAACACCAAGGGTCGAAAGTAAAGAAGGGATCCAATACGGATTTTCCATACAGACATTTTTGCTGGCTTAGTGGCTAGCTAGGAAAGGCTTATCCCCAGCGAGAAACAGTCGCACTAATAGTTTGACGGAACCACGTGCATAATGGTTATGTTCAGTGATTTGTATTTATTTATGAAAGAGTAAACTCCGCAACCCTGTGGGTGCATCCCAATGCTAAAAAAAAATGCACCCTCCTTTCCTCCACTAACACCTCCTCTACTCCTTTCCTCCACTACCACCTCCTCTACTCCTTTCCTCCACTACCACCTCCTCTACTCCTTTCCTCCACTACCACCTCCTCTCCTCCGTGCTCTGGAAACTGATCTTTGTGTTTTAATTTGATGTTGCTGATTACATCTTAATTACGTATTAATGGTTACATATTAATGAATGTCGACGCAAACGGCAATGTCAGGTACATTGTATACTGTGCCAGCAAATACTTGTACTCGAAACGTTCAGACAGTTTTGCATACTTCCGGGTAGGAGAGGAGTGGTAGTGGGGGAGTGGAGGAAGGGAGGAGAGGAGTGGTAGTGGGGGAGTGGAGGAAGGGAGGAGAGGAGTGGTAGTGGGGGAGTGGAGGAAGGGAGGTGGGGAGTGAAGAACATTGGGACGCACCCACAGAGTTTTTCACACTTAGCTTTCGCGTATCTCCAGCACCTGTGGTCTACACAGTATAGTGTGCAAACTTTTATTTACTATTAAATCGCTATTTTATATTACATGCGTATAAGCGTCTGTGTACCTGGGTCCAGGTACGAACAAAGTACTTCCGTATTGGTCCTCTCTGATCCACATCCAAAAGTGCTCAGCAACGCTCTGAACAGCTCAGAGCAAAACTGAGCAACCCGTTAAGTGTGTTCACCGTTCTGAGCAAAGCGGAGCCGCTCAGTTACTTTCCACTGTGTGCAACTGAGGAGGGAAGTAGTAGTGAAGGAGGTGATGTATGCGCACACGCACACACACACACACACACACACACACACACACACACACACACACACACACACACACACACATTTCCTTCATGACTCATGAGCCTTTCTCTTAGGACCTACAACAAGTTGTTCCCTAGCAATATTTATGCCCCATTGTATGGACACACCCTAAAGAAAAAAAACATAGACCAGTCACAGCTCAAACACATTGGAAGGCTTGGAAAACAACAAGTGAAGATTACCTGAGTTTGTCCCTTCAGTGAAAGACGGGTGAGTCCTTCAACGGTCAACTATTTACTGCATAATTATATAATTATACTGTATATCTATTGCATGTTGTTGTAGTTGCGACATGTGCATGTAACGTCTGGACTCAGAAAACCCAATAGCAGACCAGGATCAGGAAAAGAACGTAGTTTAATATCAGTCCAGAGGTCAAAGTCAGGTAAGCAGAGTAAATTCCAGAAAATTGAAAACCAATAAACAAGCAAAAAGTCAAAAGACAACTCATGACGATAGCGGTTTCCCGGAATTTGGTCATGTAGAGCAGTCATCTCATTATCCTCAGCACGCCTGATGAGGGGAACGAGGTGAGCTAAATAACATACGCCTGTAGAAGACTGTGGCAGGGCCGTCAGAGCCATACCGCCACAGACTAGAAAAACACGCTCTGGCAGTGGGACTTGGTATTCTTCTGATTCAATGTATTCAAGTGTCTCATTACAGAAACTTTTTCCTAACAAAAAAGAGCTAGTACTAATAGTTTGTACCCAAAACCATTGTGTAACTCCTGTTAGGGCTACAACGCAAAGGTGAGTAGACCCTCCTTGGGAACGGGTATGGCTAGCATTATACATACGTTTTACACAGTCAATCATTTTACATTTCAATCCTGCTATAGTTAAAGTATTTCTCCACGGCACATAGGTTACAACAGCAGAACATGCCAAACAAGGAGATGCAAACTTTATGGCAGGGCAACTAGTTCCTCGGATAACCCACGAACAGAGGGGGATGCACTGATGTATGGGAAATACATACATACATACAGAACATATCAGTGCTGGGTTTTTCCTGGCAGAGAAA
Organism: Ilyophis sp. 1 JC-2022; assembly: GCA_022702515.1. Taxonomy (NCBI): domain Eukaryota; kingdom Metazoa; phylum Chordata; class Actinopteri; order Anguilliformes; family Synaphobranchidae; genus Ilyophis; species Ilyophis sp. 1 JC-2022. The sequence goes on from CM040406.1 coordinate 65,860,289, forward strand.
TGGGTTTTGGCGGTACGTAGCCTATGCGAGCAATTTTTTTTGCATTAATTTTACTGTAAATACAGTTTTTGGAGTACAAAGAGCCCATGTAGGCTTTGGTTGTAAAGTACCAGTAGGATGTGTTTAGGGGTTAGGGTTTAGAAATCAAGTTTTTTGAATATTTTAATATTACACCCTTTAGGCTATTTTGATAGCACACAAATAGAAAAATAAATAAACACTCTAAAACAGAAATAAAAAAATAAGTGTAGCTACTAGTTATATATTAAAAAATAAAAAAATAAAAAAAAAACATTTAAAAACACGTACAAAAGCACCGTGTGTGTGTTTACATATCCTACGTTGCTGTTGTTATTTCAGTCCTAAATGCGATAGGTCACTGTGGAAATGTCGACTGTACGGGACTTTGGCGAAACGTAACAAGATAAACTCTTCAGGGTTAATCATAACACAGTGCTAGCTGCATAGCCTACAGGTAAGATTGGTTTCATTAACATATTTATAGCTACGAGAGATTTTGGAGAAAAAAAATGAGGTGTCTTCTAAACTGAAAGTGACGAGAGTCTGGAATGGGACTCTCTGGCTGACGGAGAGGTGCTATCTTCTGAGGACCCTTCCGATTCTGAGATTCAGTGGTCACCTCCTCCTGGGTCACCTACTCAGAGGGAGGATACTAAGATAGCAGGAAATATTGAATTTCCTTAACTTCTCAACGTGCCGACCGAATACGTCAAACTGGCAAAGGGTTTTAGGAAACAGAGGGCAACCAACCGTCCTTTCGATTGCACCATTGAGCTGTATATCCAGGCACTACCCCAACTAGAGGGAGCCTTTATTCCCTGTCAGCTCCCGAGAGTGCGGCTATGAAAGAATACATCAATGAGGCATTGGCTTATGACTTCATAAGACCATCTACTTTTTTACTTTTTCGTAAAAAAAAAGGATGGTACTTTAAGACCATGTATCGATTATCGCGCATTAAACGCCATAACTATAAAAAATCGATACCCACTTCCGCTTATGAATTCAGCATTTATACGTCTCCAAGGAGCTACAATTTTTTTCCAAATTAGATCTACGTAATGCTTATAACCTAGTGTGCATGCGTGAGGGTGATGAATGGAAAACCGCTTTTAATACCCATAACGGCCACTACGCGTATCGGGTTATGCCGTTCGGGGTCACTAGCGCCCCCTCGGTTTTCCAGGCATTAGTCAATTACGTATTACAAGAGATGTTAGAAAAATTTGTTTTTGTTTACTTGGATGACATTTAAATTTTTTCTGCCGGTTTACAGACCCATATTCAGCATGTTAAACAGGTATCAAAGACCCTGTTACAGACCAAACTGTCCAAACGGTTTCTTTCTTGGGGTTCATTGTTTCTGAGGGCAAGGTCTCTATGAATCCTGAGAAAGTCTCTACTGTACTTGGCATACTCCCAACTCTGTGAAGCAGGTTCAAGGTTTGGAAACAAGTTCGCTCATCTCTGTTGCGAGCGTCGGCGTCCAAAAAGGTTTCGGCCGACAGACATCGCCAGACAGCTCCATCTTATCGGGTCAGTCAGCGAGTCTGGCTCTTGTCGTGTGATTAGCTCTTGAGGGTTGAGTCCAGAGGATAAATCCTGTAACGTTCCATCTGCAGTTGCCATGCTCCATGCGGATTCATCCCAAGTTCCATGTTTCATGGCTAAAGCCGTTGCTTGTCAGTCCGTTGTCTCCTGCTGAGAGATCCCCTCCTCCTCCTCGGTTTGTGGATGGTGGTCCTGTGTATACCGTCCGTCGTATAGTAGCGGAGAGACGGGTCGGCAGTTTTTAGTGGACTGGGAGGGGTATGGTCTGGAGGAGCAGTGTTGGGTTTCGGCCAGAGATATTTTTAATCCTGAGTTAATTAGAGATTTCCACAGTAGTCGGCCTGAGGTCGTCCCTGAGAGGGAGCGGTCCTGTAGTGGTTCGTGGCTATTTGTTTTGTTTTCTTTTGCGGCTCTCCTCCGGTCTTCACGATTGTGAATAATCTGATTTTTTCCCACATTCCGTTATGGGGTTTGCCAGCCTCGTTATTGCTTCCACCTGTGCTTTTGCCTGCAGGGTATTTAAGTTCCTTACTTCCGTTTCTCCCGTGCTTGTTTGTCTTACGACATTGCATTCGAGCCAGGTATAGCCAGATGCTAGCGACCTCCTGATATTAAACTTTGTTTATGTTCAGGGGGGACTTGTGAGAGCTACTTAATCGGGTATAGGATTGTTTTCCACCTGGTAGTGTTTTCTGCTATCTATTTTGTACTTCGCTGTTCTCTGGGAGACAGTCTTTTTTTTAACTTTAGTTTTGGTTTTACACTCTACCGGCTTTGAGCTACGGTAGCCGAGAGTGTTCTTTTTGTTTGCCGAGTTTCCCGTTCTGCTCATTACATAGCTCGGGAGATTTAGTTGTTCATTCACTAGGTTTCTAGTTCACCCGTTTTTGTGGGTTTATTTTCATTAGTGGCTGTTTAAGCCTTCAGGAATTACATTCCTGTCTTTTCTTTCTCCTTTAATATTTTCTCTCCCAATTATTGGTCCTCACTATTGTGAGCAGACTTGTTCTGATCCTCCCCACCTTCGCATTTGAATATCTGAACCATTAAGAAACCCATTACAGAATCAGGTAGCCAGTAGCCTACAGTAGGCAAAGCAATGGAAAACGCCGAATGCTTAGGCCTATTTGTACAATGTTTTAAAAAAATATTATTGTTTCTAGCTATATCTGAACATCATTTTCTTTTAAACGGTGCATTTTATAGTCTGTGGCTGTGGCAAGACGAGGGTCGTAAGCGCTTTGGGCTATTAATAGCACCCTTTTCTTAAAACTGTAGCCTAGTTTATAATTTAAGACAAACATGAATACTGTAATTGGGACCGATACGTCTACTGTCATTAGAGTATGGGGCGCCAATGTGGATCGGGTTAAAGCTTTTACCTTTTCAGAAGTTAGGGCTTCAAAGGTAGCCTAATTCAAAATTGGAACGTGCTCGATCCAACTCGCTGCGCACGCTATGTCTTTCTACCGAGTCGCCCCAAAAATTTAGGTTGCACTCTGCCACAGAATAGCTGAGCCGCATTTCTATAGACTACAGTATATGGTTCTATGCTTCTTCTACTCGTATCCTAGTACTCGCATCTTGAAGGTGACCAGTAGCCTACAATATATATCGGCAACCGCTAGCCGAAAGACCATATTGCACCCAAAAAATTATATTTAATTAATTCGGATATGATTTTATTTGCAGTTTTCTCAATTATTGTCATTTTGGCTGTCGTGATTTCCCTTTGGCGATCTGTGAAATCATTTTGGCGGCCTCCAAATAATTTACTATGTAAGAAAAACCCTGCATGTGATAGAACTGAACAAATAATTGCAACTGGATATGTGTCTGACCTGGGATGTGTACCGACACTGGTTTTCTCTATGGCAGTTCATACAGTACTTGGCTATTTACAATTCTGGTGGCTCAATGCAAAATATTTTATAAAAATGAATTGGCACAGATTATGAGAAACTCTGCATGGCATGCTGAACTACACACTCCAGAAATACTCTCTCGTTTTTAACCAATCTGAACTGTTTTGAGAAAGTTATGCTCTGAAATAGCATTTTTAAAGTTTGTTTTAAAAGTAATTTTTCAAAATGTTTTTTTGTAATTTAGTGTTGGTAAATTATGCATGAATATATCAAACTGCTTTGGCTAGCTGGTTTACAATCAGTCTCAACTGTCTCAACATCCTGTCTCATTCAGATATGCAGTACCATACCGTATTTCATAACAACCATTATGACGGTGTGATTCTGCTAAGAGAAAAATTTAAAATGATTAATGTTCAAATTAAAAAGCCAAGGCACCTATAATAGACTTTTTACCATTAAATACTTGACCCGTTAAACTGAACATAATGACTTCTTACTGACACTGCAAAAAAAATATTTTAGCCTTGTAATGAGACCTAAAATCTTAGTTAATTTTTCTCTCAAGTAGAAACTATTAGCTTAAAGTAATATCATGTAATAAAACCACCTGATTTTCTTCTGCAGGCAATAAGCAGCACAGGAGAGGACTGACTCTCACTTTTAAAAAGGGGCGCTCCATTAGTGACGTGTGTATGTGATCGGTATGACAGTATGAGAACATGTGTTTGCTGAGGCCGACCATTGGTCAGCTGCAGAAAGTGTTTCCTGACAGAACTCTGCTCAGTTCTTTTAAAATAGTGTGGATTTTAAAGTTGGAGACAAGCAGACACATTCTTTGGATTGAACCTCACTTGCAAAGGCCCCGGCACCCTTGCGCCACAATATTCAGGCCACACCTTTTCCCGTTTCTTACGTTTTCAGACCATATGAGCATTTGGCGATAATCTTAAACATAAAAAATTTACATATATTCCAAATGACATTCAATATGTCGTGACTCTCTCAGCCAGTTAAGACTTGATAGACAAATAAAGGTGAGTCACATAACTAGCGCCATGGCCTGGCTGTTGAATTTAAGTGTGCGCTTATATTATTTTCTCAGGCCATTGAAACCTAATTTGACCCCATTTTCCCCTCAGAGAAGCACAGGGCTGAGGAGACCGTTCCAGAAACTGCTCCCATGGCTGAAGCAGGTCCTTCTTCCCAGAATGCAAACAATCGACCGGGCATTTACGAGTGTAAATCCCAGGGATGCATCTGCTGCAGGCATATATGGAAGGACCATGATGCATTTCAGAGCACAGCTACAGGAAAACAATACAACATCACAGAACATCTGACTTGTAAGACACAAAGTGTCATCTACATCATCCAGTGTACAAAATGCAAGGTGCAGTATGTTGGGAAGACGTCAACCATACTGCGAAGAAGATTCAATGAACACAGAAGATCCATCAAAAAGTGCGAACATCGGCCAATCTCTGATCATTTCAACAGCGATGAACATTGTCTGATTGATCATCTGATTGTATATCCAATTGAGCAGGTCAATGGTTCCACAAACTTACATGAGAGGGAACTCTACTGGATCAGAGAGCTTGACACAATAACCCATGGATTCAATTTGGGGCCATATAAATGTGGTAAGAGTGTTTTACTGTATGGATTCATATGATTAAGTGGAGGAGGGCTAAAGTGATTTGGTGGTCCAGCAAATTGAATGTAGATACAAATTTTAAATACGAATATCAGTGTTGACAAAAAATTGATGCTTTACTCTGTAAAATATTGCCAAGAACCTGGTACAAACAACAGTTAATAGAATATATAGACATGGATTACAAATATCATTATTGCAATGTTAGCCACTTTTTAGAATGGCATTCTCCCAATAAGTGGTATATTTTTAGAAATCAGACTTCATCCAAAAATAATATATATGGTTTGTTAAAGGGCCATTATAGTCTAAGATTGAAATTACTACTTTTGAAACAAATCCTTTTTGGTCCAAAAGGACCTGATTTGAGTGGGATTTGGCCAATTTTTCAGAAACTCAGAAGTCATGAACTGATCAAGAGGGTTGAGGGGTATCGCCAAAAATATAAAATGAATTAGTCTCATCTTACTGGAATCCCAATTCACTATTGACAGCCATGTTCATCATGACCAGTATAAGATAAAGTCCCCCTCAATCCCTGTATTCTTTACACAAGTTTGATTCCAGTGCATGTGCAGATGTGTGAAATGCCGGCCACTGTGACCTGTATAGCTGGCATTTGTGCTGTGTTATTGGGGAGTGACACACATAAAATTGACAATAAAATACCACTCTGTAGACTTCCTGAAATAGCTAGACACCACAACAGCAGAATCACTGTTAAGATAATGGGGTTTGTTTACACTGCGATCAGTAGCACAATCACCCCTCCATTTCCATTTGGTGTTACAAAGGTTCTCGGCTTTCACGACGTCTTTCTTGTACTTTCTTTATAATTTTTTTCTCGTAATATACTCTATTCTTCTCTTTCTTTTCTGCTGCTTTTCTTAATTGCGCTTCTTTTTTACGTGAAACATTCCGATTTTTTTCTTTTGTTGTTGTTGAATTCATTATCGAAATGACAGCTCTGAATAAGCGCACGTGGACGTGACTTAGATCACGCAATTATGAAACTTGCTTATTATGCAATAAAAATGCCCTGAAATCTACTGAGTCCACCCCAGTTATGTGTACTCAGATTACATGAACGCCAAGCGAAGAAGAAGGGAGCAAATATCTTCAAAACGGCGAAAATAATGGCTTGTTTTGAGCGGTTCTCGATGTTCCTCGCGCTAGATTATTCTTAGTTACGCTTTGTGAGCACGGTAATAATAGCAGAAAGTGTTTCAGTTTTGGTAAAAGTACCATATCGTGCGTTTTACTGCATTTAATCGGCTACAAATACACACAAGAGTAGACTAACACAAGCCCAACAGAATGTTGTAATTTCTAGAGGTCAGAATGCAGTTTTTGATAACAAAACATTCATGTTCAATGGTGAGTCAGTGCATAATTTTGTTGTGTTTAATGAAGGAATAAAAAGTGTTTCAGTTATCTTTAAAACGCTCTCGCTTCGTGAATATTCAATTTTATGATGTTATATTAACGTGAAATGTAAATCATAACAAGCCCATCGTACTGGTCGGTGTGTTGGAATCAAGGAAACAAAAATAGCGCTACTATTGATAGAAAAGGCACAAGCGGTGACTAGAAACTTACAGTGCGTTACTACATCAAGTAGGAAGAAACTCTTTGTATTATTTCTTTGCATAGAATAAAGGAATGATTCTGAAACGCTGTTAATATGTTGATCTATATTTTGCTAAAGTACTCCAGGAGTGCCGTATTATTATGTTGAATATCAAAGGCGCAATACTACAACATGTGAGCAGTAACGCTTGTTTATGTAACACGTTACATGCATAATTAGACACTTTTTACAAAAAAATAATAAAAATCTTGGTTTTCTCTCGAGGTTAATATAATTTTGTTTGTTTCAGTAGAAAGAGTATCTATTTATAGGTTATATGAACAAATTTCAAAGCATTCTATTGCGTAACGTACGAGATATTAAATTAAGAATAAACTACTCTAGCAAATGGAGGGGTGATTGTGCTACACAGCAGAGCAGAGTAGCTAACATCATCTTATTTAACACATAATATATAATATACTATGTTTTTTAAATTATTATTTTTTTATATTTAAAAAAGCTCAGCATGAGCAAAGAAAAAAAACAAGCACAGATGTGAAACCTCAAACTCACAAGTGTGGCATCAACATGTCTAGTATGAAAATGTATTTTTAAAAATACACGACTAACAAAAAAGCTTTCAATGTTCTTTTAAAGTAAGAAACCAGCAACTGGATGCAGTTGCCGAAAGACCAGTGGGATCAGCCGAGGGTGAGTGACGGTTTTTTTATTATTCTTTTTTTTTTATGAACACCCTCCACCAGCCAAATGCTGGTAAAATCTTGATTGTGTACTGATTTATACTCTAGCAGCCACTTGGCAGGTAACCAACCAGGTTGTGTTATACTGTAAAAGATACTGTGGCTGGTAATATGTTCAAAATAGCTGGTGATTTTTAGAATCCACAAACTACTCTGGCCACTGGGTAAAAAAGGTTATTTCATGCCCTGATTACTGTTATGTTCTGAGATTCTGTCTGTTATGTATTTTTTACTTGTTTATTTATTCTTATTATGTATTTATGTTTCTGATTATTTGTGGTTTCACTGTTCTGTGTTTTGTATTACTGTCACTCCCTGTCTTCCTCACACTTTTCGGGAGTCTGTGGGGACTTCAGTTTTCTTTGAATTTCCTCTGTTATGCGCTTCCTTCATAACTAAATAATACTAATTAACTAACAACCACTAACTAACCACTAAGAATTAGTGTCTACTAATCTACTAATGAATAACTTGTATATAATACTAATCTACTAACGCCATAGAATCAGGGTTTTCTACTAACTTACTAACGTGTACTTCTTTCCTTGCTGCAGCTGTCTCTCTTTTCTATCACTAATTATCTTTCTTTGGTTCCTCTTAACTACAGCTGACTCTCGTTTCCACTTTCCTATCCCTTATTGTATGCACTTGTCTTTAACTACCCAGTTCATGTTCAAGTCGATGTGTTGTGTAAATCCGGTCCCGCGTATTACGTGTTACCTTGTTAGTGAATGATCAGCTTCCCTCATTGTTTCATTACGCTCACCTGATTGTCATTATTATTATTATTATTATTATTATTATTATTGAGATATGCTACCAAATAAAATCAGAAAATTACATGTGTATAGGCGGGCCCGTCCCGAGTTTGCCACCCTACGTAAAAATGGAAATGTCATTGTTTAAAAAAAAATTCTTAGGCTACAATCATTTAAAAATCAATAAAAAAATTGTTTGCATAAGCGCTGAATTTTGTGATCTGACCTCGGAAATGATAAACGATTTAAAAGATTTGTGGCGTGTTTGGACTCTTGGTTAGTAAACAACTCCAAGTATGAAATTAGCATTTTTATTGGCGGAAATCTCACTACGATGGGCTGCTTGGCCATAGGAAGACAAATAGATTTGTTTATGTTACCTCAGGAAAGCGAATAACTAACCTAGCTAAATGATAATGCCAAAAAAGATCTAATCTTCATTCCATATTAATGTAAGATCGGGGAGAATGGGGACGGTGGGAGCCGTTCTGATAATACAGAAGCCAACGCGAACGATACAGTGCAGATAAGCTGTCAGAACACCAGGAGTCCGTCCCTACAAACCATGGCTTTATTAAACTCACCTTGGAGTGTAACTAACTCGTAAGTAAAGCTTGCCATCTTCATTAGAGAATGAAACTCCTAAATATCCCAATCACAGTGCAGTGTTTAAACAACACTATTTTAGGCAATGTTTTTAACATAATGTTAAACTGATGATGAATAACGTATCCTCTGTTCTCGCGTCCTTTTTCATTATTTTCCGGTCACTTGTTTTCTTTGATGTCTTTTAAACTATTAAACTGAATTAAACTAATTTAATTTAGGTTAATAGTTTAAAGGGTAGCAGACAGATTTTCCTACAAAATATTAAAAAGACCTGCAATAGAAGCCCAAAACACCTGTGCTGACAGGAGAAATTTAACTAACAGCCTAATCGTGAGAGCTCACTAATTCACTCAAGACGGCATTTTCATCGGCTACTATGCTGGAGACACAAAAGCAGAAAGTTCCCAATGCCTCCCCACTTGTAAAAACCTTTTGGTCCCTTCCAGCCACTTCCGTTAAAAGTGAACGAGTTCTCTCGATTCCTGGGGACAGTGTTTCAGCTAACAGGTCTCAGCTCCTACCTGAAAATGTGGACATCTTGATGTTTCTCAAAAAAAAAAAAAACTTGTCAGAACAGCCCTTTTATTAGTTGCCTGAAGCCAACGTTTTTTTTTTTTTTGTAATTGTAAATAACAATTTAGCTTGAAAGAAGAATATATTCTCAATATGGACATTTAATTTGATTGAGTATCTTATTTAATTTCATAAAATGGGTTGTTATTACAGCCCTGGATGGTGATTTGTTCAGAACGCGCTTTACTGCAACTGGTTCAAACTGCCGCTCAGAAGGTAAAGTAGCGTTATATCTAATGGTAGATGTACGTTGGCTAAAGAATATAGCGTATTCTCCGAACAAATTAGGTGGATAAAATTGTTTATAAGTAAATATAAGACTAAATCTAAAATATAAACTTCTTTGAAACATGTCTATTTAATAATAATCGTTATATCATTGAAAATAAACGGCACACTCTTTAAAAATGTTAGTCCCCCTCCACCGTGAACTCTGTCTCGTTATACAAATTGTAACGTTAGTTGAGTGTGCCGTTACATCCCTACCATCCACCTCAAACACGCCCGTCTGGGGTCACACCATCATACCACCCTGTCTACAAATAAATCTTGGGGAAACACGGAGGTGTCTGTTATATGATGTTCAGAAGCCATTTTTCGAACACAAACACTTTCTTTCCCCATCAAACCCTCCCCAAACACACACTTTTCCAGCTCCTCAGAAAGGTAAAAGGAAGCACGATGGGATTGGTGAGCTGACATCAAAGAGGAGGAAGGGGAAACATAAGAGACAGTCTGTGTTTTCATATGAGACAGAAGAACTTCTCTTAACCTGTGAGTATCTTATCTTTTCTCCCATAATCTACAGTACCTCATAGTGAACTCAGCCACTTACATCTGATATTAGGACTCATTTTACAATATTGAAAGGCACTATTCCAGACCTATAAATTACCATAAACTGAAATTGGATTCAAAAAGCATATGTCCCAAACAGGCTTTTGTAAATTTGTCAAGATTGTTACCTACATTTTTTTAAAAAGCCACATTTTCTTGAATGTGTTATTAGTGTTATTTTTACCAATAATACAAAAAAACAACATTAAGCTCCTGTTCTTCTTGGAGTTTAAATGAAATGTTTAAACCATATAGAAAACAGTAATCTAGGAATAATTAATTTTTTAAAAACATTGCCCAAACCATGGCAACAAAATGCACCCCACATTAGTAAGGAGCCACCAGAACCCTTCAACATGGTTATGTTTCCATTTATCTGTTCAGTATCGGTGCAGTGATGACATGTAAAAGTCAAACGTCTAACGCATGTTTTTCACTGTGATTCCACTGTGTCTCAACAGATAAAGATGCATTAGAGGATGGAAAACAAGCCATGTCTCAGATTTACACCAAACTCCAAAGTGTTTCCTGCAGAGAGGAACAGAGCAAGACATTTCTGGAAACACTGAAGTAAAAAGTTATTGTGTCATAAAACTTTATACATTTATTTGAAATTAATTTGAGGTGCAAGCCCTTAAAATCTGAAATCGATGTAATCCTGCAATCAATGAACAGAACGCATGTATTGAACATGTTACTGCTCTTTGTCAATGCCAGCTGTACAGTATTTTATTAAAACAAGATGAATCACTTATCTTCAGTATAAGAGTCTTAAATCATCTGTAATAGGCCCACACATGACAGTAAGTGAAGTAAGTGTTAGGTAAGTGAACTTAGATTAGGCTACACGTAGTGAAAATGTGGAAATGCTGTAACTGTTTCAAAAATACTTCAGTACCATTTCTGAACACAAGTAAGTAACTTGGGTTATTGGGTTATTAAATCTGTCCAACTCAGAAGTGTGTCCTATCCCTGCAGAACGAAGATATCAGATTTAAAAGAATACAGCCCAAAAAAGAAAATTTACATCGGACTCTTTGGGAAGACGGGAGCAGGGAAGAGCTCATTGATCAGTGCAATTGTCAATGAAAATCATCTTCTACCTTCAGGAAGCATGCATGCCTGCACTTCAGTCTTTGTGCATGTGCAAGCCAATACTGATCCCAATAAATACAAAGCTGATATTGAATTCATCAGCACAAAGGTAAGCAGATGAACACAAAACAGAAAATGAGTTATTGCACAGCAATCCTCATACACTGCCTGGCCAAAAAGAAAGTTGCTGTTGGACCCGTCATGCATAGTGCCCACAGTACAAGCCTCTGGAGGCAGTGTTATGATCTGGGGTTGCTTCAATTGGTCAGGTCTAGGCTCAGCAACGTTATGCAGCAATAAAATTAAGTCAGCTGAGTACCTAAATGTACTGAATGACCAGGTTATCCCGTCAATGGGCATATTCCAGGATGACAATGCCAAGATTCATCGGGCTAAAATTGTGAAAGAGTGGTTCAGGGTGCATGAGGAATCATTTTCACAGATGTATTGGCCACCAGAGTCCTGACCTTAACCCCAATGAAAGTCTTTGGGATGAGCTGGAGAAGACTTTACGGAGTGGTTCGACTCTCCCGTCGTCAATACAAGATCTCGGACAAAAATGAACGGACGGAAATAAATGTTGTGACATTGCATAAGGTTGTCGAAACAATGCCACGACAAATGCGCGCCGTAATCAAAGCTAAAGGCGGTCCAACTAAATATTGGTGTGTGCAACTTTTTTTTTGGCCAGGCAGTGTAGTTCTGACAGTTACAAGGCATAAAGGCACTACAAACTCAAGTATAGAGACAGAGCGCAAATAGGCCTCGCCCACCCGAGGGGGGAAAACACATCCCGCTATCGCCGTCCATTTGACTTGACGTGCCGGTGCCTTCTTGTCATTTTGATCTGTTAGCCAACAGCATAAAAATACCTAAAACTTGTTGTTTGGTGGGATGCACTACAAACAAGATTAAAAAAAAACAGAATTGCAGTTTTATACGATTCCGAACCGAACCACGAAACAGAGCCCATAAGACGAGAAAAGTGGATCCAAGCAATAAGACGTGAGGCGTCGGCGGACATGTGCAGCAGGCTTTTTTTCCCACATGTAGCCTAAGTTTAGTCAAATAAGTTATCCAATTGTCAATTTACAGCTAACTACATTGCTGTAAGTAACATTTTGACCATATGCAAATTGTTTGTAGTGGAATGTGGATAAATCGGAGTGCTATAACGTTACAGTAGCCTATTATATTTGCAAGTGCAAAATATTATCATCCACTACCAAAAAAGTTGTGGACATCATCGTTGTATGTGTCTAGATTCCTAACAAATGGTGAGATAAAGAAAAAGCAATCAGCTTTCAATAAAAATCTCATGCCAAGTTCTTATGATAGGCTATATTTTCTAACATTTTGAGAACCTTCATAAAATACAATTTGCTAAAATGATTTTGTTAAAATACAGTTGGTAATTTGGCCAGACAAAAAAAACCGTGCAGATTGTAGGCTAAGCCAGCGAAATAGAAGTAACGATCGCCTATTAGGCTACTAATAATAATAATTATAATAGTAGTAGTATAGTACCCTACGCTATAACGTTACTGGTAAAGTGTAATTAGACTTGGGTGTTTCGATCTTAGATTAAACCATAATCTTACCTGCTGACATTTTGATCAATAGTTGTAAATATCAAAGTAGCTATCTAACTTCTGGCCATTCCATGGGATCCTTTCTCCAAGACGTGCAAGTAAAGGAGAAGGGACTTTGAGGGACTCCAACAATATTGCGTTTGTCAACATACCTTTTCCTCTCTGGTAGACACAGGGTACCAAAATAGTCCTTTAACATACTGAACTGTGGTGTTCTTCACACTGACCTGAAATTAAATGTTCTAGATCAGTGGTTCTTAGCTACCGGTGTTTTCCCGTTGGTACGGATTGTTTTCCCCCACGGTGGGCGTGGTTTTCAGAGTATGATGCGTGACACTCTGTCTCTATAACTGGCTACAACGCACTACCAACTCAACTATGACTGGTTATGAGGCAGTACCAACTATGACTGGATCCCATAAATAGATCAACGCCAACATGTACTCTTACATGCAGAATGATAATACATGTTGATAATTAAGAAATGATTACTTCAGGAATGGAAATCAGAACTACAATACATGGTAGAATTACTCAAAAATGTAAACGACCAACAAAACATGGCAGCAGAGAATGAAGAAGATGCAGAAGATGATGAAATGGTCAAAATGGCAAAAGAAAAGATTGAAGCCGTTTATGGAAAAGAAGGACTGCGAAATTACAGCGAATTGGCAGGAGCCAGTGAGTTTCCTGAGATTCCAGCCACAGGCAGAATCACGAGGGACTTTGACACTGTGAGTCTTACGTACAATAATATTTCAGGGTGAAGAGACATCTTCTTGACAGGTTGACTATATTTTGGCTGTAGATTTAAATTGAATATACAAGCTACTACAATGTCTCTACAGGCCAAAGAACTGTCTCAATACATTGGGTGCTACATTCGAAGTGACAAAGAACCAGGGCAGAAGCGGTTCTGGCCTCTTGTAAAGCGAGTCACCATCTCCTTGCCTAAGTCGCCAGCTCTCCTGGAGGGGATTGTGCTAGTGGATCTGCCTGGGGCCGGAGATGTCAGTAAATACAGAAGCGAGATGTGGAAAGAGGTACTGTCAGTGTTTCATGATTTAATACGTTAACTATTTGGATTGTCCAGTCATGCTAATGAGCCCATACCATCGACACTGCACTGTGTCCGTTTAGGGAGCAGATAAGAGCACATTCAGGTCTAGCCAACTGGTTCCTACTTCCAAGGGCAACGCTGAAACTGACCAAATTATTTTTAAATCCAACAGTGTCTCAGCCAGTGCTCCTCTGTGTGGATTGTGAATGAGATAAAGCGTGCTTTGGATGAAAAAGTTACCAATGAGATCTTTGATACGTCATTGAGAACTGTTGCTGGAGGAGGAGAGTGTCACAATATCACCTTCATTGCCACCGCAACAGATGCCATCAAATCGTCGGAGATCAGAAAGTTAGCTGCTACATTATTAATTTCTTTAGACATATTGAGTATACCTGTATACAGACCTATCATGTTTTTAATTCTGAATGCATTTTCAAATTTTACCAGGAAGTATCATCTCACAGATGAGGATCTTGATATGGAAAGTGACAATGTGGTAAGTAAAGGTTATATAAACATTGAATATTTAATAAGAAATATGTCATATTTGACATTTAATATTAATATATTTATCAGAATCCTGAGGAATTTGAAAGAAGAGAAAAACAGGCATGTATACTGTTCCGTAATGAAAAACTTAAAAAAGAAATCAGAGCTTTCTGGAAAGAGAAAACAAAGGTGAGTTCACTGTGACAGACAGTATGTTGCCAATACACAGTATGATCAGGAATGTTATAGTCTCGCCCAAATGTTCTCCTCAAAATCATCGGGGCGAAAGTGCCTGCTACACACTTGCACATTCTTTAGCTGTGTCTCAGGTATATCAGGAGGATATTTAGCATTACCAATTATAGTCAGCATCAATTCTTACCTTCATCTTGCGATAGCAGGTAAAAATAAATTCCATTCAAACCCTTGCAATGTTCCCATACAGCGAAATGTCATTTTCTTTTCAGTAGCACGAAAGTATACAGTACTGAACACCATGAATCTATATTTGCATTCTTTGGTGGCTAGCTTGCTAGTGAGTAGAAGAAAGACTTCCATGCCAAATAGAAACACCCAGCCTGTCCGTTTGTATTCAGTAGTGGAAAACTATGACTGGCGTTGTCTGACCACCGCCCGTAGACGGTAAGCGCCCTCACCATTGTAGTCTATAGTAAAGCAGGTACCTGGAACATGCCCAGTGGTTTGGGGCTATATCACTGCACTCACTACAGGTAGAGAGTTGGATGAGACCCCATTGTAGTCAGGAGGACAGCTACTCTTCTACAAATAAAAGATCATTTTTACTCCTTTGCACAGAGGCTTAATTTTACTAATTTTCGTCTGTTTTGTACTGTTCTGTTGAAAGCTTAGTAACTCCAGATATCAATGTAACACAAACACCAATAAGGCCTTAAATTAAAGAAGACCCTGGTACCATTTATTATCATGCCTTACATTTAATTATTTTCATAACTCAGATGTAAATTATGGGCAGTGAATGCACAACCCCCGGTGAAAAACAAAGTTCCACCACTCTAGTGCGCAGTGAACACCTGAGAGTTAAATACGTGAATAAGGTTAAACTTTACATTTTCTGGTTTGCAAACCTCCTGTCTGCATGTGTACAACATATGAAAGTGATATGTATTACTGCTCAAATCCAGGCAATTTGAAATGGTGTACCTTGGTGTCTAAATTGTGTATCACAGTAATTCAGAAAATGATGAAAAACAGATAAACTCTTGACTAGTTGGAAATATATTTGCATCTATATCATTAGATAATTTCCAACTTTTGCTAAATATTAGGGGAATGGTTATAGGTGTCCAAAAACCTACCAAAACCTTTCCAAACCCATGGAAACATATGCAAAGTATCCAAGCTATCCAAAGCACTACAAACATGAACACAGCTTTAGTGTCCATTTGAAGCACATTATTATGTCCTATGAGGAGGCAATTAATGAGGGGAATGACCCTTAGATAATCAATTTCTTTGTCTCAGTTTAGTTTCCAGTGCCAAAAATGCCCAACACAGCCCCGTTCTCATCAAAAGATAATTTATTGCCAACCAGTCAGACTAACAATGTACGAGAACATGCACACAGTTTACAGCGTAATATGAATTACTGCAACTATTACAACTAATTATCTCCTATATAAACATGTGCCAGCCCATGGATTACTGTACGAAACAACTAGCTGTCGTGTCATCCATTTATGTCCCTATATTAACTTTGCTGTTTCACCCAATGTAATGAATGGCTAGGCCACACATGAAAGCTTCTACTATAATGTAGTATAAATTCCCAGTAAAGTTACAGTCTAGCTGTAATAGATTGACAGCTCACCACCATTGTCATTACTTATGGTATACAAATCCAAGTTGCCTCAGTCAGAGACTTTTTTCTTCATGTTTGTGATGTAGACTCCAGGGTCAATGTCACTTGGGTCAGTGCACAAAAGGGTTAAGAATAAAATATTTTGTACAAGTGCATTTAAAAAATTGCAAAAAAAATTACAACATTTTGAGGAAAGTCTTTCCTACATGTAGGCTGTACAAACTCTAAGTACTATAACTCCACCCAGGCACCCACTAGGATATGCGTTCACATTATGGAAGCCTGTTTTTTCAGCGGGGGGGGGGATGGGGGGCTGAATTTGTAATGAGAGCGGAACTACATGTAATGGAGCTACCAGCTTAACTATTTCCCAGTAGTGTCTTTTTAAAAATTTTGCTTTCAAGTAGTTACGTTTTTTTAACCAAGTACTGAGGTAGCGTAGAGAAAGCGACATGTCCCCAAATTTAAACTGCCGAAGCAACTAAAACAAAACAACACAAAAACAAACATTGGCACAAAGTCATGGATGATGAGTCTGCAGTGCCATAGCCAGAGCTCTCATCATTGCCTCAGTGTATCCGTGAGATTAAGCTAGTTCACTGTTAAGTTATATAGTCATTCAAATAACCTTTTGTTTGTGTTTTAATAAACAAACTGTAATTTTGTGAATGTTATTCATGAATTTTAGGTTTTAGCTGGTTGGCGAATTTGTGGCTTTGGATTCATTAAACGAGCAAGAGACAGAAATGTGTCTAGTTAGCTAACATTAGGTCATTCACTATTAAAATTGAACAATATAACTTCATGAGAACTTATCTTGAGCATTTCTCCCCTGAAGTCAACTTGAAAAAACCAGGAGCAAAATGAACGGTTAACTTAAGAATTAATACTTACCGTATGTTATTTAAAGAGGGACTGAACATGAAAACAGTAGCATTAGCCAACTTCTGGCATGGCCCATATGTGACCTAATTTATGTTTGTTCATGAAGTAGCTTCAATATAGTATATAATATAATATAATATAATATTTTTAAAAGTATATTTTAGTTAACTACTTTTCTCTTATTGGTAGCTGTTCCAGTGTTGAGTAACTGGTAGCTTAGCTATATTTTCAGAGTAGGTTCCCCAGCACAGCACATTACAGAAAAAACCATCTTTAATAATTACGTGTGAATAACAATTATAACACTTGATTTCAGAAATTTCTGTTTGGTGATGAAGGGCATTCAGATGAGTTCTTTGATGTGTACACTGTGAGTTCTGAACAATTCAACAGAAATGGACAAGGGAAGTCAACTATTCTGGAGCTCAATGAAACTGGTAAAAAAAAAGTATATATTTGAGCAAATAAGAGAAAATAAATGGTTTAAGTGTTAACTATCTGTTTTTCACTATTTACAAAGAATTGCCAGATCTGCAGGAGCACATTAAGAAACTGTATGTCTCCCATTCCGTGAAGGAAGTGAAAGATTACGTATCTGATGTTTCTGGAATCATTTCACATCTTCACGTTTCAAAGGATTCCCTCAATTCAAAGGTGTGTTTCAACTGCATCAATATGTATATTTTAATATATCTTTAAAAATATATAATATGACGAAGAACCAAAAGCACACAATTTCACTGCTGACAGTGGTTCAGCTAGGAGCTGTGTCTGAATTGCTCTATTAAAGTCAGTCTGCTGGAATTCTGCTGTGCAGCCAGCTAACTCCTACTGCAAGTTCAAAATACAGATAGTTAGCTTGTAAGAAAAATTAATTTGTGTTTTAGTGACTTGTTACACTGTTTTGCAAAATTAGAAATGGATCTGATATAAACAGCAAATGTCAGGTAACATTTTTTGGACGCTGTTTCATTTAATATGCATGTCATGTTTAAGTAAACACTTTAACATCAGAAGTTACACTTTATGTGAGTGTAAGTATTGCCTTTGTTCCAGGTTCAGTCTTCAAATTCCCAGGAGTTCAACAGACTTGAAAAGGAGCTGAATAAAATGTGCACAAATCTGAATTCAGCTTTGAAAAAAGTTTACACCGAACTCGAGAACTGTCTGCTGAAGGGAACAAGGGCAGCAGAGAAATGCTGCCTGAGAAATGCCACAAAGAGTGTGCTGGAACCTGTGAGTTTGTTAGCTGGCAACCGCCAGTTTTTAGCTGCTAAAACTTCTATAAAATTACCTGCAAATTAACTGCAAAAAAAAAAAGGTTGATGTTTTTTTTCCCCAAGGTGTGCGTTCATTTTATTTTCATCATGCTAATAATTTGGAATAGTGCTTTGACGAAGTAATGTTACGTAAAAAAGCTTTTTAATAAAAGAGTGATCCCAGATTTGGGATATTAGTTGCCATGTGAAATTAAGATTTGGGATATTAGTTGCCGAGTGGACAGCCATGTGAAATTAAGATTTGGGATATTAGTTGCCGAGTGGACAGCCATGTGAAATTAAGATTTGGGATATTAGTTGCCGAGTGGACAGCCATGTGAAATTAAGATTTGGGATATTAGTTGCCCAGTGGACAGCCATGTGAAATTAAGATTTGGGATATTAGTTGCCGAGTGGACAGCCATGTGAAAGTAAGATTTGGGATATTAGTTGCCCAGTGGACAGCCATGTGAAATTAAGATTTGGGATATTAGTTGCCCAGTGGACAGCCATGTGAAAGTAAGATTTGGGATATTAGTTGCCCAGTGGACAGCCATGTGAAATTAAGATTTGGGATATTAGTTGCCCAGTGGACAGCCATGTGAAATTAAGATTTGGGATATTAGTTGCCCAGTGGACAGCCATGTGAAAGTAAGATTTGTCCATCCCTGCCATGGTATCCATGGTTTCACGGTAGGCAGACCAGTAAAGGCCGTGACACACTGGCCGCGATTTACTCGCACGAATAAATCGCACGTTGAAAAATAAAAACGAACTCCTGTATTGTTCATAAAATCTTGCACATCAAACGCGAAATGTCCTTTGCGAAAAAGCGGCATTTAATTTATTCGCTGCAAGTTTTTTGCGAGTTTTCGTTTGCGAAACTATTTATCTATCCAATCATAACAAGTTTCCATGACTGACGTCACCGCACTGCCACAACAAACGCCACATCCAATATGGCGGACCAACTGATTTTATATGTGTCACAGTATAGCGTCCTCTTTGATAAGAGACATAATAGTTACAAAGACAACGATTTGAAGGACAATTTGTGGAGAACCATAGCCGAGCAAATAGGCTATGAAGATGGTGGGTTTATAGCTAAATGGTTGCAATACGCACAACTTGCTATCTGATCAGCTCCCATAGGTTATTAGCATTGGCTTAAAAGTCGTCTCCAGCTATTTTAGCCAGCTAACGTTAGCGAACCTTTAGATCTAACGTTAACGTTGATAGCAGTTCATGTAAAGAAGATAACAAACCAGTGGCGATTACACACAAACATAGCTACACGATATGTGGGCCTATTTATTTTTTACTTTAGGCGAGTTCATGTAGGCTACGCTGTCACGGGCTGGGTTGTTTGCCTTGGTGAAAACAAAGGATGAAAGCTAGCTAACCGCTATATGTGATATTGTTTCGTGGATATTTGCCGTAGTAATTGTGGGCTATATGCTAACCGAAGGAGAAAGACGACACATAGTCTAGCTACCGGGTCTGGCCAGGGGCAGCCACTGTGGTGGAGGGAGAGAAAGGGGGAGGAGAAGGGCAGGGTAGAGTAGCCTATATTAAATGTTTTTGCTGTCACACGGTTGTCTGTGTGATTGGCAAATAAAGTCTATAACAATCTTATTCCGACTCCTGTGTGGATTTCCTGATTACTGCCAAGTTATAGCCAAGTTATATAAATAACGAGGAAAACAGACGAGGTCTGCCTGTAGCGATCGTTTTGGAGAGAACTCTTCAGACTTCATGAGTTGCTACACTGTATATAGACTACGACAAATTTATTTTAAAGATGTTTGCTGAAATGACGTAATGTATTGTTATGTTGTGGTTAACCCTTTATATTAGTGGAAGAGATCAAGAGGCAGTGGAACACGTATGTCCGTAAAAGAAGGGAAGAGAAGGAGAGCATGTTGTAGACAAAACAAACTTTACATAAGTAAAAACGGACACATAATAAGCCCGGTTCAATATTTTGCCAATGTAATTTAAGCATGCTCTGTTTTTAACGTTCTGGTAGAGGCAAAAAAAATACACTTTCGTTCCGTGATGGACCGAACGGATAACCATGTCGTCATCGCTCGACGAAGAGTAATCCATTTTTATTCGCACGGATTTTCAAGCGCGGAAAAGAACGCAAGCTTTTCGTTTTTTCGCATCGTTGCAGGTGTATCAGGTTTTTACGCGAAATATTCGCAGACAAATTTTTCCGCATTTTCGCCTCGCTTATTCGTTACGTCCCCGATGTGTCACGGCCTTAAGTAATACAAATTAAATGCAATATAAATTAAGTTATATCAGCAAGCATACCCTCACATTTGCAATCACATGCCCCAACACCTCATTATTTAGAACCTTCATTAATATTAGTTTTTACAAAACTAGTGAAAACTAGGAGTGGGACATTTTACAATTTTATCTAGCCGTTTTGTCCTTGTGTTTACTTGGTTGCTCTTTTTGTTTGTTTTTATAACTCAGAAGCAGCTTGTACAGCGATAAAGAGAAGGCGATGCACTAATGGCTTTCCATACATGGTGATTTCTCGTTTGTACTTGTGTTTTTTTGTACAGACAGGGTCTGATAACAGAGGCCACCACAAGACGCTCAAAGCATTGTGTAGAAATGACGGATATTACCAGTCTGGCGGCAAAGTAGGGGTAATTGATCTGAACTACACTCTGTCAGAACCCATGTACAAGAAGATGAATTAAAAAAAACGCTTTCTGGCAACTTTTGGGTGAGTGACTTTTGTGTTTATGAATCATGTATTTCCCTTTTAGAAAACTATTAGGCCTATATCTGATGATTCAGAGTAAACAATCATATTTCAGTTCATCTTCCATTAATTTGGTCATTGACCACAATGCACTCTGAAGTATGTGCTGTCAGGGACTGTTTATTTTCACTCTGCTGTCCACCAATCACAGTCAAGTGCATCAGAGGTGTATATTTCATGTGCTGTTAGCACAGTTAGACTGCAGATGCAGTTAGACGGGAGTTGCTCTTGTGTGATCACACAGGGACACACCTGCTGACCATATCCATATCCCACCCTTCATTGGAAATGCCCACTAGGGCTGTCAGCCATAATCAGCACGGGCTCAGTCAGGATTCAATAGCAGATTAATTCGTACACTGAAAACATGTACATTCATCAGCAGAACATGCCACTCAACAGCCCCATATTTCTGTGTTTTGATTATGTCCAATTATCAGAAGAGCCTCATAATAACACCAACAAATCATTTTAAATTGTCTTTCAAGCGCTGAAGGTTCGAGAACATTAATCAAAAGGATCTTCTCAAGTTTTCAAGAAAACTTCATTCCAAATGATCTTCTGAATTTTCACATAAAAAAGAATAGAGACAAATACCTGCGTCTGGTGTACATTAGAACAGAGGTGAGAAGGAACCTGTTTTAATGCATCTTCTTCTGTAGACATGCAGCTGTACCCATATCCCAGCATTATTTTATCTTTTCTTACATTCTTACACATTAGACCTAATGCTCCATTACAGAAATTTTCAACTTTTTTCAACAAATTAACTGAAACATCTTCCCTTTCATGTCATCTAGCAAAGAAAATTGCAAAAGAATTTGGAGAAGGAAATCCTAAAGAGAAAGAAGCGGATCTACGATTCCCTCAGTGATTCAATCCAAGACACCATGATCCAGACATATCAAGGTTTCCATTTCAATATTAGACAATTGGGAATTAAATAATCACAATTTTCACAATATTAATATGTTCAATACACTAGTTATTAAAAATTAATGCATAAATGTGTTTGTTTATTTTCAGAATGCTCTGGTATCCATGGGAGGTCTTGTTTAAATCTGATTAAAAAGAAACTTAAATCCAAAATTGAGACATCCAAAAAGGACATGTTCCGTGAGGCCATGGACAAACTGATGAAAGAATTCAGTAAATTGAAGGTTTTCTCTGGAAAATTATGCTTGCCTTTATGGAACACTTAATTATCCAAGGCGGTGGAGAGGGGGGTAAGTTAAATCAATGTGCATGGTATTGTAACACATGTGCACACAAGGTAAATTATAAAACAATAAGGAAATGTACTCATTTCAAAGCTAACAATTATTCATATAGGAATTCCTTGTGGAAGGGGGTGGGGTGGGTTAATTCCTTGTGGAAGGGGGTGGGGGTGGGTTAATTCCTTGTGGAAGGGGGTGGGGGTGGGTTAATTCCTTGTGGAAGGGGGTGGGGGTGGGTTAATTCAATGTGTCTGGTATAATAATGCTTGCAAGGCAGTACCACCTTTTGTACTAACTTTTCATTACATTTACTTAGTTTGCATAAGCTACATATATAAGACAAATGTTTCTGCCTGATCCAAATACATTTTATTACTTTGATTAAGATCACAGGACTTTAGCTCAGATTTACCACCTTAATAAAAATGGCTTTACAACAGAAAATGATCAAATCTGTTTTTCAATAATTACTCAGGAATACCTTGTGGAAGAAATGAAGACACAGATGACAACCTCCTTGACGCTGGCCCTAAACCAGATACCAGATGACCTCACTGACCTCCCAGGTAACCAATGGAAACCAGTTTAGGACTGTAGGAGGATGTCAGAGGGCACTGTACTGCAAGCTCACCTGAACTTATTCAAATGGGGTGCTTTGTTTCAGATCAGGGGCGGGTTGCACCTGCTATTCGTAAGTTCTCCCTTAAGGTGGAACATGAAGCTCACACTACAGGCTTAGTAGCTACTATTTAGTTTACAACTAGTGAGCTACTAAATTTGGTTGCACCAAGCATGTGCCCTTCTTAACAGAAAACTTAGTTAGGAGGGTGTATGCGCTTCATAAAGTAATGTATAGTCACACAAAATGACGTTGATGTTGATTGATCCAATGAGCAGCATTTAAAAATGTGAACAGGAAATAGCGTTGCACTAGCGTGGATTTTTGTTTTCAAGCAGCTGATTTCTGCCTGCCATCCACTACACCACAGCCTGATTATGAAGACCGATTAAACATTATTCAACGGTTTATGTCTCACCTCTGTCTGTCTCAAATAACGTTGGAACCTCAACATCTGATCTACCATTTTTTGTCTCAGCGTTGCTTGGAGTGAACGCAAATTATTCCCTCTCTTAAAACGTGACGAGCATAGATATCAAACTTGTCATACAAGTCCGAAATAGTTACAGTTTTAACGCAATTCATCAATATATACAAATCGGTCTGCCATTTGAACATTATTAATTACTAGGGGTGTGAACCACTAATTAATATGAACAACGATGCCATGCGATTTCTCTTAATTTATAACAATACGATAAATCGCGATACAATGCAATACGATACAATTCGCAGATTTGACAGAACCCCCCTTCCCACAGACACTCAGAGGACATTCAAATAACAAACAATATGACTTTCAAAGTATAAAATGTATTGATTCATTTTTAAAACCGCAATTTCCATGTGAATAATTATAATTCAATTAAATGCAAATTAACGATTCATCATGATTCATGTCACACCGATGCAGTCGTATCGTGATGTTTGCAGTCATATTGTGACATTTGCATCACGATGCACTGGTGTGTCCTTACAGCCCAATTAAATACGCTGTTAACTGCTTGCAGAAATATTTAGTTTATATGTGGCGTTACTTTCTAACTATGTTTTGTGGTGCAAAATATTTAATTTTAATAGTGCACAAGTTGGAACTTAGTAGAGATTTAAGGCTTACTTCTTACTCATGCACAGCTGGTGAAACCGGCCTCAGGGCCCCATTTCCCCAAAAATATTTTAACACTAAGATCCTTGTAATGAGACTTATGCTGCTTTCAAGTGAGGTCAAGTTGGGAATACGTCACAACTCGGCCAACCGACTCGTTCACGTTCACATGCTTTATGGTCGGAAAATCTCCTGAGCTGAACCGTCAACTGAAATATTTCGTAGCCAGCCTTCTATGCTAGCAATCGACTAACTCGTTTTTAGCAAGAATGTGAATACCACAGGGAAGTTAATGGTGCAGTACTATAGTTATCACAGAATGTCTGTAGTTCGATATTTGTTGCTACGCTAGGGCTTTATTGTATGAAATGTATTACCCCTCACGTGGTATGGGAAATCCTAAATCGTTACAGCCCTACCACCACCACCACACAACAGCTCCAAACAGTCCAAGGCCATCCCACTGACCAATGCTGTTTTTGACCGGTCAAGTTGCTTAATTTGTCATTAAATTTAGGTTATTTAATTTTCACAATTATAAACTTGCAGTCTCCTACATGGCAGTGGCCCTGGTCAATAGCTCACCCTCCTCTTCAGTATTATAAGTGCATGTCAATCTCTGGTCAATTCTGTATCTGTGCGGTAGCTGCTGTCTGTGTTGTGCCTTGTGTACAATGGCATACCTGCCTGCCTGCATCGATCCCAAACAGTGCCATTCATTCTTAATTCCAGATGTTACAGAAGAATTTGAGATGATGAAGCGATGCTGTGACACTCTCGACCTCCAGGTTTTTTAGTGACTGAAAGAGGTCGGATGGATCCAGATGGATCAGAATTATTAAATGAAATGGAGATCACCGTGGCAACCTGTCTCATCCAAACATTGAGGGTGCTGTCAAATATGACCTTATGCATTATAAAAGGTATTTGTGTCTATTTTACTTTGTTAACGCGTACATCCAGTTATTCTCAGAATGATTAGCAGAAATCTACCACCAGAGAGGGTGTGACTAATTGACTAATAATTAATTTAGCTTTAAAAACTCTGTAAGAATTTGATAAATTAACCGGAGAGTTCTTTTATAACTTTAATGCCAGATTAATACTGAACAGTTAATAAATCCCAATATCTAATCAGTAGGGGATGGCAGTTTAATTAGCCCTCTTGTTATCTTACTCATAACTCATAAGTATGTATTGCTATATTAAAGAGCAGTTATTTGTTAGTGCCATGTGCATATGCAGCTAGCTACCTGCTGTAAGTTACCTACTCGTTTCTGCTAGCAATTCAAAACACAATAAATGATAGATGCACAAAGGGGAAATGTATATGATATTTTAATTCATTCACTGCTTCACTGCACCACAAGGTCACAGATTTCCAGCCCAGGTGGTCTGAAATGTGCACATGCAGTAACAATGCAGTTTGCTTTTAGTATCTACAGTCAGGGTATGAAATTTACTTATTTACCCAGTGGCCAGAGTGGCATGTGGATTCTAAAAATTACCAGCCACATTACCTATTACAATATAACACAACCTGGTTGGTTACCTGCCAAAGTGGCTGCTAGAGTAGAACATCTACTAGCCACAATCAAAATGTACCAGCATTTGGCTGGTAGCTGGTGTTAATTTCATACCCTGTCTGCAGTAAGATCATGAGTTCAGTGATGTTTGTTAAACCGCTTCATATTCATTTCTTCTCCTGTCACATTAAACTTGTTCGTCATTTTAAACAGAAACAGATATTTTCTATGCTTTTTTTTCAGTGTTGGCTTTAGATTTGTGGATTACAATATAATCATAATATTTCAGAGTGTGATGTGGGATTATAGTGGCTTCCTACAATTTTTTTCTGAAAACATTGTTTTTTAATTAATCAAAAGTACTGCACTGACTAACTGATTTCAAAGTTCAATGACCAACCAAATATCCCAAATATATCCTTTTTTAATGATTGTTTTATGTATCATTGTTCCTATTCCTAAGAGGAGCTGTTCATTTGTTTGAATCATGTTAAAAAGCTGTAAGGATGTTGATGGAAAGCATTAGCTAAATTTAGAGAACAGAATTGCATCAATATTTCATATCAAAGTAAGAACTGTTATAATCTGCTTTTACTCTCATTGATTTTTATTAAAATAATAAAGCTGGCAACATTTCTTCTTCTTTGACTCATTTGTTTAAACAGAAAATGGGAAAAATTCACTGAGGTCCACTTATTGCCAATACTACTGTTCTGCACAGTAACCTAGTGCTGAAAACACCAGAAAACACAACCTGAGCCTCTTGTATTTAATAAGCAGTCTGGACAGAAGGGAAGACACACAGCAGTTTCTAATGAGGCTATAGAACGGGTAGTATTATGTATTTCCCTCTCTCATAAGTGCATACAGTATACACTGAAAAAACATTTTATAAATGTATAATGTGAATCTCTATGTCTGCAGAAACATTATAAAAATGCATATGATTTCATTTAAAAAATACACACTATTTGATGTCCATCAATCCTATGTCCATTCCAGGTTATAAAAGAGTAACTTTCTGGAGTTGCCTACCTGGACTTTGGGCACCAGTCTGTCCCGGTCAGTCCTCAACTGCATGCAAAATTGCTGGTGGTCAACTGTCATGTTAAGAAAAAACTGTTTAATTATTACAAGTAGCTAAGCCATATAACTTTAAAGTGATGTAAGGTTACTTAAAAAACTACTAAACTGTAAGCGCCTAACGTTACTTCACGAACCGCAGTTGTAGGAGTCGGGATTGCCAAGACCAACAACTGATGTTCATAGTAAATTTGCCCTGTAGCCTGTTTGCTTTAATTAACGTTATCGAACGGTACATTATTGTCACGGCATAGAGGATGTGTTCATACAACTCTTAAGTCGCGTCCTGGATCTATTGTTTATTCACACGTGTATTAAACTATTTTTTATACAGTCTATGGTATGAACATGAACATTACTTCAGACTACAGGCCTATTTCACGTCGCTATGGTAACAGCTTCTGTTCCAGCAAAGCCGTGTATGACAACTTCCGTTTGTATCAAGGGCAGCTAAGATCACACAACTGACATAACCACAGAAATATACTTTACTTAAGTTAGCTAATGGAGTTCAAGTCTTCCTTAAAAAAAATTACCTAAAGTGGACATGAACAATGTTCACCGGCTAACGGACATTCACAGTAACACCAAGGGTCGAAAGTAAAGAAGGGATCCAATACGGATTTTCCATACAGACATTTTTGCTGGCTTAGTGGCTAGCTAGGAAAGGCTTATCCCCAGCGAGAAACAGTCGCACTAATAGTTTGACGGAACCACGTGCATAATGGTTCTGTTCAGTGATTTGTATTTATTTATGAAAGAATAAACTCCGCAACCCTGTGGGTGCATCTCAATGCTCAAAAAATTGCACCCTCCTTTCCTCCACTACCACCTCCTCTACTCCTTTCCTCCACTACCACCTCCTCTACTCCTTTCCTCCACTACCACCTCTACTCCTTTCCTCCACTACCACCTCCTCTACTCATTTCCTCCACTACCACCTCCTCTACTCCTTTCCTCCACTACCACCTCCTCTACTCCTTTCCTCCACTACCACCGCCTCTACTCCTTTCCTCCACTACCACCTCCTCTACTCCTTTCCTCCACTACCACCTCCTCCGTGCTCTGGAAACTGATCTTTGTGTTTTAATTTGATGTTGCTGATTACATCTTAATTACGTATTAATGGTTACATATTAATGAATGTCGACGCAAACGGCAATGTCAGGTACATTGTATACTGTGCCAGCAAATACTTGTACTCGAAACGTTCAGGCAGTTTTGCATACTTCCGGGTAGGAGAGGAGTGGTAGTGGGGGAGTGGAGGAAGGGAGGAGAGGAGTGGTAGTGGGGGAGTGGAGGAAGGGAGGTGGGGAGTGAAGAACATTGGGACGCACCCACAGAGTTTTTCACACTTAGCTTTCGCGTATCTCCAGCACCTGTGGTCTACACAGTATAGTGTGCAAACATTTATTTACTATTAAATCGCTATTTTATATTACATGCGTATAAGCGTCTGTGTACCTGGGTCCAGGTACGAACAAAGTACTTCCGTATTGGTCCTCTCTGATCCACATCCAAAAGTGCTCAGCAACGCTCTGAACGGCTCAGAGTGAGCAAAACTGAGCAACCCGTTAAGTGTGTTCACCGTTCTGAGCAAAGCGGAGCCGCTCAGTTACTTTCCACTGTGTGGAACTGAGGAGGGAAGTAGTAGTGAAGGAGGTGATGTATGCGCACACGCACACACACACACACACACACACACACACACACACATTTCCTTCATGACTCATGAGCCTTTCTCTTAGGACCTACAACAAGTTGTTCCCTAGCAATATTTATGCCCCATTGTATGGACACACCACACCAGTCACAGCTCAAACACATTGGAAGGCTTGGAAAACAACAAGTGAAGATTACCTGAGTTTGTCCCTTCAGTGAAAGACGGGTGAGTCCTTCAACAGTTCAACTATTTACTGCATAATTGTATAATTATACTCTCTATCTATTGCATGTTGTTGTAGTTCTACATGTGCATGTAACGTCTGGACTCAGAAAACCCAATAGCAGACCAGGATCAGGAAAAGAACGTAGTTTAATATCAGTCCAGAGGTCAAAGTCAGGTAAGCAGAGTAAATTCCAGAAAATTGAAAACCAATAAACAAGCAAAAAGTCAAAAGACAACTCATGACGATAGCGGTTTCCCGGAATTTGGTCATGTAGAGCAGTCATCTCATTATCCTCAGCACGCCTGATGAGGGGAACGAGGTGAGCTAAATAACATACGCCTGTAGAAGACTGTGGCAGGGCCGTCAGAGCCATACCGCCACAGACTAGAAAAACACGCTCTGGCAGTGAGACTGGGTGTTCTTCTGATTCAATGCATTCAAGTGTCTCATTACAGAAACTTTTTCCTAACAAAAAAGAGCTAGTACTAATAGTTTGTACCCAAAACCATTGTGAAACTCCTGTTAGGGCTACAACGCAAAGGTGAGTAGACCCTCCTTGGCAACGGGTATGGCTAGCATTATACATACGTTTTACACAGTCAATCATTTTACATTTCAATCCTGCTATAGTTAAAGTATTTCTCCATGGCACATAGGTTACAACAGCAGAACATGCCAAACGAGGAGATGCAAACTTTACTGCAGGGCAACTAGTTCCTCGGATAACCCACGAACAGAGGGGGATGCACTGATGTATGGGAAATAATAAATAACAAGAATAATAATGAAATAAATATACAAGACCGACAGACAGAAATACAGAACATAACATTGCAGGGTTTTTCCTGGCAGAGAGATGGGTCTTGGCGGTACGTAGCCTATGCGAGCGCACGCAGTGCGCCAGCAGCAATTCTTTTAGCATTAATTTTACTGTAAATACAGTTTATGGAGTACAAAGAGCCCATGTAGGCTTTGAGGGTAAAGTACCAGTTGGATGTGTTTAGGGGTTGTTAAAGACTTGTTAAAGACATTGGTGGATTGTCTGGAGCCTGTGGAGGCCGTGTGGGGGGGGGGGCACACGGGCCGTTCTATAAGTCCTGGGGGAATGTGTAGTGTAGTATAAGCACGCATTGCATCTCAAATGCATAGAGCAGCGTTCTCTGCCCTTGTGTTCTTGGAAGCGCCGTCTTGCAAGGACACTTGACAAGAACATTCTGCACAAGAACACCGGACTTGTTGGTATTGAACCTCGGCCACACCTTAATGAAAGCCTTTCCGGCTTGACTGTATATGTGGGTGTAGTAGGCGAGTATGTGCACTCCAGGGAGCGGCTATTGTTTAAGTCCTGCCGTTGGACTTTTCCGCCTACATCTATTTTCCAAGAGATGATACATTAAACTAGGGATGTTCCTAACGACTAATTTCCCTGACGTTTAAACGGAAGTTTAAACCTAGACTAGTCGACTAGTCTAAAAGTAAGAAAACACTCAGAAAAATTGAGCACAATTTAATCTATAAGGTTAAACATTGTCCGAAAAAATATTGCGTATATTATAAGAGCCATTTGAAACCGTTAATCACATTCTTCAATAACCAAATCGCATTTAAAATGCCGCTGAAATGTGTGGCACTTTGCGCCTTGCATTATGAACATTTCACATTATCCTACAAAACATGACAACTCACTAAATAAAAGTTAACAAAACGTTTTTAGGAAACGTGCCTGATTATTACAACGGCATTTTCATTGGGTGAACGGGATCGCATAGCAAATACAGTAAAAAATAGTAATCGGTCATCAGAAAAACTACCAATAATAGGCCCACAAAAAAATAACAATTAGGCCTACTGATGGACGTGACATTAGATTAGTTTTATTGGACTATTCAACAACGCGATAGGCCTACTTACTCTTTCCACCTCGCTGGTTTAACTTGCAGGGCAAACAGGCTAATGCGTTTTGTTTTTTTCCTTCGTTTAAAATTATTATTATTTTTTAATCCGCCGTTGTTAACATAAGAAACGGATGCTCGTTTTTTTATAAAGCAACATATAACCAGGAAAACATGACATTTCAGTGCAAATTATGTCAATATGTAATTTAAATGTGTACAGTAATAAAATAATAAGTTTAACCGACTAGTATTTCTGGTGCCGACTAGCGAGGGTAGCAACGTTTAATCGTCTAGTCGACTAAACGCGCACATCCCTACATTAAACCATGAGACAGCATTGTCAACATTTAATGTATGTATTCAGTGTTGAATGCATGAGTGCATCCATGCAGTTTTTGTCAGTAAAACAGAAAGGAGCTCCCAGAAACGTCCCAAACACATCTTAGGCAGAGGAGCACGGATTGGGCAATTCTTTTTCCGAAAGAGATTGCCAGTGCATCATAAATATGACTCAGAATGGTTATTTTATAACAAAATACACCCAAACCATAGTAAAACAGCCGTACAAAGAAAATAGACCAGGTACGGAGAGACTCAGGAAAGACTGCTGCTTCCTGTTTTGTAGTGGTAGTGTATCTGCACAGGTGCTATCTACATAGCCAGGTGCTAGCGACAGCCTGATATTAAACTTTGTTTATGTTCAGGGGGGACTTGCTAGAGCTACTTAATCGGGTATAGGATTGTTTTCCACCTGGTAGTGTTTTGTGCTATCTATTTTGTACTTTGCTGTTCTCTCGGAGACAGTCTTTCTTTTTACTTTTGTTTTGCCAACCGCTAGCCGAAAGACCATATTGCACCCAAAAAATTATATTAAATTAATTTGGATATGATTTTATTTGCAGTTCTCAATTATTGTCCTTTTGGCTGTCGTGATTTCTCGGTCCGTGAAATCATTTTGGCGGTCGCCAAATAATTTACTATGTAGGAAAACCCTGCATGTGATAGAACTGAGGAAATAATTGCAACTGGTTATGTGTCTTACCTGGGATGTGTACCGACACTGGTTGTCTCTATGGCCGTTCATACAGTACTTGGCTATTTACAATTCTGGTGGCTCAATGCAAAATATTTTAGAATTTTTTTTAGCCAATCTTAATTGTTTTGAGAAAGTTATCCTCTGAAATTGCATTTTTATAGTTTGATAAGTAATTTTTCTAAAAGTTTTTTTGTAATTTAGTATTTAGTAAATTATGCATGAATATATCAAACTGCTTTGGCTAGCTGGTTTACAATCACAGTCAACATTCTGTCTCATTCAGATATGCAGTACCATACCGTATTTCATAACAACCATTATGACGGTGTGATTCTGCTAAGATAAAAAGAAAAAATTATTAATGTTCAAATTAAAAAGCCAAGTCACCAATAATAGACTTTTTACCATTAAATACTTGACCCGTTAAACTGAACATAGATTTTATTAAAATTACTACTTACTGACACAGAAAAAATAATATTTTAGCCAAAATTTTTCTCTCGTAGAAACTATTAGCTTAAAGTAATATAATGTAATAAAACTACCTGATTTTCTTCTGCAGGCAATAAGCAGCACAGGAGAGGACTGACTCTCACTTTTAAAAAGGGTCGCTCCATTAGTGACGTGTGTATGTGATTGGCATGAGAGTATGAGAACATGTGTTTGCTGAGGCCGACCATTGGTCAGCTGCAGAAAGTGTTTCCTGACAGAACTCTGCTCAGTTCTTTTAAAATAGTGTGGATTTTAAAGTTGGAGACAAGCAGACACATTCTTTGGATTGAACCTCACTTGCAAAGGCCCCGGCACCCTTCATGCGCCACAATATTCAGGCCACACCTTTTCCCGTTTCTTACATTTTCAGACCATATGAGCATTTGGCAATAATCTTAAACATAAAAAATTTACATATATTCCAAATGACATTCAATATGTCGTGACTCTCTCAGCCAGTTAAGACTTGATAGACAAATAAAGGCGAGTCACATAATTAGCGCCATGGCCTGGGTGTTGAATTTAAGTGTGCGCTTACATTATTTTCTCAGGCCATTGAAACCTAATCTGACCCCATTTTCCCCTCAGAGAAGCACAGGGCTGAGGAGACCGTTCCAGAAACTGCCCCCATGGCTGAAGCAGGTCCTTCTTCCCAGAATGCAGACAATCAAACAGGCATTTACGAGTGTAAATCCCAGGGATGCATCTGCTGCAAGCATATATTGAAGGGCGCTATTGCATTTCAGAGCACAGCTACAGGAAAACAATACAGCATCACAGAACATCTGACTTGTAAGACACCAAGTGTCATCTACATCATCCAGTGTACAAAATGCAACGAGCAGTATGTTGGGAAGACGTCAACCATACTGCAAAAAAGATTCACAGGTCACAGAAGTTCCATTAGAAATCGCCAACATCAGCCAATCTCTGATCATTTCAACAGCGATGACCATACTCTTGATCATCTGATTATATATCCAATTGAGCAGGTCAATCCTTCCACAAACTTACATGAGAGGGAACTCTACTGGATCAGAGAGCTTGACACAATAACCAATGGATTCAATTTGGGGCCATATAAATGTGGTAAGAGTGTTTTATGTATGGATTCATATGATTAAGTGGAGGAGGGCTAAAGTGATTTGGTGGTCCAGCAAATTGAATGTAGATACAAATTTTAAATACGAATATCAGTGTTGACAAAAAATTGATGCTTTACTCTGTAAAATATTGCCAAGAACCTGGTACAACCAACAGTTAATAGAATATATAGACATGGATAACAAATACCACTTTTGCAATGTTTTTAGAATTGCATTCTCCCAATAAGTGGTATATTTTTAGAAATCTGACTTCATCCAAAAATAATATGTATGGTTTGTTAAAGGGCCATTATAGTCTAAGATTGAAATGACTACTTTTGAAACAAATCCCTTTTGGTCCAAAATGACCTGATTTGAGTGGGATTTGGCCAATTTTTCAGAAACTCTGACATCATAAACTGAACAAGAGGGTTCAGGGGTATCGCCAAAGATATAAAATCAACTAGACTACTCTTACTGGAGTCCCAATTCACTATTGACAGCCATGTTCATCATGACCAGTATAAGATAAAGTCCCCCTCAATCCCTGTATTCTTTACACAAGTTTGATTCCAGTGCATGTGCAGATGTGTGAAATGCCGGCCACTGTGACCTGTATAGCTGACATTTGTGCTGCGTTATTGAGGAGTGACACACATTAAATTGACAATAAAATACCACTCTGTAAACTTCCTGGAGTGAAATAGCTAGACACCACAACAGCAGAATCACTGTTAAGATACTGGGGTTAGTTTACACTGAGCAGAGCAGCTAACATCATCTTATTTAACACATAATATATAACATACTATGTTTTTTAAATTATTATTTTTTTATATTTAAAAAAAGCTCAGCATGAGCAAAGAAAAAAAACAAGCACAGTTGTGAAACCTCAAACTCACAAGTGTGGCATCAACATGTCTAGTATGAAAATTTATTTTAAAAAATACATGACTCTAACAAAAAAGCTTTCAATGTTCTTTTAAAGTAAGAAAACAGCAACTGGATGCAGCTGATGAAAGACCAGTGGGATCAGCCGAGGGTGAGTGACGGTTTTAAAAAAAATGTTTTATTAACACCCTCCACCAGCCAAATGCTGGTAAAATCTTGATTATGTACTATTTTATACTCTAGCAGACACTATGGCAGGTAATCAACCAGGTTGTGTTATACTGTAAAAGACCATTGTGTGAGTGAAGTTTTTGGGGGTATTCAAATATAAAACAAACATGTAACATTTACAACCAGGGTGTGAAATTAACACCCACTACCAGCCAACGCTGGTAAAAATCTTTATTGTGGTTGGTAATACATTCTACTCTAGCAGCCACTTTGGCAGATAACCAACCAGATTGTGATATATTGTAAAAGGTACTGTGGCTGGTAAAATGTTCAAAATAGCTGGTGATTTTTAGAATCCACAAACTACTCTGGCCACTGGGTAAAAAAGGTTATTTCATGCCCTGATTACTGTTATGTTCTGAGATTCTGTCTGTTATGTATTTTTTACTTGTTTATTTATTCTTATTATGTATTTATGTTTCTGATTATTTGTGGTTTCACTGTTCTGTGTTTTGTATTTCTGTCACTCACTGTCTTCGTCACACTTTTCGGGAGTCTGTGGGGATTTCGGTTTTCTTTGTATTTCCTCTGTTATGCGCTTCCTTAATAACTAAATAATACTAATTAACTAACAACCACTAACTAAACACTAAGAATTAGTGTCTACTAATCTACTAATGAATAACTTGTATATAATACTAATCTACTAACGCCATAGAATCAGGGTTTTCTACTAACTTACTAACGTGTACTTCTTTCCTTGCTGCAGCTGTCTCTCTTTTCTATCACTAATTATCTTTCTTTGGTTCCTCTTAACTACAGCTGACTCTCGTTTCCACTTTCCTATCCCTTATTGTATGCACTTGTCTTTAACTACCCAGTTCATGTTCAAGTCGATGTGTTGTGTAAATCCGGTCCCGCGTATTACGTGTTACCTTGTTAGTGAATGATCAGCTTCCCTCATTGTTTCATTACGCTCACCTGATTGTCATTATTATTATTATTATTATTATTATAAAATGGGTTGTTATTACAGCCCTAGATGCTGATTTGTTCAGAACGCGCTTTACTACGACTGGTTCGAAGTGCCGCTCGGAAGGTAAAGTAGCGTTATATCTAATGGTAGATGTACGTTGGCTAAAGGATATACAGTGTATTCTCCGAACAAATTAGGTGGATAAAATATTTTATAAGTAAATATAAGACTAAATCTAAAATATAAACTTCTTTGAAACATGTATATTTAATAATAATCGTTATATCATTGAAAATAAACGGCACACTCTTTAAAAATGTTAGTCCCCCTCCACCGTGAACTCTGTCTCGTGATACAAATTGTAACGTTAGTTGAGTGTGCCGTTACATCCCTACCATCCACCCCAAACCCGCCCCTGTCTGGAGTCACACCATAATACCACCCTGCCTACAAATAAATCCTGGGGAAACACGGAGGTGTCTGTGATATGATGTTCAGAAGCCATTTTTCTAACACAAACACTTTCTTTCCCCCCCACACCCTCCCCAAACACACACTTTTCCAGCTCCTCAGAAAGGTAAAAGGAAACACGATGGGATTGGTGAGCTGACATCAAAGAGGAGGAAGGGGGAAAATAAGAGACAGTCTGTGTTTTCATATGAGACGGAAGAACTTCTCTTAACCTGTGAGTATCTTATACGCAACAAAATGCACCCCACATTAGTAAGGAGCCACCAGAACCCTTCAACGTCAAAACACGGTTATGTTTCCATTTATCTGTTCAGTATCGGTGCAGTGATGACATGTAAAAGTCAAACGTCTAACGCATGTTTTTCACTGTGATTCCACTGCGTCTCAACAGATAAAGATGCATTAGAGGATGGAAAACAAGCCATGTCTCAGATTTACACCAAACTCCAAAGTGTTTCCTGCAGAAAGGAACAGAGCAAGACATTTCTGAAAACGCTGAAGTAAAAAGTTCTTGTGTCATAAAACTTTATACATTTATTTGAAATTAATTTGAGGTGCAAGCCCTTGAAATTTGAAATCAATGTAATCCTGTAATCAATGAACAGAACGCATGTTTTGAACATGTTACTGCTCCTTGTCAATGCCAGCTGTACAGTATTTTATTAAAACAAGATGAATCACTTATCTTCAGTATAAGAGTCTTAAATCATCTGTAATAGGCCCACACATGACATTAAGTGAAGTAAGTGTTAGGTAAGTGAAGTTAGATTAGGCTACACGTAGTGAAAATGTGGAAATGCTATAACTGCTTCAAAAATACTTCAGCACCATTTCTGAACACAAGTAAGTAACTTGGGTTACTGGGTTATTAAATCTGTCCAACTCAGAAGTGTGTCCTATCCCTGCAGAACGAAGATATCAGATTTAAAAGAATACAGCCCAAAAGAGAAAATTTACATCGGACTCTTTGGGAAGACGGGAGCAGGGAAGAGCTCATTGATCAATGCAATTGTCAATGAAAACGAACTTCTACCTACAGACAGCTTGCATGCCTGCACTTCAGTCTTTGTGCATGTGCAAGCCAATACTGATTCCAATAAATACAAAGCTGATATTGAATTCATCAGCACAAAGGTAAGCAGATGAACACAATCCTTATTGCACAGCAATCCTCATACACTGCCTGGTCAAAAATAAAGTTGCCATTGCACCGTCATGCATAGTGCCCACAGTACAAGCCTCTGGGGGCAGTGTTATGATCTGGGGTTGCTTCAATTGGTCAGGTCTAGGCTCAGCAACGTTATGCAGCAATAAAATGAAGTCAGCTGAGTACCTGAATGTACTGAATGACCAGGTTATCCCATCAATGGGCATATTCCAGGACGACAATGCCAAGATTCATCGGGCTCAAATTGTGAAAGAGGGGTTCAGGGAGCATGAGGAATCATTTTCACAGATGAATTGGCCACCAGAGTTCTGACCTTAACCCCAATGAAAGTCTTTGGGATGTGCTGGAGAAGACTTTACGGTGTGGTTCTCGGCCAAAAATGAACACAACTCTGAACGGAAATAAATGTTGTGACATTGTATAAGGTTGTCGAAACAATGCCACGACGAATGAGCGCCGTAATCAAAGCTAAAGGCCGTCCAACTAAATATTGGTGTGTGCAACTTTTTTTAGGGCCAGGCAGTGTTGTTATGACAGTTACAAGGCATAAATGCACTACAAACTCAAGTATGACTGGCTACAAGGCACTACCAACTATGACTGGATCCCATAAATGGATCAACGCCAACATGTTCTACAGTATGTACTCTTACATGCAGAATGATAATACATGTTGATAATTAAGAAATGATTACTTCAGGAATGGAAATCAGAACTACAATACATGGCAGCATTACTCAATAATTCAGATGATGAAGATGCAGAAGATGATGAAATGGTCAAAATGGCAAAAGAAAAGATTGAAGCCGTTTATGGAAAAAAAGGACTGCGAAATTACAGCGAATTAGCAGAAGTCAGTGAGTTTCCTGAGATTCCAGCCACAGGCAGGAGCACGGAGAATTTTGACACTGTGAGTCTTACGTACAATAATATTTCAGGGTGAATGGACATCTTTTTTTACAGGTTGACTGTATTTTGGCTGTAGATTTAAATTGAATATACAAGCTACTACAATGTCTCTACAGGCCAAAGAACTGTCTCAATACATTGGGCGCTACATTGAAAGTGACAAAGAACCAGGGCAGAAGCGGTTTTGGCCTCTTGTAAAGCGAGTCACCATCTCCTTGCCGAAGTCGCCAGCTCTCCTGGAGGGGATTGTGCTCGTGGATCTGCCTGGGGCCGGAGATGTCAGTAAATACAGAAGCGAGATGTGGAAAGAGGTACCGTCAGTGTTTCATGATTTAATACGTTAACTATTTGGATTGTCCAGTCACGCTAATGAGCCCATACCATCGACACTGCACTGTGTCCGTTTAGGGAGCAGATAAGAGCACATTCAGGTCTAGCCAACTGGTTCCTACTTCCAAGGGCAACGCTGAAACTGACCAAATTATTTTTAAATCCAACAGTGTCTCAGCCAGTGCTCCTCTGTGTGGATTGTGAACGAGATAAAGCGTGCTTTGTCTGACAAAGTTGCCAATGAGATCTTTGATAAGTCATTGAGAACTGTTGCTGGAGGAGGAGAGTGTCACAATATCACCTTCATTGCCACCGCAACAGATGCCATCAAATCATCGGAGATCAGAAAGTTAGCTGCTATATTATTAATTTCTTTAGACATATTGAGTATACCTGTATACAGACCTATCATGTTTTTAATTCTGAATGCATTTTCAAATTTTACCAGGAAGTATCATCTCACAGATAAGGATCTTGATATAGAAAGTGACAATGTGGTCAGTAAAGGTTATATAAAAACATTGAATATTTAATAAGAAATATGTCATATTTGACATTTAATATTAATATATTTATCAGAATCCTGAGGAATTTGAAAGAAGAGAAAAACAGGCATGTATACTGTTCCGTAATGAAAAACTTAAAGAAGAAATCAGAGCTTTCTGGAAAGAGAAAACAAAGGTGAGTTCACTGTGATAGCTTTACTGTAACTGAAAATTGCTGCATCTTGCTTTTCCACAAAGACAACTAAACAAACTAATAGGAATAAAAGCATAAAGTATTTAAAGGGAAATCCACCAAAAAACAACATTAACCTCATTTAACAGATCAAGGCCTAACTCATTAAGCCTCTTTGTGGCTGGCCAAAACAATCTCTGAACAGAAATATCGGCAGTGAAAGATACGAGTTTGGTAGCGGTATACGTCAAAATGACGTACACCTCTACCCTTCCTCATTTTTGAAAAACTACAATGGGTGGGTAAGTTGAATTTGGTGATGAAATATATACGAAGGGGGGGCATTGACTGAGCCAACAGACAGTATGTTGCCAACACACAGTATGATCAGGAATGTTATAGTCTCGCCCAAAAGTTTTCTTCAAAATCATCTGGGCGAAAGTGCCTGCTACACACTTGCACATTCTTTAGCTGTGTCTCAGGTATATCAGGAGGATATTTAGCATTACCAATTATAGTCAGCATCAATTCTTACCTTCATCTTGCGATAGCAGGTAAAAATTAATTCCATTCAAACCCTTGCAATTTTCTCATACAGCGAAATGCCATTTTCTTTTCAGTAGCACGAAAGTATACTGTACTGAACACCATGAATCTATATTTTCATTCTTTGGTGGCTAGCTTGCTAGTGAGTAGAAGAAAGACTTCCATGCCAAATAGAAACACCCAGCCTGTCCGTTTGTATTCAGTAGTGGAAAACTATGAATGGCGTTGTCTGACCACTGCCCGTAGACCGTAAGCGCCCTCACCATTGTAGTCTATAGTAAAGCAGGTACCTGGAACATGCCCAGTAGTTTGGGGCTATATCACTGCACTCACTACAGGTAGAGAGTTGGATGAGACCCCATTGTAGTCAGGAGGACAGCTACTGTTCTACAAATAAAATATCATTTTTACTCCTTTGCGCAGAGGCTTAATTTTACCAATTTTCTTCTGTTTTGTACCGTTCTGTTGAAAGCTTAGTAACTCCAGATATCAATGTAACACAAACACCTATAATGCCTTAAATTAAAGAAGACCCTGGTACCATTTATTATCATGCCTTACATTTAATTATTTTCATAACTCCGATGTAAATTATGGGCAGTGAATGCACAACCCCCGATAAAACACGTTCCACCACTCTAGTGCGCATGTCTGCATGTGTACAAAATATAAAAGTGATATGTATTACTGCTCACATCCAGGCAATTTGAAATGGTGTACCTTGGTGTCCAAATTGTGTATCACAGTAATTCAGAAAATGATCAAAAACAGATAAACTCTTGACTAGTTGGAAATATATTTGCATCTGTATCATTAGATCATTTCCAACTTTTGCTGAATATTAGGGGAATGGTAATAGGTGTCCAAAAACCTACCCAAACCTTTCCAAACCCATGGAAACATATGCAAAGTATCCAAGCTATCCAAAGCACTACAAACATGAACACAGTTTTTGAAGTACATTATTATGTCCTATGAGGAGGCAATTAATGAGGGGAATGACCCTTAGATAATCAATTTCTTTGTCTCAGTTTAGTTTCCAGTGACAAAAATGCCCAACACAGCCCTGTTCTTGTCAAAAGATAATTTATTGCCAACCAGTCAGACTAACAATGTACGAGAACATGCACACAGTTTACAGCATAATATGAATTACTACAACTATTACTATTACAACTAATTATCTCCTATATAAACATGTGCCAGCCCATGGATTACTGTACGAAACAACTAGCTGCCGTGTCATCCATTTATGTCCCTATATTAGCTTTGCTGTTTCACCCAATGTAATGAATGGCTAGGCCACACATGAAAGCTTCTACTATAATGTAGTATAAATTCCCAGTAAAGTTACAGTCTAGCTGTAATAGATTGACAGCTCACCACCATTGTCATTACTTATGGTATACAAATCC
The DNA here is from genome assembly GCA_022702515.1 of Ilyophis sp. 1 JC-2022. Taxonomy (NCBI): domain Eukaryota; kingdom Metazoa; phylum Chordata; class Actinopteri; order Anguilliformes; family Synaphobranchidae; genus Ilyophis; species Ilyophis sp. 1 JC-2022. Next base: position 65,901,007 of record CM040406.1, read on the forward strand.
AAGTTGCCTCAGTCAGAGACTTTTTTCTTCATGTTTGTGATGTAGACTCCAGGGTCTATGTCACTTGGGTCAGTGCACAAAAGGGTTAAGAATATTTTGTACAAGTGCATTTCAAAAATTGCGAAAAAAATTACATTTTGAGGAAAGTCTTTCCTAGATGTAGGCTGTACAAACTCTAAGTACTATAACTCCACCCAGGCACCCACTAGGATATACGTTCACATTATGGAAGCCTGTTTTTTGGAAGCTGAATTTGTAATGAGAGCGGAACTACATGTAACAGCTTAACTATTTCCCAGTAGTGTCTAGTAGCCTAACTTCTTTTTAAAAATTTAGCTTTCAAGTAGTTACGTTTTTTTAACCAAGTACTGAGGTAGCGTAGAGAAAGCGACATGTCCCCCCAATTTAAACTGCCGAAGCAAGTAAAACAAAACAACACAAAAACAAACATTGGCACAAAGTCATGGATGATGAGTCTGCAGTGCCATAGCCAGAGCTCTCATCATTGCTTCAGTGTATCCGTGAGATTAAGCTAGTTCACTGTTAAGTTATTAAGTAATTCAAATCACCTTTTGTTAGTGTTTTAATAAACAAACTATCATTTTGTGAATGTTATTAATGAATTTTAGGTTTTAGCTGGTTGGTGAGTTTGTGGCTTTGGATTCATTACACGAGCAAGTTACAGAAATGTGTCTAGTTAGCTAACATTAGGTCATTCACTATTAAAACTGAACAATATAACTTCATGAGAACTTATCTTGAGCATTTCTCCCCTGAAGTCAACTTGAAAAAACCTGGAGCAAAATTAACTGTTAACTTAAGAATGAATACTTACCGTATGTTATTTAAAGAGGGACTGAACATGAAAACAGTAGCATTAGCCAACTTCTGGCATGGCCCATAGGTGACCTCATTTATGTTTCTTCATGAAGTAGTTTCAATATAGTATATAATATAATATAATATTTTTAAAAGTATATTTTAGTTAACTACTTTTCTCTTATTGGTAGGTGTTCCAGTGTTGAGTAACTGGTAGCTTAGCTATATTTTCAGAGTAGGTTCCCCAGCACAGCACATTACAGAAAAAACCATCTTTAATAATTACGTGTGAATAACAATTATAACACTTGATTTCAGAAATTTCTGTGTGGTAATGAAGGCCATTCAGATGAGTTCTTTGATGTGTACACTGTGAGTTCTTGGGAATTCAACAAGCCAACTGTTCTGGAGCGCAATGAAACTGGTAAAAAAAAAAAAAGTATATATATATTTGAGCACAAGGTGAAGAGAAAATAAATGGTTTAAATGTTAACTATCTGTTTTTCACTATTTACAAAGAATTGCCACATCTGCAGGAGCACATTAAGAAACTGTATGTCTCCCATTCCGAGAAGGAAGTGAAAGATTACGTATCTGATGTTTCTGGAATCATTTCACATCTTCACTTTTCAAAGGATTCCCTCAGTTCAAAGGTGTGTTTCAACTGCATCAATATGTATATTTTAATATATCTTTAAAAATATATAATATGACTTAGAACCAAAAGCACACGATTTCACTGCTGACAGTGGTTCAGCTAGGAGCTGTGTCTGAATTGCTCTATTAAAGTCAGTCTGCTGGAATTCTGCTGTGCAGCCAGCTAACTCCTACTGCAAGTTCAAAATACAGATAGCTAGCTTGTAAGAAAAATTAATTTGTGTTTTAGTGACTTGTTACACTGTTTCACAAAATTAGAAATGGATCTGATAAACAGCAAATGTCAGTTAACATATTTTGGACAGTGTGTTGTGTCAAAATATAGGTTATTCATTATTTATACATAATTATATATCATGTGTAGGACTTTCTATATGAAACAATGGTGTCAAAGGAGGGAGATGCTTTTCTGTGTTGGAAGTGTGTCTATTCCATGACACCCTAAGAGGCCCAACCAGCACACTTCAAATTTATGACCATGCACTCACGAGCACACATTCATGCCAAGGAAGGAAAAAACAAACTCGGTGATTTGTATCTGTGTGATCGGGTGGGGCATGGTCCGGAGCCAGGCACACAGAATGAGCTCATCTTTAACACTGGTAAATCAAGGACATGCGTGCGCATCCCCACGTTAGTGAATTGATGGGAAAAGCTATTTCTTAGGCAAAAGCCATATGGTAGAACAATCAGAGACTATTTCAGTTACATTTGTATATTCAAACATCAGAGTGATATACGTATCTTGATAAGGAGGTAAAAGGACCCATTCACACCTGCATACACACACTCACAGGGGACACATTTATGGTCCTAGATCGGCCAAGGGATAGTGGGGGGATCTTCTCAAGGAATGCCTTGAGGCTCGGTCATTAAAAAGACATCTGGCCCCCTAGGCTTGGAAATGTGTGTGTGTGTAGGTTCAGCAGCTAATAGAGTTTGGTAAACTTAAGGAAAAACATTTCCTTTGTTCGGCAACAAACATTTGGTATGAAATACATTTGACAAATAAGTTATCTTTCTTCATCCACAACCCGTTAGTATAAAATAATATGTTAGTGCACATAATGTTTCAAATCACAAAGGAAGGTTTTATGCTTGGTTTATAATTGTACATACCTGTGATGAATAACAATAAAAGGTTTATAGCTAGTATTATATAACCCATCATAGCAGGGTATTATTATGTCAATAACAACTATGGTCAGACCATGGCCAGACGGTCTTTGATATAATTAAATCATGCTATTTCATTTAAAGTATAATATAAGACAAAGGCCAATTGTAATGCTAAATAAGACCAGCAGAGACCGCTGGAGACCGTGGAATATATTCCCCAGGGGGGAGGCGCTTTCAAACTTTATGTCACGTTGGGTGTGGTTTGAAAGACGCATATAATGGGGTCATCGGAGTTGGCCCAGGGCTAGTGTTGTTTTGTTTCTGTCATCAACGGAACGGTGTTTACGTCTTGTGGGTGAGCATGATATTGACGGACTAAGACTGGACTGTGTGATTGAGAGTGTTTAATATTGTTTAATATGTGTATGTTTAGGCGATCAGCCTGGGTATGTATATTCATGCGAATTTATTTACAATAAATTACGTTATACCAGACTCTGGAAGTTAGTGTCTAATTGGGAGAAAGTTTCAATTACGTGTAGTGGAGTGATCCTGACCCCTCCCGACGGGGCGGTGAAAGGATTATTCTATTTTTTATACTACATAATGGCGAGCCAGCTTTTGGAGTGCTAACAGATAGCAGGCCTGAATGCGCGGATGTTCACACTAAAATCTCAGATCAACGGGCGCCAAGGGAAAAAGGTGAACAGAACCTTAATCTGTATTTTAGTAAATCGTTGATTCTCAGAGATAGTGTGTCCGCCGGTGCGGGGGGCCTGTGTGAAAATCTGTGCACAAAACAACCTAATTAAAATTCTGATATAGAAACACAAGGAGTGTAAGAAAGAGTCTGGGTTAACGATAGGCTGATCTAAATGTTGCGTGTTTTGTACTGTCTTATGGAATAAGCTGCAAAAAGCAAGAGGCCGCGCGGTGGCCTGATAAGATGAATTAATTTTTTTTTTAAAGCAAGCAAGAGGCCGCGCGATGGCCTGATAAGATGCAAAAAGTAAGATAAAGGGTCTGCTAGGAGGCCGCGCGGTGGCCTGATACCGCCTTTAATTGAGAAGCTGCAAAAAGTAGACGGCCGCGCGGTGGCCAGATAAGCTGAATTCAGGAGGCCGCGCGGTGGCCTGATAAACTGAATTCAAAAATTTAAAAAAAGCAGCAGGCCGCGCGTTGGTCTGATAAGCAAAAAAAGCAAGAGGTCGCGCGGTGACCTGATAAATAAAAAAGCAAGAGGTCGCGCGGTGACCTGATAAATAAAAAAGCAAGAGGTCGCGCGGTGACCTGATAAATAAAAAAGCAAGAGGTCGCGCGGTGACCTGATAAATAAAAAAGCAAGAGGTCGCGCGGTGACCTGATAAATAAAAAAGCAAGAGGTCGCGCGGTGGCCTGATAAATAAAAAAAAAAGCAAGAGGTCGCGCGGTGGCCTGATAAATAAAAAGCAAGCAAGAGGTCGCGCGGTGGCCTGATAAATAAAAAGCAAGCAAGAGGTCGCGCGGTGGCCTGATAAATAAAAAGCAAGCAAGAGGTCGCGCGGTGGCCTGATAAATAAAAAGCAAGCAAGAGGTCGCGCGGTGGCCTGATAAAAAATAAAAAAGCAGGAGGCCGCGCGTTGGTCTGATAAGCAAAAAAGTAGGAGGCCGCGCGGTGGCCTAATAGTCCTCTTTTTATACAGTAATATGGGGTTTACTGAACTGCTTTTTATACAGTAATATGGGGTTTACTGTAATACAGTAATATGGGGTTTACTGTACTGGCCAGATAGCAGTCAATGTAACTGCTTTTTATACAGTAATATGGGGTTTACTGTATTGGCCGGCCAAAGAACGAATGTGTGTCGACACGAGTATGAATGAACAAGCGCTGTGGGGGTGTGTATGAGTGATAAATCAGCTGAGTAGTTTAAAAGAAAATACCTGTAAATTGTTTAACCCAGGAGTGTGATTTAGAGAACTTAAGGAAAAGTTAAGCGCACAATTATTTGCTGTGTCTCCGAAACACATATCTACGATGTATGATATATTTGTAATAGCTTGTGTTATAATCTCAATGTACTATAAGATTTGTGAAGCTTATGATCAGACGCATCGTAATGAAGACCCGCCTGAAATAGTGTAAAAAGTGTGTGTACATAAATAGTAATAAGTGGAAAGTGATCTCATATAAAATTGTGTTCGCATAACGGAATTATAGTAGGCATGCAGGCGCAAGCGTTCTGGTCAGAGAAGTGGCTGTACAATTACAACTGTAAATAAAACGGGAAATTATTTTATAGTGGTGAAGTTATACGTGAGGGAAACTTGCATAGGGTTGTGGCAGAAGTCAAGACAACATAGAAGGAGTGGATGTGATTGATTCAATTTAAGTGATTAGTTAAATTGTTATATGATATGATACATATTTGCAGAGTATTTTGACTGGCTTGGAGTTCCGTGTTATTCAGTTCACTGTTTTCAGTTCGTGATTTGATTGAGTTGCAGACGTCTTGTGGGGCAATACAGGGCCGAGACAGCCTGTTTCAGTTTATTATGCTCTGATAGCATAGGCTACTGGCTACTGCGAATTCGCTGTGGAGAAGGTTTTAGCCTATGGTTAAAAATAAATAAATAAATAAATAAAAACGAAGTGTGATGTTACCATGGTAAGCGAACTGTATTTTTGTCCTTCAAAGTGTTACCTGTTATGCCATAACGGAAGGGTAAGAGATTAATTGAGTAAAGGCTCATTTTGTAACACAAGTTTGACGATTCGGTAACAATTTGTGGTAAAGATTTTAACTTTTAAGTTTTGTAAATCTAGAAGATTCTGCATACAGAACGGGGATGCCAATATAGAAATTTATACATATTAGCAGGCTTTAATTAAAGTTAAATAAATAAAATAGAATGGCTGATGAGGTGAAAACAGGAAAATGTGCTTAAATGTAGAAGGATGTGAAGTAAATATAATGATTTCATGGGAAGGCTACATGGCAAACATTGTCATGAAGTACGAGTTGAACGCGTGAAGGAGGGAATATGCCGTGTACTGCCATTTAAAGGGGAGTGGGTCCACAGGTACGATTCTCAGATTACTTCACTTGCACTGGTATAATTCCCTGCTGCCCTGCTGGGACAAGGGTGAACCTACTGTCCTGCTAAAACATTTTAAAATAGAGGCAAATAGGAGTCGGGTGACAAATGGGCGCTCTGGTGTATAGGTACAAATTATGGGTATGGCGCGAATATCAATAGCAAATGATCACCGCCATAATGAAATTAACGCAACCGCTTGTGAAACTTTTCTTTGCGTTATGCTTGGCGCAGATGTGTTGTTTGCTACCAAACCCGCAATTTGCAGATTGTATCACAGATGTGTTCCACTAGCTCGGGAGCTTGCCAATAGAGGTCTGTGGTGCACATCGCAGGTATATACAACGTCACGCGTATAGAGCACATATACAGCAGTGTATGAGTAGGACGAATTTGAAGAGAATAAGTGACTATTTACTTTTATGGCCATTCTCGTCATCAGCACCCCGAATCTCATGAAGAAAAAGGTTTAATTTACCAAATAAAATAAAAAATAAGTAAGTAATGCTGGCCACTGTATTGATTTTAAACCTCTCGTTAATGGAGATAATGCACGCAGTCATAGTTATGGTTATACAGTTATAGATTCATGCTAACAAAGCAAACATTGAAATGTTTTAAAGCTGAACTCTAATAAGTGTGTTACACAATGAGGGTCACGGTGTGAGTTGCCATGATGATATGATAATATCTTCCCAGTTGGGAGGTCGGGCCGAGCACCGATTTCAATTGAAAGTGACCTTATTACATTTTCTATTGTCAGATATCGGGATTCTTAGGTAGGGAAAAATAACTTAATAAACGGAGTACAGCGTGGGTATTAACCACACACATGATTGCAGGTAAATTAATTTAGTATGTTTTTTTTATGTTCCCCGTAGCAACTTGAACTTTTAATAAACCCAAAGGAATAAATACAGTTAGTAACCAAGTAACATAGGCTACACACATATACGGAGGCGCTAGCATGTAGCCTACAGCAGCGACCGCAGAAATAGGCAATGAATAATTCTAACGGGTTTATTCGGAAGAAATAGAAAGAGCATTTGAAGTTGATTTATCAAAGCAAAAATCAATGTTATTCAGTTAATTGTTTGATTTTGTCTAAAAGTAATCAAAGTGAAACTCGGCAACGCGATCTCTCCTAAGGGGTTTGTCAGCTTAGGTGCACAACCGAAACAAAAATAAATAAATAAACTGAACAAACAAATAAATCCTACGCTGAATATATATATATATTGGATAATAATTCACACAACTGAGAGTAAAAATGGTCCTCAGACGAAATAATTGTGTTGAAGTGTCTGAAGTAAAAGCCCAGGGGGCTATAGAAGTGTGAGATCAAACCAAACAAATATAATAAATAATAATAATAATTCGTCAACATGATAAGCTTAATTGTATTCTAGAATACATACAATTAATATAATATGCTGAAAAGTGATAGGAATAGTCACGGACAAATGAAAGAAAATGCGGAAGTAAAATTCACATTACAAACAACGCAGTTTGAGGGACAACAGATGGCCCAAGGCCAGCAAAGGGGGGTTCCCGTTGAAGAGGACTAATAGGACAATAAAAAAGAAAAGATTAACAAAGTGTTCTTCTCTGTTTCCAGCAGGAACTGGGTGGTGGCTCTTAAGCAGCTCTACTCAAAATGAGAGCTGAACTAGGCCCCACTAATTATTGCTAATTTCTCCCCTTTTTGAATTTATGACAGGAACTCCAATGATAATTCCAAGGGTGAATTATCACTGCCGGTGAAGAATTACAGGGGATTGGAGTTAAAGTACTGTGTGACTAACTGAAATTGTCAGGTCTCTCTGCAGGTATTGGGCCCAAGAAGACAGAAGTGACACAACCTCGAGCAATTAAAAACAAAGTGAACACCATAGAAATATAAAAGTGTAAGGATGCGCATGGGCAGGACCATTGCGCAAGGAGGGAAGTGATGATTGTGAGGTTTGTGTGAGGTATAATAATTCTGAAAGTTATCAGTTTTTCCCCAATAGGGCACATTCGACCATAGGAGGGCCCATGCCGTTTGTATGAGGTCCGGACAATGGACCCCGTTTGAACAGCTCGAGAAGGATCTAAGTGAGCTACATGTGTAACACTTAACTGGAATATGCAAGATTGTTTTCCAACAGGGAAAAAGGACAGATGACATTTCCTTGGAGCTTAGGTGGAATACGCCCGGGGGATTGGGTGTGTATTAAAGTCTTCAAAAGAACCCAGACGTGAGGGACCATACAAGGTGGTTCTGACAACTTCTACTGCAATGAAAACTGAAGGTAAAACTGTGTGGTTCCACCTTAATCACTGTTTTAGAGTGAACGCGCCAGTACGCGCGCAGGGCAAGGTTGTAGAGAAATCAAGGGAAATAATGGAGAGGTAGAAAGAGGAAGGTGCACCTTCAGGAAGTAGGAAAAGTGAGGAAGCAAGGGAGACGTACAGGTGAAAAGGGAGTGGGATGTTTTGTTGTGGCTGTCGTTCAAACAGGACCCGACGAGTATCAAGATCAATACGGGAGACCCAGGAAGGCTGTAGGCAGTCCGCTTGACTGCCCGTTTGGAAACACACTCTGTGAATAGGGCAGGAGCGCGGGAAGAAGTGGATGAGGATGCTGTAAGCATCACCCGCAGGCTGCCCAACAGGTGAATGCTGGAACAGCTACACAAAACACATATGGTGCCTCACTGATGAAGACTGTACGGCGCCTTGCTGCCTGAAGAAAAGCGGAGCCAGATCACTGTGCTTCGAATGTGCTAGTAACCTCTCCACAGTGATGACCCTTTACGGTGTGCATAGCACCTGGGTTGAAGGACACAAACACTGAGTATACACATAGAGATGCATTACACAATCTGCCAAAGAAAGACCGGTGGCTGAGTGATGTGCTAGTAACCTCTCCTTTGTCCACTGGTCCAACGCCGAGGCTAATTGGACCAAATAGGAAGAAACAAACATCATCAAAGTGAGAAATATCTGATCTAAGTGCAAATGTTTTGTACTACCATTATTGATTGTGCACTAAAACCCATGGCTGATCTAGATATAGCTGCACTTATGGTAGTAAGTTGATGTGTTAGAATAAAGTATGTACGTGTTTTATACGAATCAGACCACATTGAATCTCGTTGTGAAATAAGGGCCGTGATTTGCCTCACCACCATAGGTTAGGAAAGGGTGGGTAACAAAGAACACACTTCTGTCAAAAGCAAATAAAGACTGAAGTTTCTGTGGAAGGGGACCACAGAGCGCATGTGATGGGGGACATGCTTGAGCAGACTGCAATATATTACCCACAAGTACTGGTCAGTGGCGCTTGGGCAAATCGGTTTTACAACGGCAGCATTTAAGCAGCAGGGAGGCCATTTGGGAGCCTGCTGAATTGTTAGGTCTCAGCGAGTCAATGAGGTCTGAATCAATTATAATGGAGAATATATAATCGAAAACAGTACATTCTTAAATCAAGGTGAAAATGTATGTTCTGTGTACCTACGCTAAACAAGCGCTAGATCAGTTAAAAGCGGCGGTCAGGCACCGAGGACTACTGACTGCGAGAACGTTGGTCTCAATTAGCTGTTTAGAACTAACTGTGTAAATTGTTAAAATTGTTTTGAAGTCATATGTATAAATTAATGACTAATCTGGAAATGAGCCTATGAAGGCTCAAAGGAGGGAATGTTGTGTCAAAATATAGGTTATTCATTATTTATACATAATTATATATCATGTGTAGGACTTTCTATATGAAACAATGGTGTCAAAGGAGGGAGATGCTTTTCTGTGTTGGAAGTGTGTCTATTCCATGACACCCTAAGAGGCCCAACCAGCACACTTCAAATTTATGACCATGCACTCACGAGCACACATTCATGCCAAGGAAGGAAAAAACAAACTCGGTGATTTGTATCTGTGTGATCGGGTGGGGCATGGTCCGGAGCCAGGCACACAGAATGAGCTCATCTTTAACACTGGTAAATCAAGGACATGCGTGCGCATCCCCACGTTAGTGAATTGATGGGAAAAGCTATTTCTTAGGCAAAAGCCATATGGTAGAACAATCAGAGACTATTTCAGTTACATTTGTATATTCAAACATCAGAGTGATATACGTATCTTGATAAGGAGGTAAAAGGACCCATTCACACCTGCATACACACACTCACAGGGGACACATTTATGGTCCTAGATCGGCCAAGGGATAGTGGGGGGATCTTCTCAAGGAATGCCTTGAGGCTCGGTCATTAAAAAGACATCTGGCCCCCTAGGCTTGGAAATGTGTGTGTGTGTAGGTTCAGCAGCTAATAGAGTTTGGTAAACTTAAGGAAAAACATTTCCTTTGTTCGGCAACAAACATTTGGTATGAAATACATTTGACAAATAAGTTATCTTTCTTCATCCACAACCCGTTAGTATAAAATAATATGTTAGTGCACATAATGTTTCAAATCACAAAGGAAGGTTTTATGCTTGGTTTATAATTGTACATACCTGTGATGAATAACAATAAAAGGTTTATAGCTAGTATTATATAACCCATCATAGCAGGGTATTATTATGTCAATAACAACTATGGTCAGACCATGGCCAGACGGTCTTTGATATAATTAAATCATGCTATTTCATTTAAAGTATAATATAAGACAAAGGCCAATTGTAATGCTAAATAAGACCAGCAGAGACCGCTGGAGACCGTGGAATATATTCCCCAGGGGGGAGGCGCTTTCAAACTTTATGTCACGTTGGGTGTGGTTTGAAAGACGCATATAATGGGGTCATCGGAGTTGGCCCAGGGCTAGTGTTGTTTTGTTTCTGTCATCAACGGAACGGTGTTTACGTCTTGTGGGTGAGCATGATATTGACGGACTAAGACTGGACTGTGTGATTGAGAGTGTTTAATATTGTTTAATATGTGTATGTTTAGGCGATCAGCCTGGGTATGTATATTCATGCGAATTTATTTACAATAAATTACGTTATACCAGACTCTGGAAGTTAGTGTCTAATTGGGAGAAAGTTTCAATTACGTGTAGTGGAGTGATCCTGACCCCTCCCGACGGGGCGGTGAAAGGATTATTCTATTTTTTATACTACAAGTGTTTCATTTAATATGCATGTCAAGTAAAGTTTTCGCTTTAACATCGGAAGTTACACTTTGTGTGAGTGTAAGTATTGCCTTTGTTTCAGGTTCAGTCTTCAAATTCCCTGGAGTTCAACCGACTTGAAAAGGATCTGAAAAAAATGTGCACAAATCTGAATTCAGCTTTGAACAAAGTTTACATCGAACTCCAGGACTGTCTGCTGATGGGAACAAGGGCAGCAGAGGAAGGCTGCCTGAGAAATGCCACAAAGAGTGTGCTGGAACCTGTGAGTTTGTGTTAGCTGGCAACCACCAGATTTGGGATATTAGTTGCCCAGTGGACAGCCATGTGAAATTAAGATTTGGGATATTAGTTGCCCAGTGGACAGCCATGTGAAATTAAGATTTGTCCATCCCTGCCATGGTATCCATGGTTTCACGGTAGGCAGACCAGTAAGTAATACAAATGCAATGCAATATAAATTAAGTTATATCAGCAAGCATACCCTCACATTTGCAATCACATGCCCCAACACCTCATTATTTAGAACCTTCATTAATATTCGTTTTTACAAAACTAGTGAAAACTAGGAGTGGGACATTTTACAATTTTATCTAGCCGTTTTGTCCTTGTGTTTACTTGGTTGCTCTTTTTGTTTGTTTTTATAACTCCCAAGCGGCTTGTACAGCGATAAAGAGAAGGCGATGCACTAATGGCTTTCCATACATGGCGATTTCTCGTTTGTACTTGTGTTTTTTTGTACAGAGAGGGTCTGATAACAGAGGCCACCACAAGACGCTCAAAGCATTGTGTAGAAATGACGGATATTACCGGTCTGGCGGCAAAGTAGGGGTAATTGATCTGAACTACACTCTGTCAGAACCCATGTACAAAAAGATGAATGAAAAAAACCTCTTTATGGCAACTTTTGGGTGAGTGACTTTTGTGTTTATGAATCATGTATTTTAGGCCTATATCTTGTTCAGAGTAAACAATCATATTTCAGTTCATCTTCCATTAATTTGGTCATTGACCACAATGCACTCTGAAGTATGTGCTGTCAGGGACTGTTTATTTTCACTCTGGTGTCCACCAAACACAGTCAAGTGCATCAGAGGTGTATATTTCATGTGCTGTTAGCACAGTTAGACTGCAGATGCACAGTTAGACTGCAGATGCACAGTTAGACAGCAGATGCACAGTTAGACTGCAGATGCACAGTTAGACTGCAGATGCAGTTAGACGGGAGATGCTCTTGTGTGATCACACAGGGACACACCTGCTGATCATATCCATATCCCACTCTTCATTGGAAATGCCCACTAGGGCTGTCAGCCATAATCAGCACGGGCTCAGTCAGGATTCAATACCAGATTCATTGGTACACTGAAAACATGTACATTTATCAGCAGAACATGCCACTCAACAGCCCCATATTTCTGTGTTTTGATTATGTCCAATTATCAAAAGAGCATCATAATAACACCAAAAAAATAATTTAAAATTGTCTTTCAAGCGCTGGATGTTTGAGAGCATCAATCAAAGGGATCTTCTCAAGTTTTCAAGAAGACTTCATTCGAATTGAACTTCTGAAATCTGAAAAAAAGAATACAGACAAATACCTGCGTCTGGTGTACATTAGAACAGAGGTGAGAAGGAACCTGTTTTAATGCATCTTCTTCTGTAGACATGCAGCTGTACCCATATCCCAGCATTGTTTTATCTTTTCTTACATTCTTACACATTAGACCTAATGCTCCATTACAGAAATTTTCAACTTTTTTCAACAAATTAACTGAAACATCTTCCTTTTCATGTCATCTAAGCAAAGAAAATTGCAAAAGAATTTGGAGAAGAAAATCCTAAAGCGAAAGAAGCGGATCTACGATTCCCTCAGTGATTCAATCCGAGACACCATGATCCAGACATATCAAGGTTTCCATTTCAATATTAGACAATCGGGAATTAAATAATCACCATTTTCACAATATTAATATGTTCAATACACTAGTTATTAGAAATTAATGCATTAATGTGTTTGTTTATTTTCAGAATGCTCTGGTATCCATGGGCGGTCTTGTTTAAATCTGATTAAAGAGAAACTTAAATCCAAAATTGAGACATCCAAAAAGGCCATGTTCCATAAGGCCATGGACAAACTGCTGAAAGAATTCAGTAAATTGCAGGTTAGTTTTCTCTGGAAAATCATACTTGCCTTTATGGAACACTTAATTATCCAAGGGGGTGGAGAGGGGGGTAAGTTAAATCAATGTGTACGGTATTGTTACACATGCGCACACAAGGTAAATTATAAAACAATAAGGAAATGTACTCATTTCAAAGCCAACAATTATTCATATCGGAATTCCTTGTGGAAGGGGGTGTGGTGGGTTAATTCAATGTGTATGGTATAATAATGCTTGCAAGGCAGTACCACCTTTTGTACTAACTTTTCATTACATTTACTTAGTTTGCATAAGCTACATATATAAGACAAATGTTTCTGCCTGATCCAAATACATTTTATTACTTTGATTAAGATCACAGGACTTTAGCTCAGATTTACCACCTTAATAAAAATGGCTTTACAACAGAAAATGATCAAATCTGTTTTTCAATAATTACTCAGGAATACCTTGTGGAAGAAATGAAGACACAGATGACAACCTCCTTGACGCTGGCCCTAAACCAGATACCAGATGACCTCACTGACCTCCCAGGTAACCAATGGAAACCAGTTTAGGACTGTAGGAGGATGTCAGAGGGCACTGTACTGCAAGCTCACCTGAACTTATTCAAATGTGGTGCTTTGTTTCAGATCAGGGGCGGGTTGCACCTGCTATTAGTAAGTTCTTCCTTAAGGTGGAACATGAAGCTCACACTACAGGCTTAGTAGCTATTATTTAGTTTACAACTAGTGAGCTACTAAATTTGGTTGCACCATGCATGTGTCCTTCTTAACAGAAGTTAGGAGATTGTATGCGCTTCATAAAGTAATGTATAGTCACACAAAATGGCGTTGATGTTGATTGATCCAATGAGCAGCATTTAAAAATGTGTACAGGAAATAGCGTTGCACTAGCGTGGATTTTTGTTTTCAAGCAGCTGATTTCTGCCTGCCATCCACTACACCACAGCCTGATTATGAAGACCGAATAAACATTATTCAACGGTTTATGTCTCATCTCTGTCTGTCTCAAATAACGTTGGAACCTCAACATCTGATCTACCATTTTTTGTCTCAGCGTTGCTTGGAGTGAACGCAAATGATTCCCTCTCTTAAAACGTGACGAGCATAGATATCAAACTCGTCATACAAGTCCGAAATAGTTACAGTTTTAACGCAATTCATCAATATATACAAATCGGTCTGCCATTTGAACATTATTCATTACTAGGGGTGTGAACCACTAATTAATATGAACATCGATGCCATGCGATTTCTCTTCATTTATAACAATACGATAAATCGCGATACAATGCAATACGATACAATTCGCTGCGATGTGACCGTGTGACTAATGTAACCAGATTTGTCAGAACCCCCCTTCCCACAGACACTCAGAGGACATTCAAATAATAAACAATATGACTTTCAAAGTATAAAATGTATTGATTCATTTTTAAAACCGCAATTTCCAATTCGAATTATAATTAAATTAAATGCAAATTAACGATTCATCACGATTAATGTCACACCGATGCAGTCGTATCGTGATGTTTGCAATCGTATCGTGACATTTGCATCACGATGCACTGGTGTGTCCTCACAGCCCAATTAAATACGCTGTTAACTGCTTGCAGAAATATTTAGTTTATACATGGCGTTACGTTCAAACTATGTTTTGTGGTGCAACATATTTCATTTTAATAGTGCACAAGTTGGTACTTAGTAGAGATTAAAGGCTTAGTTCTTACTCATGCACAGCTGGTGAAACCGGCCTCAGGGCCCCATTTCCCCAAAAATATTTTAACACTAAGATCCTTGTAATGAGACTTATGCTGCTTTCAAGTGAGGTCAAGTTGGGAATACGTCACAACTCGGCCAACCGACTCGTTCACGTTCACATGCTTTATGGTCGGAAAATATCCTGAGCTGAACTGTCAACTGAAATATTTCGTAGCCAGCCTTCTATGCTAGCAATCAACTAACTAGTTTTTAGCAGAAATGTGAATACCACAGGGAAGTTAATGGTGCAGTACTATAGTTATCACAGAATGTCTGTAGTTTTATATTTGTAGCTACGCTAGGGCTTTATTGTATGAAATGTATTACCCCTCACGCGGTATGGGAAATCCTGAATCGTTACAGCCCTACCACCATCACTACCACACAACAGCTCCAAACAGTCCAAGGCCATCCCACTGACCAATGCTGTTTTTGACCGGTCAAGTTGCTTAATTTGTCAGTAAATTTAGGTTATTTAATTTTCACAATTATAAACTTGCAGTCTCCTACATGGCAGTGGCCCTGGTCAATAGCTCACCCTCCTCTTCAGTATTATATGTGCATGTCAATCTCTGGTCAATTCTGTATCTGTGCAGTAGCTGCTGTGTTGTGCCTTGTGTACAATGGCATACCTGCCTGCATGCATCGATCCCAAACAGTGCCATTCATTCTTAATTCCAGATGTTACAGAAGAAATTGCGATGATGAAGCGATGCTGTGACACTCTCAACCTCCAGGTTTTTTAGTGACTGAAAGAGGTTGGATGGATCAAGATGGATCAGAATTATTAAATGAAATGGAGATCACCGTGGCAACCTGTCTCATCCAAACATTGAGGGTGCTGTCAAATATGACCTTATGCATTATAAAAGGTATTTGTGTCTATTTTGCTTTGTTAACGCGTACATCCAGTTATTCTCAGAAGGATTAGCCAAAATCTACCACCAGAGAGGGTGTGACTAATTGACTAATAATTAATTTAGCTTTAAAACCTCTGTAAGAATTTAATGTAACTTTAATGCCAGATTAATACTGAACAGTTAATAAATCCCAATATCTAATCAGTAGGGGATGGCAGTTTAATTAGCCCTCTTGTTATCTTACTCATAACTCATAAGTGTGTATTGCTATATTAAAGAGCAGTTATTTGTTAGTGCCATGTGCATATGCAGCTAGCTACCTGCTGTAAGTTACCTACTCGTTTCTGCTAGCAATTCAAAACACAATAAATGATAGATGCACAAAGGGAAAATGTATATGATATTTTAATTAATTCACTGCTTCACTGCACCACAAGGTCATAGATTTCCGGGCCAGAGTTTTGGGGGCAAGATGGTCTGAAATGTGCACATGCAGCAACAATGCAGCAACAATGCAGTTTGCTTTTAGTACCAACAGTCAGGGTATGAAATTAACTTTTTTACCCACTGGCCAGAGTGGCATGTGGATTCTAAAAATTACCACCCACATTAACTTTTACAATATAACACAACCTGGTTGGTTACCTGCCAAAGTGGCTGCTAGAGTAGAACATCCACTAGCCACAATCAAAATGTACCAGCATTTGGCTGGTGGCCGGTGTTAATTTCATACCCTGCCTGCAGTCAGATCAGAGTTCAGTGATGTTTGTAAAACTGCTTCGTATTAATTTCTTCTCCTGTCACATTAAACTTGTTCGTCATTTTAAACAGATATTTTAAACAGATATTTTCTATGCTTTTTTTTCCAGTGTTGGCTTTGTGGATTACAATATAATCATAATATTTCAGGGTGTGATGTGGGATTATAGTGGCTTCCTACAATTTTCTTCTGAAAACAATGTTCTCTTTAATGAATCAAAAGTACTGCACTGACTAAATGATTTCAAAGTTCAATGACCAACCAAATATCCCAAATATATCCTTTTTTAATGATTGTTTCATGTATCATTGTTCTTATTTTGCTGAAGTTTTTTACTGGGTTCAAAATAAAAATAAGAGGAGCTGTTAATTTGTTTGAATCATGTTAAAAAGCTGTAAGGATGTTGATGGAAAGCATTAACTAAATTTAGAGAACAGAATTGCATCAATATTTCATATCAAAGTAAGAACTGTTATAATCTGCTTTTACTCTCATTGATTTTTATTAAAATAATAAAGCTGGCAACATTTCTTCTTCTTTGACTCATTTGTTTAAACAGAAAATGGGACTCATTTTGGAAACAATAAAATAGTGATGCTTGAGAAATGTTTTTGCGACACCTTCCACCCTCCATCCATTGCAGTGTTCTCACAATCATCACCTTTCCAGCATTTAAATACAAATGAGTAATTATTTTACTTATCAGGATATCAAATGTGGATATGCTCAATGCATCACCAGCCTGTCTCCCTACAGTTGAAAGAAAACCATTCCCTTTTTGAGACATCTTCTGAAATATTTGTGAACGTGTAGTATTATGTGTTCCCCTCTCTCATAAGTGCATACAGTATACACTGAAAAAACATTTTATAAATGTATAATGTGAATCTCTATGTCTACAGAAGCATTATAAAAATGCATATGATTTCATTTTAAAAATACTCACGATTTGATGTCCATCAATCCTATGTCCATTCCAGGTTATAAAAGAGTAACTTTCTGGAGTTGCCTGCCTGGACTTTGGGCACCAGTCTGTCCCGGTCAGTCCTCAACTGCATGCAAAATATCTGGTGGTCAACTGTCATGTTAAGAAAAAACTGTTTAATTATTACAAGTAGCTAAGCCATGTAACTTTAAAGTGATGTAAGGTTACTTAAAAACTACTAAACTGTGTAAGCGCCTAACGTTACTTAACGAACCCCCAAGACTAACAACTGATGTTCATAGTAAATTTGCCCTGTAGCCCGTTTGCTTTAATTAACGTTATCTAACGGTACATTATTGTCACGGCATAGAGGATGTGTTCATACAACTCTTAAGTCGCGTCCTGGATCTTATTGTTTATTCACACGTGTATTAAACTATTTGTATACAGTCTATGCTATGAACACGAAGAAATTGACGCAGAACATTACTTCAGACGACAGGCCTATTTCACAATGTGCTACTAAAGAGCGTTTCCCAGAAATATATGCTATGCTCGTTTATTGAACATAAGTCTAATGTAAGCTTGTAGCTAACGTTATGTATCGTGTATGCCTAGCTAGGTAAGTTATCTTTCAGTGCAACACTCAGCTCTATCCTCTCTTTTCAAGCGTTGTTCAATCCACCCACATGAAGTTAAACTTTATCACAGGTTGCTTGTACAGTTCTGTCCAGCTTTGCTTTCTAATGTCAGCAGCTCACGTCAACTAGCTAACATGTCTATTTAACAATATTTCTGCGTTGATCGTGCAATTTTGGAAGTGATGATATACGAAACCAGAAGACCGCTTGACTTGAAATAGACCCGTTCGGATGGGGCACCAATAAAAAAAAAAAAAAAAAAAAAATAGATTAACGTTACCCTAAAGTCTGAAAGCCCTTAACGTTACCTACCGTTACAGTCGGGGACCCAGCAGATTTTGGAGTAACGTTACTTTCAGACGACAATACATTTCTTCTGCCACGATGTTCTGCCAGGATTTTATCGTTAGCAACTAACTTTACCCAACATTTGTCCACCGCTAAACATGTATCCTTGCTAACGTTAGCCGGTATGAAATATCGCTTAAAAACCACCTGATATAATGAATTTAGTTGGCTAGCTTTTGATAAATCACAGGATATGTAAATTAAATATAAAGCCAACGTCGGCTATATGTATCCCTTACTTCGACTCACTACCAGTGATATCTATAATTTGTCGTTTTATCGGCTGTTGTAGCACTAGCTACATGCTAATTGCTTAACGTCACCGCGTCGCTCATTTTTGAAAACCAACCGCTAGTTTTGTTCGCACTAAGGTCCACGTGCAGATTCAGAATTCAACAAATGCAAAAAGCGGTTCCAACCTCATCGAAATGATCGTTGGGTCACTGACAAAATAGGCTTATCAGGCATTGCAGGCAATCACAGCTGGTAGAAACCGGCATACAAGCAACGGTGTGAAGCAAAGAATAACGACACACTGCCGATTCAATCCGAGTTTTTTGTTATTAAACCAAGTGCTCGCTGATGTCAGCATGCTGGGAGGCTACCTCCCTATGAAATGGTTCTCTTGGGGCAGAGAGGTGCTGGTTTTCCACCCTCCCTTTACCTGGCATTCAGGTGTGAAGAGTCTGGAAATCTTCTTCTTGTTTTATAGCGGTTGGCATACAAGGAAATTGTGCATTGCGACCACCAACCAGATTGGAGTGTAGATCAGGATTAACGTATTAATGGTTAGATATTAATGAATGGCTTGACGCAAACCGCAATGTCAGGTACATTGTATACTGTGCCAGCAAATACTTGTACTCGAAACGTTCAGACAGTTTTGCATACTTCTGGGTAGGAGAGGAGTGGTAGTGGAGGAAGGGAGGTGGGGAGTGAAGAACATTGGGACGCACCCACAGAGTTTTTCACACTTGACATAAGAAATATGAATTGTATGTATGTATTCATCCTCAAAATACGTTTCACAAGAAATAAAATATGACTTATTTTTTGTGTGAAAACTACCTACACAAAAGTCATTGCCCCCCCATCCAAAATTAGATTCTTGCCCTCATGAACGAATAATCGAATCTTCTGACTCACCCCTAATATGTACCCATACTGTTTGTCTCCATGGCTGTTCATAGAGTACTTGTCCGTTCACAATTCTTGTGGCTCAATGCAAAATATTTTAGAAAAATGAATTTGCAGAGATGATGAGAAACTGTCACTGCTGGAAACAAATGCACTGATTATTATTAGTATATGTGGCAGTTATTGGTACAGCAGACACACACAACACAGTGTCTTACATGGTATCCAATATAAAGCTGAATATTAACCTTTGTCACTCAGATGAAATACACCACCTCAGTTCAAACCTGTAGCCATCTCACATTATGGCAATACCTACAAAGAGAATGTGTTTTGTTGACTGTACTATTTCAGAATCAGATCTACACTAATCTGAGATAACATGTCAACAAATTTTAAACAAAACCAACGTAAAGCGTCTTTAGGTTGGGCCAACTCATGTTGGAAATGGCTGTGGTGAACATGTATTTCAAGAAGAGGGAGGAACATAGGGTGATGTATAAGAGTGGAGGAAGGTGCACACAGGTGGACTATATCTTATGCAGGAGGTGCAATCTGAAGGAGATTGGAGACTGAAGGTGATGACAGGGGAGAATGTAGCTAGGCAGCATCAAGAAATAATTATAATGGCCATTTAAACAAAAAAAAATCCATCAATTAAATAAATGACTTGACCTCATAATGGTATTATTATTAGCTGTGATTTGTTTTATCGGCCGATACCGATCATTGACGGATACAACGATGCATCCCTAATGCATCTCTCTTCAGGGCTCGAAATTTACTTTTTTTCTTGGTAGCACTGGTGCTCCCAACTTCAAAGGCATCAAATTGAATGTATAAACATCCAAATATATTATAATATAAACAGTGAATTTACCATATATTAATATACCGTTTTGTAATTACATGCAACATCATGTCCTGATTAATTAAGTAGTTACTTATATTAATATTAGTTAGTGAACCTTTATGTATGTATATGACCCACATTTCAACAATTAAATTTATGCCCCACATATACATATAATTTATATATAATATATATATAATATATAGTATATATAGAATTATATATTCACTTAGTGACCTAATAATTATTTTAAACTTCAATGTCTTATATTTCTGGACTGTGCAAATGACAGCCAAATACATAAAGCTTTGTACAACTAAAAACTTTGATAACTTGAAACGAACACCTGTTAATTTCACATATTACTTTAATGTCATCAAAGAGTAACCCCATGTATATTTAATACTATTAATCTGCTTATTGTTAGTTATTTAGGGAATACAGAAATAAAATATTTAGCTATTTTACTAGGTTTATAAAAAGGAAATATATTTCCTGAGACCAGTGTAAATTTATATTATTTGTTGTTTTAATTAGGTGTGCCCAGCAACATGTTAAGTAGTAAATTGACTCGAACAGATTTATTTTAATTCAATAATTATGAAATGGGTATTCTATCAGATGTTAATATTTAGTTAATTTAACACAATACCGAAGTTTAATTTAACACTGAGCGTAGATGTGTATTGGGAATACACTTTGATGCTAAATATGCTAAAGATGTGCTGTAATTACGGTAAAAAGGCGGCAGAAAACTAATCGTTCATTACAAACAACCAATCAGACCTAAACCACCCACATAAAAGATAACGTTTGTAGGCTATTTGCAGATGTCATAAGCTACTGTTGGAATTGATTTGTTCTGTCTGGACGCTGCGGTTCAGTAAACATTCTATTTTGGAGAGGAGTGGGGATAACAAAGCATTAATTGTTATATAAATTTGATTAATAGTATGTCGTATACTCTGAGGTGAATAAATTAAATGCCCACATATAACATATGAATATATGCGTTATATACAGACATATTCTCGCTATATTATTTATTTAATATATCTAAGGTAAAATGTATAAAAGTCCCCTTGTGGGAGGAAGAGATAAGAAAAAGAAAGATGGAGGGGTGGATATGTGTGTATTAGCCATGCATTAGCTCGATCTAGCACTATGTCAGTCACACATTTCTCAGACAGGCATCACTCCACTCGCATCTTCGATTTCATTAAATTTAAACTTTTTTTGATAAGTAGTCTTTATACATTACTGTTTGATTTGTTTATATTATTGACATAAACACATACAATATATGTATATTTGTGTGAAGGTGATGTATGCATGTGTGTGTGTGTGTGTGTGTGTTTGTGTTTGGGGTGAGGGGCGGGGAGGTGGGCTCACCTTCTGTCATGCACAGCAGTATTTCACACATGGAGCACTCCCTTGGTCACTGAAATTCCCTTTTTATGCTCTGTGTTTTTAAACAACTATTATTCTGGTGATCACATTCTCTTCTCCCTTTTCCTTCTCTTGTTCTACCATTGCTTCCTCTCTTTGTTTCATTGTAACTCTGTGATTGAACCAGATTTCTTTCAAAATCCCTTGCTAGCATATATTTTTGTCTTTTTGTATTTTCTGTCAAGCCAATTAATCATGGCCAAAGTGTGCGATAAAGTTTTAAATCCAATGTATGAAATAAATATAAGTGTATCTGTTAAATAGCAGAAATTTAAATGTAATTTAAGTCATTGATTGACAAGAGTCCACACACCTTGTTTCCAAGACCAAAATTGGCGACTGATTGAAGGAAAACATCAAAAACTTGCCGGGTTGCTAACCGTGCGGCCTCCTTGAATTCCGCAAATTTCTCAGCAAACTGGGAAGAGAGCAATAGCGCTCAGACAAGGGGTGGACATGACAGGGCTGATGGTCTCAGTAAGAGAAAGTAGCAGTAGTTATTCTTTGATCTTTTAATATTGAACTTTATTCATAGATCCTATGTTCTCTATATTATACTGAGATGTGATCTCAAAAATAGCATATTTTAAATAATAAATAATTTATTTTGATATAATAATATAAAGTAATTTATGTATATTAACATTAACAATATTTGATAAATTAAATTTTTTCTGGATTTGGCTTTGGGGGGGGGGGGGGGGGCAGGCGGAAGATTTGGGGGGGCCTCCCCGTGCCCCACACACCTCTAATAAAGCGCCCTTTTTAAACCAAGAATCAGTCCTCCCTGTCCCCTATATATATATATATAATATATATGTGAATATATAAAATCAGCAGCATCGTCCAGCAAGAGAATAACAGCAATGTTTAGCAGCATCGTCCAGCAAGAGAATAACAGCAATGTTTAGCAGCATCGTCCAGCAAGAGAATAACAGCAATGTTTAGCAGCATCGTCCAGCAAGACAAAATAGCACACAGTATTCATGTGTTTAATTATATATTCAAATAAATATATATAAATGTATATTCTATATTCCAAATATCATAAAATAACAGAGAAGGCACACATTGACAGCATTCTTCACAAGTTTTTTTTATTTGTTAAAAAACAATATCTCTAACAATATCCTCTGATCTACTTGGATTTTGCTCATCTCCACTCCTCTCCAAAATGGAATGTTTACTGAACCGCAGCGTCCAGACAGAACAAATCAATTCCAACCGGAGCTCATGATTACTAATAATTAAATAGCAATTTTTATATTTAATATGATAATTAAATTAGAAAGTTAGTAAGTATATTAATAATATTCTCAAATAGCATTACATGTATTTAAACTTTGGTTTAAAGTAGGCACTAGGTGAAAAGTGCCTTTTGTGGTTTAATACAATATTTAATACAAACACATACTTAAAAATACATCATAACCAGAGCGTTATTATGGAGTAATACCTTGCTGCTGGTTGTTGAGACAAATATACATATACATGAATAATATTAATTATGTAATAAATTTAATTTAATAATTAAATAGCAATAATTTTATATGGTAAGCTGGTAATATAATGTAATGACAAAGCCAGTATAATATATCCAATTGAAACCACATACGGGGGACAAATTTTACAGAATTTTCTTATTGAAATATTATTTAATCTAAGTTGGGCCAACTCATGTTGAATAAGTATACCGAAGAAACGCTGTGTGTGAGACACTCCCGATGATAGCGGTTTCCCGGAATTTGGTCATGTAGAGCAGTCATCTCATTATCCTCAGCACACCTGATGAGGGGAACGAGGTGAGCTAAATAACATACGCCTGTAGAAGATTGTGGCAGGGCCATCAGAGCCATACCGCCACAGACTAGAAAAACACGCTCTGGCAGTGAGACTGGTTGTTCTTCTGATTCAATGTATACAAAAGTCTCATTACAGAAACTTTTTCCTAACAAAAAAGGGCTAGTACTAATAGTTTGTACCCGAAAACATTGTATAACTCCTGTTAGGGCTACAACGCAAAGGTGAGTAGACCCTCCTTGGGAACAGGTATGGCTAGCATTATACATACGTTTTACACAGTCAATCATTTTACATTTCAATCCTGCTATAGTTAAAGTATTTCTCCACGGCACATAGGTTACAACAGCAGAACATGCCAAACGAGGAGATGCAAACTTTACTGCAGGGCAACTAGTTCCTCGGATAACCCATGAACAGAGGGGGATGCACTGATGTATGGGAAATAATAAATAACAAGAATAATAATGAAATAAATATACAAAACCGACAGACAGAAATACAGAACATAACATTGCAGGGTTTTTCCTGGCAGAGAGATGGGTTTTGGCGGTACGTAGCCTATGCGAGCAATTCTTTTTGCATTAATTTTACTGTAAATACAGTTTTTGGAGTACAAAGAGCCCATGTAGGCTTTGGGTGTAAAGTACCAGTTGGATGTGTGTAGGGGTTGTTAAAGACTTGTTAAAGACATTGGTGGATTGTCTGGAGCCTGTGGAGGCCGTGTGGGGGGGGCACACGGGCCGTTCCTTAAGTCCTGGGGGAATATAGTCCGGCTCATCCACACATCTCGCTGGTTTGGCTGATTTAGAACACCAGTACAGAGCTTCAGCTTTGTCAAAATCCGCATTCATTTTAACATAACAGATAGTCTCATCACATGTCCTCTGGTATGGCCACACCTTAATGAAAAAAACATAGACCAGTCACAGCTGGGCGGGGTGTTTTATAGAAAACAAAACTTACTGAAGCAAAAGCAGATGATAAAAGAGAGAAACATTTTTTTTCAAACACATTGGAAGGCTTGAAAAACAACAAGTGAAGATTACCTGAGTTTGTCCCTTCAGTGAAAGACGGGTGAGTCCCTCAACGGTCAACTATTTACTGCATAATTATATAATTATACTGTATATATATTGCATGTTGTTGTAGTTGCTACATGTGCATGTAACGTCTGGACTCAGAAAACCCAATAGCAGACCAGGATCAGGAAAAGAACGTAGTTTAATATCAGTCCAGAGGTCAAAGCCAGGTAAGCAGAGTAAATTCCAGAAAATCGAAAACCAATAAACAAGCAAAAAGTCAAAACCGGTAAATCAGAAAAGAAAATGTACAAAATCGCTAGGCTACTCAATGTCGGTAAACACACAAAGAAAAGTCGAAACCAGAAATCAAAAGGCTAAAGTACAAAAAGGGCAAGGCAAACTCGATGTCAAACAAAGGGTGTCTCGGGAATCTCAAGAAATACTCAAAAAATAAAAAAAAATAAGGCTGAGAAAGGCGTAGGCACCGGTAATCTGATCAACGTTCTGACAACTAGGAAGCGAAAATGTGGGTCTTAAATACACAGAGGAAGGGGAGGGGTAACAAACAATATGAGGTTAAATCATTAGGGAAACAATAATTAAATAACGAGGAAAGAACGAATACGTGGAAGGGACTCGGAAAACATGCATGACAAACAACGGGCTCGAGTAGGAGCGGAGTGTGCACAGTAATCAGAGAAGGTGAGATCTCTAAAGACTAACAGCTGGAATAAATTTAACAGGTAGATCAGGAGCAGTTTAGAAATGATCTTATAAAAGATAAAGCGGGGAAGTTGGTTAAACGTTAGTATCTAACTATAAGACAGACAATTAGTTTGTTAGTATACATTTATGTTAATGGGTTTAGTAAAGTGCACGTAACTAATAAAGCACCCGAGTGATTGTTTGCGCGAGTTAGTAATATATACAATTATCCATGGGAACGAAAGCAGGAAGTAGCAGAAAACAAGACTGGAAATACAGCGTTAACCCACGGAAAATCCCGAAGTCGCCCGAATAATCCATGCACGAGACTGGGTAAACAAACACACAGATGAGACTCGGATAACCCACGAACAGAGGGGAATGCACTGATGTATAGGAAATAATGAATAACAAGAATAATAATGAAATAAACAGAGACAGAGAAATGGGTTTTGGCGGTACGAAATGGGTTTTGGCGGTACGAAGCCTATGCGAGCAATCTTTTTTGCATTAATTTGACTGTAAATACAGTTTTTGGAGGACAAAGAGCCCATGTAGGCTTTGGTTGTAAAGTACCAGTAGGATGTGTTTAGGGGTTAGGGTTTAGAAATCAAGGTCCTTGAAGTTTTTTGAATATTTGAATATTACACCCTTTAGGCTATTTTGATAGCACACAAATAGAAAAATAAATAAACACTCTAAAACAGAAATAAAAAATAAGTGTAGCTACTAGTTATATATAAAAAAAATGAAAAAAACATCTAAAAACACGTACAAAAGCACCGTGTGTGTATTTACATATCCTACGTTGCTGTTGTTATTTCAGTCCTAAATGCGATAGGTCACTGTGGAAATGTCGACAGTACGGGACTTTGGCGAAACGTAACAAGATAAACTCTTCAGGGTTAATCATAACACAGTGCTAGCTGCATAGCCTACACTGCCGTGCAAAGACAAAAGGGCGTAACTTCATCTTTGGTCGAAAATTTGTTTTTTACATTTTCGGAACTATAAAGACCCGCTTTATCATGTGGAGAAATATCTTGAGTCAATTGTGTTGTTTTTTTGAGAAAATAGTGGGTTGTCTTTGCCGTAACTTCCAAATGTGCTACAGAAGCCAAGGCAGAGGGACGTAACATCAGTTAAGGTTCCTTGCCTTTGTTTCACGGCACTGTGAAACGTTCGAGTTGAGTTACGGTAGCTACTCTGCCTTTGTTTTGCTTGCTGCGCATCAAAGTGGAGTTACTGTTTACGGCGCTGACGTTACCTGTGTTATACCTTTGTATAATATCTGTCACCGAAGTATTTCTAACACACGCGTAATAGCTTGAATAAAGTGAAGTTACTGTTTACCGCGCTGAAGCTATGGTGTTTTACCTTGGTATTGTAGGCTATATGTTAATCACTGAAGCATTTCAGATACACATAGGCAGACTGAATAAAGTGAAAACATATTGTTGTTGTTGTTAATGAGTCTAACCTAGCCTTAGCCTATATCAGAATGGCCCATTGCGCTCGAGGGAAAATGTTAGTGTAAATAGCTTTGAAACACTGACACCCAGGCAAAGATAAGAAAGACTAGCCTACTGAGGATAGATTAGATAGGCAATCTACAAAATTACTAGCTTGCTCGAGCAAACGTTAGCTAACGTTACATGCTAGCTAATGAGAGAACTGGAAAACTGCTCCCATATGCAATCAGAACTGCGTTCAAAGCATCCAGGACAAGCGAATCCTGCCTGTCAATTCGTGCAACACAACACGGCTGAATGTCTGACTGCCGAATATAACAGCGGTAACGTTAACGGATCACTGAATGGACACACCTCCTTGTGAGAAGTAGGCTACACACACACGCACGCATGCAAGCAACGCACAATTAAAACATTAGCCTACCTTTTATAGCCCAGTAAAATATAAATTGTAAAGCACAAGGATGCCCTTCTCTCACGTTCAACAAGTTAAATCCAATTAGGCTCTCTCTCACATTCAATGCTCTTACATTCAGCAAAGTAAATCCATAAAGCGAGTCGAGTATCCGTGTACTACTTTATTGCGTAGCATGGTGCACTTGATAATTTGGTTGAAAAAAGTTCTCTGGCATGCAAAAACTTTGCTTATCATCTATGTCTGGATTCATCGCATCCATCCAATCATTCAAGTCCTAAATCTGTCAACGTGTTAACCAATTGGCTAGATTTTTGTCTTTATTTATATCACAGTGACGCCCTTTTCACCGTATAGTACATATTTGACTAATAAATATTGAAACATAGGCTACATACAACATCTCAAATTTTACTGATATTTAACATATTTAACGTTGGGCATGATTTGCAACTTGCCATGTTAAGGGGTGGGAAAGAAAATATTGCAAGGTTTTGTTTCAAGTCGATACAAACTTGGGCCTCATGATGCGATTTAGTAATGCACCATCAAAAGACAATCAAAGTAATGCGAGTACTTAAAAATCCTACAAATTGATTTATTTATTCTCATTCACATTATATTAAGCGGACAGTTGCATGATATATTTCGAGATATTATCTAGATGTTATCATGTTATTGTTTATATTGTGATCAACAAAAAAGTGAGAGATCAAATGGAAGTTACAGCTTTTTGCTTTGGCATGACCCCTTATCATTTTGTAGACCATACAACGACAAAATACCTTAACTTCCGAATAAGGGTCAAAGGTCAAGTTTGAGCTCAGGATTAATATGTACATAAAATAACTTCATAAAAATACAAACAACTGCCACATTTCCAATAATCTGCCTACAACTAATTTGGCTGGGCAACAATAAAACTTTAAAGCCATTTTTCTCAGTTCTACACTCTGGGAAGTTAAGGCCTTTTGCCTTTGTAGGGCAGTACAGGTAAGATTGGTTTCATTAACATATTTATAGCTACGAGAGATTTTGGAGAGAAAAAATGAGGTGTCTTCTCAACTGAAAGTGACGAGAGTCTGGAATGGGACTCTCTGGCTGACGGAGAGGTGCTATCTTCTGAGGACCCTTCCGATTCTGAGATTCAGTGGTCACCTCCTCCTGGATCACCTACTCAGAGGGAGGATACTAAGATAGCAGGAAATATTGAATTTCCTTAACTTCTCAACGTGCCGACCGAATACGTCAAACTGGCAAAGGGTTTTAGGAAACAGAGGGAAACCACCCTTCCCCCCAACCGTCCTTTCGATTGCGCCATTGAGCTGTATATCAAGGCACTACCCCAACTAGAGGGAGCCTTTATTCCCTGTCAGCTCCCGAGAGTGCGGCTATGAAAGAATACATCAATGAGGCATTGGCTAATGACTTCATAAGACCATCTACTTTTTACTTTTTCGTTAAAAAAAAGGATGGTACTATCGATTATCGCGCATTAAACGCCATAACTATAAAAAATCGATACCCACTTCCGCTTATGAATTCAGCATTTGAACGTCTCCAAGGAGCTACAATTTTTTCCAAATTAGATCTACGTAATGCTTATAACCTAGTGCGCATGCGTGAGGGTGATGAATGGAAAACCGCTTTTAATACCCATAACGGCCACTACGAGTATCGGGTCATACCGTTCGGGGTCACTAGCGCCCCCTCGGTTTTCCAGGCATTAGTCAATTATGTATTACAAGAGATGTTAGAAAAAAAATGTTGTTTACTTGGATGACATTTAAATTTTTTCTGCCGATTTACAGACCCATATTCAGCATGTTAAACAGGTATCAAAGACCCTGTTACAGACCAAACTGTTCGTCAAATCGGAGAAGTGCTCATTTCATGCGAGCACGGTTTCTTTCTTGGGGTTCACTGTTTCTGAGGGCAAGGTCTCTATAAATCCTGAGAAAGCCTCTGCTGTACTTACTCCCAACTCTGTGAAGCAGGTTCAAGGTTTGGAAACAAGTTCGCTCATCTTTGTTGTGAGCGTCGGCGTCCAAAAAGGTTTCGGCCGACAGACATCGCCAGACAGCTCCATCTTATCGGGTCAGTCAGCGAGTCTGGCTCTTGTCGTGTGATTAGCTCTTGAGGGTTTGAGTCCAGAGGATAAATCCTGTAACGTTCCGTCTGCAGTTGCCATGCTCCATGCGGATTCATCCCAAGTTCCATGTTTCATTGTCTCCTGCTGAGAGACCCCCTCCTCCTCCTCGGTTCGTGGATGGTGGTCCTGTGTATACCGTCCGTCGTATTGTGGCGGAGAGACGGGTCGGCAGGGGGTGGCAGTTTTTAGTGGACTGGGAGGGGTATGGTCCGGAGGAGCGGTGTTGGGTTGAGTTAATTAGAGATTTCCGCAGTAGTCGGCCTGAGGTCGTCCCTGAGAGGGAGCGGTCCTGTAGTGGTTTGTGGCTATTTGTTTTGTTTTCTTTTGCGGCTCTCCTCCGGTCTTCACAATTGTGAATAATCAGATTTTTTCCCACATTCCGTTATGGGGTTTGCCAGCCTCGTTATTGCTTCCACCTGTGCTTCTGCCTGCAGGGTAGAAGTTCCTCACTTCCGTTTCTCCAGTGCTTGTTTGTCTTACGACATTGCATTCGAGCCAGGTATAGCCAGGTGCTAGCGACCTCCTGATATTAAACTTTGTTTATGTTCATGGGGGACTTGCTAGAGCTACTTAATCAGGTATAGGATTGTTTTCCACCTGGTAGTGTTTTCTGCTATCTATTTTGTACTTTGCTGTTCTCTCAGAGACAGTCTTTCTTTTTACTTTTGTTTTGGCTTTACACTCTACCGGGTTTGAGCTACGGTAGCCGAGAGTGTTTTTTTTGTTTGAGTTTCCCGTTCTGCTCATTACATAGCTCAGGAGATTTAGTTGTTCATTCACTAGGTTTCTAGTTTTTGTGGGTTTATTTTTCGTTTGTTTGTTTTCTCTCAAGTAGAAAATATTAGTTTAAAGTAATATAATGTAATAAAACCACCTGATCGGCAGGCAATAAGCAGCACAGGAGAGGACTGACTCTCACTTTTAAAAAGGGGAGCTCCATTAGTTATGTGTGTATATGATTGGTATGAGAACATGTGTTTGCTGAGGCCGACCATTTGTCAGCTGCAGCAAAAGTTTCCTGACAGAACTTGCTCTGTTCATTTCTTTTAAAATAGTGTGGATTTTAAAGTTGGAGACAACACATTCGGGGTGGCTGTGGCTCAGGAGGTAGAGCGGGTCGTCCGCTGATCGCAGGGTTGGCGGTTTGATTCCCGGCTCCTCCTGTCCACATGTCGAAGTGTCCTTGGGCAAGACACTGAACCCCAAATTGCTCCCAATGAGCAGGCTTGCACCTTGCATGGCAGCTGCCGCCATTGGTGTGTGAATGGGTGAGTGAGAGGCCATTGTAAAGCGCTTTGGATAAAGGCGCTAAGTGCAGTCCATTTACCATTTACCAATTCTTTGGATTGAACCTCACTTGAAAAGCCCCCTCACCCTTCATACGCCACAATATTCAGGCCACACCTTTTCCCGTTTCTTACATTTTCAGACCATATGAGCATTTGGCAATAATCTTAATCATAAAAAATGTACATATATTCCATATATTCAATATGTCATGACTCTCTCAGCCAGTTAACATTACATTTACATTACAGCCATTTAAGCAGACGCTCTTATCCAGAGCGACTTACACAACTTTTTTTTTGCATTATATTTTACATTATCCATTTATGCAGCTGGTTATATACTGAAACAATTAAATTAAGTACCTTGCTCAATGGTACAATGGCAGTGTCTTACCTGGGAATCGAACCTGCAACCTTTCGGTTACAAGGCTGGTTCCTTAACCATTATACTACACTGCCGCCCTAGTTAAGACTTGATAGACAAATAAAGGCGAGTCACATAACTAGCGCCACCGCCTGGCTGTTGAATTTAAGTGTGCGCTTACATTATTTTCTCAGGCCATTGAAACCTAATCTGACCCCATTTTCCCCTCAGAGAAGCACAGGGCTGAGGAGACCGTTCCAGAAACTGCCCCCATGGCTGAAGCAGATCCTTCTTCCCAGAATGCAGACAATCAAACAGGCATTTACGAGTGTAAATCCCAGGGATGCATCTGCTGCAGGCATATATGGAAGGGCGCTGATGCATTTCAGAGCATAGCTACAGGAAAACAATACAGCATCACAGAACATCTGACTTGTAAGACACAAAGTGTCATCTACATCATCCAGTGTACAAAATGCAAGGTGCAGTATGTTGGGAAGACGTCAACCATACTGCAAAGAAGATTCAAAGATCACAGAAGTTCCATTAGAAAGCGCCAACATCGGCCAATCTCTGATCATTTCAACAGCGATGACCATACTCTTGATCATCTGATTATATATCCAATTGAGCAGGTCAATCGTTCCACAAACTTACATGAGAGGGAACTCTACTGGATCAGAGAGCTTGACACAATAACCAATGGACTAAATTTGGTGCCATATAAATGTGGTAAGAGTGTTTTACTGTATGGATTCATATGATTAAGTGGAGGAGGGCTAAAGTGATTTTAGCAAATTGAATGTAGATACAAATTTTAAATACGAATATCAGTGTTGACAAAAAATTGATGCTTTAAAATATTGCCAAGAACCTGGTACAACCAACAGTTAATAGAATATATAGACATGGATTACAAATATCATTATTGCAATGTTAGCCACTTTTTAGAATGGCATTCTCCCAATAAGTGGTATATTTTTAGAAATCAGACTTCATCCAAAAATAATATATGTGGTTTGTTAAAGGGCCATTATAGTCTAAGATTGAAATGACTACTTTTGAAACAAATCCTTTTTGGTCCAAAAGGACCTGATTTGAGTGGGATTTGGCCAATTTTTCTGAAACTCAGAAGTCATGAACTGATCAAGAGGGTTGAGGGGTATCGCCAAAAATATAAAATGAATTAGTCTCATCTTACTGGAATCCCAATTCACTATTGACAGCCATGTTCATCATGACCAGTATAAGATAAAGTCCCCCTCAATCCCTGTATTCTTTACACAAGTTTGATTCTAGTCCATGTGCAGATGTGTGAAATGCCAGCCACTGTGACCTGTATAGCTGGCATTTGTGCTGTGTTATTGGGGAGTGACACACATTAAATTGACAATAAAATACCACTCTGTAGACTTCCTGGAGTGAAATAGCTCGACACAACAACAGCAGAATCACTGTTAAGATAATGGGGTTTGTTTACACTGCGGTCAGTAGCACAATCACCCCTCCATTTGGTGTTACAAAGGTTCTCGGCTTTCACGACGTCTTGTACTTTCTTTATAATTTTTTTCTCGTAATATACTCTATTCTTCTCTTTATTTTCTGCTGCTTTTCTTAATTGCGCTTCTTTTTTACGTGAAACATTCAGATTTTTTTTCTTTTGTTGTTGTTGAATTCATTATCGAAATGACAGCTCTGAATAAGCGCTTCGATCACGCAATTATGAAATCTACTGAGTCCACCCCAGTTATGTGTACTCAGATTACATGAACGCCAAGCGAAGAAGAAGGGAGCAAATATCTTCAAAACGGCGAAAAATTATGGCTTGTTTTGAGCGATTCTCGATTTTCCTCGTGCTAGATTATTCTTAGTTACGCTTTGTGAGCACGGTAATAATAGCAGAAAGTGTTTCAGTTTTGGTAAAAGTACCATATCGTGCGTTTTACTGCATTTAATCGGCTACAAATACACACAAGAGTAGACCAACACAAGCCCAACAGAATGTTGTAATTTCTAGAGGTCAGAATGCAGTTTTTGATAACAAAACATTCATGTTCAATGGTGAGTCCGTACATAATTTTGTTGTGTTTAATGAAGGAATAAAAAGTGTTTCAGTTATCTTTAAAACGCTCTCGCTTCGTGAATATTAAATTTTATGATGTTATATTAACGTGAAATGTAAATCATAACAGGCCCATCATACTGGTCAGTGTGTTGGAATCAAGGAAACAAAAATAGCGCTACTATTGATAGAAAAGGCACAAGCGGTGACTAGAAACTTACCGTGCGTTACTACATCAAGTAGGAAGAAACTCTTTGTATTATTTCTTTGCATAGAATAAAGGAATGATTCTGAAACGCTGTTAATATGTTGATCTATATTTTGCTAAAGTACACCAGGAGTGCCGTATTATTATGTTGAATATCAAAGGCGCAATACTACAACATGTGAGCAGTAACGCTTGTTTATGTAACACGTTACATGCATAATTAGACACTTTTTACACACAAAAAAAAAAATTCTTGGTTTTCTCTCGAGGTTAATATAATTTGGTTTGTTTCAGTAGAAAGAGTA
Source organism: Ilyophis sp. 1 JC-2022 (assembly GCA_022702515.1). Classification (NCBI taxonomy): domain Eukaryota; kingdom Metazoa; phylum Chordata; class Actinopteri; order Anguilliformes; family Synaphobranchidae; genus Ilyophis; species Ilyophis sp. 1 JC-2022. The sequence continues at coordinate 65,934,489 of CM040406.1, forward strand.
TCTATTTATAGGTTATATGAACAAATTTCAAAGCATTCTATTGCGTAACGTACGAGATATTAAATTAAGAATAAATTACTCTAGCAAATGGAGGGGTGATTGTGCTACACAGCAGAGTAGCTAACATCATCTAATTTAACACATAATATATAATATACTATGTTTTTTAAATTATTATTTTTTTACATTTAAAAAAGCTCAGCATGAGCAAAGAAAAAAAACAAGCACACAGTTGTGAAACCTCAAACTCACAAGTGTGGCATCAACATGTCTAGTATGAAAATGTATTTTAAATAATACATGACTCTAACAAAAAATCTTTCAATGTTCTTTTAAAGTAAGAAAACAGCAACTGGATGCAGCTGACGAAAGACCAGTGGGATCAGCCGAGGGTGAGTGACGTTTTTTTTATTATTAATTTTTTTATTTATTAACACCCTCCACCAGCCAAATGCTGGTAAAATCTTGATTGTGTACTATTTTATACTCTAGCAGACACTATGGCAGGTAACCAACCAGGTTGTGTTATACTGTAAAAGATACTGTGGCTGGTAAAATGTTAAAAATAGCTGGGCTGCATTCCAATCGCATTTTTTAGCCGTCCTATCTACTTGGTCCTCGTCTGACCCGGAAATCGATCGAGGTCCGCCATCTTTAAGGACATTCCAAACCGCTAAATGCTCCACCGAGGAGCGAGGAGTGGGGACATAGGAGGCTCCCGGAGAATTCTTCAGTGAGGAAACACGAGTGCAGCCTTTGCGGAAGTCTTTACTCAGAACGCGTGACGTGTTTGATCCACAATCACATCTGCCGCAGTTGAAAACATGGCGGGACCACTGGTACACAAATGTAAGTGCTTATCGTTCCTTTCTATTTATTTTATAAAGCGCTTTCATTTATAATGTCACTCGTTCTTTCGGACAAACGAAAGGCAAGTTTATTCATGAAAACAGAGACAACAAATATTGTAGTTCAGCGTGTAAGCGTAACATTTAGGACATGTTTCTGTCCCATATAGTTGTTTGTTAGCTAACGTTACTGCATAGGAAACGCAAGCTTCAATTAACCCATGTCCTTTCAAAACTGTATACAATTTTATATTGTACGCTATGCAATAGGCTATGTTACGTTTAGCCTATGTTCACACTGTTGAATGCATCCCGGCAAGTAGGCTAACTGAGAAATAGGCTCTACAGTCGCTGCTCGATTTCCAGTGTAACAACTGAAACATGAACACGCAGCTGCTTTGCATTTAAAATATATGTTTCCTCACTCTTGTATGACAGAAATAATGTTATTTCAGTCTATGTTATTGCATTTGCTGTCTTTGACTGATGAAATGCACATTAGGCTAGCTTATTAGGATAGGCTACTATTTTGCATCATGTAGCCTACTTACATATGTCATGTCTGAATTATGGGCTTGTGAAGCCCCTTGACACATGCCGTTGTGATGATTAGGGCTAGGGCTAACACAGACATTACTAGCTGGTTTTTACTTGCAGGTCTGTTGTGTCATTTACAGGGACAGATGAGAGCACCCTCAGCCTCATTCGGCTGAGGTGTGAGAACGAGCAACTGTTTACGGGGACGGGGAGAGAGGCATGTAGCAAAGAAAGCTTGGGGGTGAGTCATTAGTGACATTCTATAATGTGTGATGTCACATAGAACTAAAATATGTTACACAGAAACATTGGCAATAAGCCATTTTTTATGTTCTTGCAGGACCATGTCACTGTCCCTGTCCATATTGGTGTTCCTACATGTCATAGATTAATGTTGACGGAATCACTCCTCAGCACCATGATTCATGTCTTGTGTTGAAGTAGTTAATTGTATGCAAATGACAACTTCTGATATCCCTAATGTAAGTGTGATGGCAAGAGGCATGCCTGCCCTGTAAATGGATAACACATAAACATGTTATGGCATGGCAGTAATTGTTGTAGGGCACTTGGGTATGGTATGGTAACATGTGTTGTTTTCCTCAGTGAAATTCGTCTGCAGATGGGCCTACAGGGCCAGGTGAGCCCCACCCAAATTGCAAAGAAATGGGACAACCTCAAGCAAAAATATAAGGTGAGGTTCAATTTATGATGTTTTTCCTTTGCGAATTTGTAGTTTCTATTGCATACTGAAACAAAATTATGCCTGTGCAATAGGCTCACGGCTCACCTTCACCCTTGCATCTTTCCTTGTAGGCACTCAGAGATGCCCTGCCCTTACAGAGACGGAACAGACAGGGGAGAGGCCACAGCAGCCACATGGCCATGGTTTAATGCAATGCATGAGGCCATCGGGGGGAGGCCATCTATTGATCCTCCTGTCCTGATGGATTCATGTGTTTCAGAAAACCTGGCACATTTGCTGATGAGACCTCAGATGGCACTGGCTCATCTCTTCCTGGATTTGTGGTGGTCACTTGTAGCCGGGCGTGTGTGGAGGAGGAGGGAGAGGATGCACAGCCTGGCTAAAGGCTGTGCCTGTCCCACACCCCCCAAAAGGAGAAGGACCGGTGAGGGAGCCGTTCTGCGGTTCCAGAAGGAAGATGCTGCCAGAAAAGAGGAGCGATTCAAGTCCACACTGGAAAGCTCTAATGAGTTTGAGAAAATGCTTAATAAAATGTAAATAGTTCACAAGTGTTTGTCAATTTGTTTTTTACTTGTGTTTTTACATTTTAAGATATAGTTTTCACTGAGTGCCCCCTTCAGCAGCACAAAACTATTTGGGAGAAAAGAAACACACAAATACTAACAATTTTGCTGATCGTGTAAGCTTCAGGAGGGTAATACCTAGGCTATTTCTGGCTTATCGGTCTCTCGCTCTTTACTGGTAACTTCAAGTGAATGTCTTCCTTTTTGTAAATTCTAAGTAGTCAGCCTACATTCATTAATGAATGATTTGCAGTAATTATTCTAATTTACTGTTTTTATTTTACTGAAATTATGTACTCTTAGGTCTGAATTAGACTTTGTTTTGACTTGTTGCTTCCACCAGGTTACTGTCCTATGGACGAATTATGCGATTGAATTGAGGATTGTCATTTCTAATAATTATGAAATGATGTTAAATATATTTTTACTGCAGGATAAGTGAGTGGTTCTAGCACACAATATCGCCTGTGTTCAGTATTCAGAGTGCTGAACATTTAAACAAGGAAGGGCATTGACCGTTGGAAACACTGGATTCAGAAAATAGACATTTTACAGAATCCTCACTTCCCCGACAGGTGGTTGACATACATTGGTGTCAAAGTGGTATGCTTATAGTGTGTTTTGAAATAAATAAAGGTAATGAAAAAGTGGCACAGAAAAGATGTATGAAACTGATATGTTAGTATCCATAAGTGATTTTATTAACACTAACATAACAAATAAAACGTGGATTAACACTGGACAGAAAGAGGGGCTGCAAGGGAGAATATACAAACAAGAAACGGAGACACTAACAAAAAGCTCTCCTGTATAAATAATATTTCAAACAATTGCCAAATTACATATAATCATGTTCATTCAGTGCTACTGGACACATATTTGGAGCAGATGGTTGCCCCGCCAGTCGGTCTCGCCGGCCATGTCCGCTTTTTTCCCCCCTCACTGGACGTGGTGGAGCCACACCAATATCACCAACATCCTCGACAACCTCAAGGATGTCCCCCTTTGTCAGGCAGATGTTATGGAGCATGACACATGCGGTGATGACCGTGGGTACAAAGGTGTGGTCCACCTCCAGAGCCTTGAAGAGCAGGCACCTCCTGGACCCTTAAGTGGTGTGCCCAGACAACGCTCCCCCATGCGGCAGTAGCATTATCAATGCTTCCATGGAGCCATGGCTCAGACGGTAGTGTTATGATCGGTGTAACAGGAACCCAATAGCAGGCAGGAATGCAGCAAAAACAAGGTTTAATTCAAAATCACAGTCCAGGGGGAAGTCAAGACAGGCAGGGGTCATACACGGAAGACACGGCAGAGGTACAAAATCGTAATCCAAAAGAATAGTCGCGAGAACACGTTCAGGGGTCAAAGCCAGAAATCCGTCAAAAACAAATAACACCAGAACAGACTGCAAAAACTAACAAACTCGGAAAACACTAAACAACAAAACACTCGGAAACAGATAAAAACTCAGCACGGACTCGGAAACAGATATAGCACGGACTCGGAAACAGATATATTACTAGACAACTCACGTGAAAAAAGAATGACGAACTCGCGACGAGGAACAAAGACAGCAGGTATATATGCAGGTGTAGACAGGTGCAGACAATTAGTATGAGAGCAGCAGGAAATGGAAAACAGCAAGAGAGCTAAGACATTTAACAAGGCAATTAGTAATTCGTTAGTAATTATCCTATCCTAGCCCTGTCGTTAGTGAATTAGTTAACAAGACAATGACTGGATACGTAAGGAAACACTAAACAGCTGTGGAAACGTGATGAGAATTAAATTTGTTAGTTTGTGTTAGTAATAATTCTATAAACCCTGACATTAGTAGATTAGTTAACCACCCCCCCGTGTAGCCAGTTAGTAATAATAAGTCCTATAAAATGTTAATGTAAGTGCAGGGTAATACAAACGAAGTGTACAGAAACGAAAGTAAACTCCGTGAGGGGAGCGAGAGATTCAGCACAAACGCAAGGCTGCGGAAAACATTGAAAAGTGTATGCTAACGAAACTGACAATACTATACATGACAGAATAACAAAAAACAAACTCAGAACATAACATAACCCCCCCCCCAAGGGACGGCTTCCAGACGTCCCCAACATCTCAAAACACTAAGCAGGGTGGAGTGGGAGGTGGGGGACCGGAGGAGGGATAATGGGCAACGATGCAATAGTTCAGGGGGGTTGAAAAGTTTGTAATGTCCAGCATCACACAAAGCAGGGTGGGAGGTGGACAGGGGGGTAATGTCCCGAGGAGGAGGGGTAATGTCCGGAGAGGAAACTCGAAAGGCAGGGTGGGTTCGGGAGGGGGTCAGGAGGAGTGAAATGTCCGGAGGGTAAAGGTAAAGGAGAAAAAAAAGGTAACAGGACAAATGTTCCGGAAAAGGAAAAAACTGACAGGACAGCGGCGCAGGAGTGACCGCTCAGGCGGCCGGAGGCGCAGGAGTGACCGCTCAGGCGGCCGGAGGCGCAGGAGTGACCGCTCAGGCGGCCGGAGGCGCCGACAGTGCCGCTCAGGCGGACGGCGGCGGAGACAGTGCCGCTCAGGCGGACGGCGGCGGAGACAGTGCCGCTCAGGCGGACGGCGGCGGAGACAGTGCCGCTCAGGCGGACGGCGGCGATGGTGATGGCTGCACCGCTCAGGAGGGCGGCGGCGGCAACGGTGATGGCTGCACCGCTCAGGACGGCGGCGGCAGCACCGCTCAGGAGGACGGCGAAGGCGAAGGCTGCACCGACCAGGAGGACGGCGGCGGCGAAGGTTGCACCGCTCAGGCGGACGGCGGCGGAGACAGTGCCGCTCAGGCGGACGGCGGCGATGGTGATGGCTGCACCGCTCAGGAGGGCGGCGGCGGCAACGGTGATGGCTGCACCGCTCAGGACGGCGGCGGCAGCACCGCTCAGGAGGACGGCGAAGGCGAAGGCTGCACCGACCAGGAGGACGGCGGCGGCGAAGGTTGCACCGCTCAGGAGGATGGTGGCGGTGTGGAAGGCTGCACCGCTCAGGAGGAAGGCTGCGACGGCTGCATCGCTCAGGAGGCCGGCGGCGAAGGTTGCACCGCTCAGGAGGATGGCGGCGGTGTGGAAGGCTGCACCGCTCAGGAGGAAGGCGGCGGCGTTGAAGGCTGCACCGCTCAGGAGGACGGCGGTGGCGAAGGCTGCACCGCTCAGGAGGACGGCAGCGGTGTGGAAGGATGCACCGCTCAGGATGACGGCGGCGGCGAAGGCTGCACCGCTCAGGAGGACGGCGGCGGCGAAGGTTGCACCGCTCAGGAGGACGGCGGCGGTGTGGAAGGCTGCACCGCTCAGGAGGACGGCGGCGGTGTGGAAGGCTGCACCGCTCAGGAGGAAAGCGGCGACGGCTGCATCGCTCAGGAGGCCGGCGGCGACGGCTGCATCGCTCAGGAGGGCGGCGGCGACGGCTGCATCGCTCAGGAGGACGGCGGCGACGGCTGCATCGCTCAGGAGGACGGCGGCGACGGCTGCATCGCTCAGGAGGCCGGCGGCGACGGCTGCATCGCTCAGGAGGCCGGCGGCGACGGCTGCATCGCTCAGGAGGCCGGCGGCGACGGCTGCATCGCTCAGGAGGCCGGCGGCGACGGCTGCATCGCTCAGGAGGCCGGCGGCGACGGCTGCATCGCTCAGGAGGCCGGCGGCGACGGCTGCATCGCTCAGGAGGCCGGCGGCGACGGCTGCATCGCTCAGGAGGCCGGCGGCGACGGATGCATCGCTCAGGAGAGGAGACTAGCGGACTGGGCCGCTCAGGAGAGAAGACTAGCGGACTGGGCCGCTCAGGCGAGGAGACTAGCGGACTGGGCCGCTCTGGAGAGGAGACTAGCGGACTGGGCCGCTCAGGAGAGGAGACTAGCGGACTGGGCCGCTCAGGCGAGGAGACTAGCGGACTGGGCCGCTCAGGCGAGGAGCTTAGCGGACTGGGCCGCTCAGGCGAGGAGACTAGCGGACTGGGCCGCTCAGGCGAGGAGACTAGCGGACTGGGCCGCTCAGGCGAGGAGACTAGCGGACTGGGCCGCTCAGGCGAGGAGACTAGCGGACTGGGCCGCTCAGGCGAGTAGACTAGCGGACTGGGCCGCTCAGGCGAGGAGACTAGCGGACTGGGCCGCTCCGGCGAGGAGACTAGCGGACTGGGCCGCTCAGGCGAGGAGACTAGCGGACTGGGCCGCTCAGGAGAGGAGACTAGCTGGCTCGGCAACTTGAGAGGAGGCAGGGAGCAGGACGGGACTGTTGGCGTGGAACGAAACGGGCCCGGAGGCCCGGGACCGGACGGGACCATAGGCATGGACCGGGGAGTGACAGGAGGCATGGACCGGGGAGTGACAAGGGGCATGGACCGGGGAGTGACAGGAGTCATGGACCGGGGAGGGACAGGAGGCATGGACCGGGGAGGGACAGGAGGCATGGACCGGGGAGGGACAGGAGGCATGGACCGGGGAGGGACAGGAGGCATGGACCGGGGAGGGACAGGAGGCATGGACCGGGGAGTGACAGTAGCCATGGACCGGGGAGTGACAGTAGCCATGGACCGGGGAGTGACAGTAGCCATGGACCGGGGAGTGACAGGAGGCATGGACCGGGGAGTGACAGGAGGCATGGACCGGGGAGTGACAGGAGGCATGGACCGGGGAGTGACAGGAGGCATGGACCGGGGAGTGACAGGAGGCATGGACAGGGGAGTGACAGGAGGCATGGACAGGGGAGAGACAGGAGGCATGGACCGGGGAGAGACAGGAGGCATGGACCAGGGAGGGACAGTAGGCATGGACCGGGGAGGGACCGGAGGCATGGACCGGGGAGGGACAGGAGGCATGGACCGGGGAGGGACAGGAGGCATGGACTGGGGAGGGACAGGAGGCATGGACCGGGGCGGAACCAGAGAGCTGGGACGGAACGGGACAGGGGAGCTGGGATAGACCGGAACAGGGGAGCTAGGACGGAACGGAACAGGGGGGCTGGGACAGAACGAAACAGGGGGGCTGGGACGGAACGGAACCGGAGTTCTGGGATAGACCGGGACAGGGGAGCTGGGACTGAACGGGACAGGGGAGCTGGGACGGAACGGGACAGGGGAGCTGGGACGGGACGGAACAGGAGATCTGGGACGGGACGGGACAGGAGAGCTTGGACGGAACGGAACAGGGGAGCAGGGAAAGGACGGAACAGGAGAGCTGGGACGGGACGATGAGATGATGGATCCTCCGTCAATGGATGGCCGAGCCCGTTGACGGAGCCGGGAACCATGACCCCACTGCTTACTCCTGGGGCCATAGCCCCGTGGGCAGCGGGCAAGGCGGGTACCATCAAAGGTAGCAGGTGGTGGGTTGTAGCTAGGCTCGGAGTCGTGCTGATCGAGGGAAATAACTCCGAGCCTAATGGAGTGGGAGCTGGGTAGAGGAGTCCGGGGTGATGGGTAGTGGTCGGCATGTCGGCGGGCGAACTCAGGGTTTTGGCCCCAGATCCCCATGAGGTATTCCTCATAGGAATCTGAGCCGAAGGGGTCAATCTCCATGGGGAAGGGGAGGCCTGCTGGGTCCCAGATGGCGAGTTCGTACTGTTATGATCGGTGTAACAGGAACCCAATAGCAGGCAGGAATGCAGCAAAAACAAGGTTTAATTCAAAATCACAGTCCAGGGGGAAGTCAAGACAGGCAGGGGTCATACACGGAAGACACGGCAGAGGTACAAAATCGTAATCCAAAAGAATAGTCGCGAGAACACGTTCAGGGGTCAAAGCCAGAAATCCGTCAAAAACAAATAACACCAGAACAGACTGCAAAAACTAACAAACTCGGAAAACACTAAACAACAAAACACTCGGAAACAGATAAAAACTCAGCACGGACTCGGAAACAGATATAGCACGGACTCGGAAACAGATATATTACTAGACAACTCACGTGAAAAAAGAATGACGAACTCGCGACGAGGAACAAAGACAGCAGGTATATATGCAGGTGTAGACAGGTGCAGACAATTAGTATGAGAGCAGCAGGAAATGGAAAACAGCAAGAGAGCTAAGACATTTAACAAGGCAATTAGTAATTCGTTAGTAATTATCCTATCCTAGCCCTGTCGTTAGTGAATTAGTTAACAAGACAATGACTGGATACGTAAGGAAACACTAAACAGCTGTGGAAACGTGATGAGAATTAAATTTGTTAGTTTGTGTTAGTAATAATTCTATTAAACCCTGACATTAGTAGATTAGTTAACCACCCCGTGTTTAGCCAGTTAGTAATAATAAGTCCTATATAAATGTTAGTAGTGCAGGGTAATACAAACGAAGTGTACAGAAACGAAAGTAAAACTCCGTGAGAGGGAGCGAGAGATTCAGCACAGAACGCAAGGCTGCGGAAAACATTGAAAAGTGTATGCTAACGAAACTGACAATACTATACATGACAGAATAACAAAAACAAACTCAGAACATAACAGGTAGTCCTCCATGAGGTCCTGGTCCCCATTAAAGTAAAGCTGGAGCACTGGCACAGTGGCATTTTCTTGGGCATAATGCCCAGCTGTAGGATCGTCGACCTAAAAAAGAATGAAATGAAAAACATGGTGTGTACATGCAGCCTACAGTTCACACAAGTTGATTGATTAACACCAAACCACAGTAGCCAAATGTATAGTTTGTAGTCCGACATGCAGGTAAATGTGTGGTATTATAGAACATGCAATTACTATGTGTGCATGACATAACTTTGCTGTATATTTATCCAGGTGAATTCTACTCCACCCACTGTTAAAAGCATACCTGCAAACTCATAAGGGTTGAAAAAGGTGACAAACTAAACCGTTGTAGGGGGGTCTGGGGGCATCCCCCCCAGCCAAATTTTGCTATTTTAACATGTAAATTAAGCATTCTGGTGTACTCCCAGAAGAAAATAAAGGGAAAAGACAACATTTTCTTATGGTAAAAATGGCACAAAGAACGAACCACTCGCTGACGACTGAGCAGTCCACTCCAGGACTGGAACGATGGGGGGAAAAACGCGCGCTGTGGTTTATCTTGATTACGATTGGTGGTCGTGGAACGTGGAGTCATTTGTATGGCGTTTATTTAGTTCCATAAATAGCGCGCACGCGGAATTGTGAAGCGAGCGCGCAGAACAGTGTCTGCGCGAGTGGAGCTATGAAGAGTGCGAGGCCTGAAATGCAGTTCCAATTTCGGAAACTAATTAATACATTGCCATAACGGCATTAATCGGCTGAGAACATGGACTGCCTATTTGCTATAGTTTAAAATATATATATATATATAAATGCATTGCAAGATCTGAAATGACCTATGTCCTATTTTCCATGTTAACCTAGTACTGGACGAGGTGGAAAGCGATAATGCCAACTTATTCTGTAGATTCAAAGGCGCCTTTCTAAAAAAGTTTCAGTTCTCGCCAAGTTCATTTTTGAGACTTTTGGGGCGGGGATGGCATGCATAGTGGCTGATGTCTCCACTTCTTTGATTGGTCACTAGCCTATACATATATAATACCTTTTTTTTGGTAGCTACTGGCAAAACTTTTCAGAATGTTGGAGACGAATGAAGTGCGTAAACTACCGAGATTATGTTTCATTACACACTTGCTACAACTGAGTTATGTATTACGAAAATAGGATATATTTTGGTAATGGCGACTGCAGCCTATTATACACAATGCATTTAGCTTAAAATTTCTACTTAGAAAATTTAATGTGTTGGCTACTGACCGACTGGTCACTCATGTAGCTAATGTTAGCAATAGCAAATAGCCTAAGGCAAAGTTAGTTAGCTAGCTAGGTAACGTTTTTATCCAGGCGTAATCTATCCACTCGTTAATTTCTCGTGTTAAGTCAAATTGGTATTGCTTTTTAAAATAGACGACAGTAGTATGCCAACTGCTATCATTTAAATTATAGGCCTACTGTTGAAATGTTTTGTGGATTGCTTTATGATAGGGAGAGTTGCATGATGCTGCACGGCGGGTGGTGTCTCTGTTGCAGAATGCCCTGGCCGAGACGGCTAGAGACAGTGAGGATTGAAGTGTTTTTCACTTTTTACGAGCTAAAAGCAACCCTTATTTACCGTTGTGTCAAGACTTGTATATCTCGAGTTCTTGGTGAGGGGGGGAAATGCCATAAATAATCCAATAAAAAAAACTTGTTTCATGTGACTGTTGATTTAAGGCACCAAATTGTATGTACTTTATATGTTTAAAATTGCAATCGGCATAAGAACGGGTAATATGTTTATTGTTCCGTTGTGTTTGAAATATTAAGGAGTTGTCTCTGCAGATTTAGAAAACCAGAGCCAAGCAGTTCCACAGCAGACACAGCACCAGAGGCAGACTTCTGGCCAAGCAGTTAATTCAAGAAAATGAAACTGTCTGGATGTGTCTATATTTGGATAGCTTTTAATTAAAATTAATTAAATTAAAAATAAAAAGTATCTGGATTTGACTGCATTTGAACAGCTTTTAATTGAAGAAAAGAACAAATGCCACAAATTATTAAATAAGTCGTCTAATGACAGTCACATCGGCTATATTTCAACTTGCTTTCGTGAGGTTTGGGACTACGATCACGAAATTGATTAGAAGGGGTCTGGCATAGGCTAGATATTATGCACAAAAGGTAGCCTATTGTTATTATTAAGTTATTAGAAGGTAGGTTATATTGCCTACACAATAATTATCAACAACATAATTATTCATTAGCGTTTAATTCCAGGCTTGCTGTTTATTTTTACTAAATTATTGTCTGCACATTGATGTTCTCACATCGGATCAATCAATGCTGGCACTTATGGGCTATCGTGCTATTTTGTATTGTGCATAATAAATGCCGAGCCGTGGCTAATTACAACGCGGAGACAACGTACTTTATCTGTGTTCAATTGGTGAAACTATTGGTCAGTTTCGCTATAGCCTTAGTTGAAGTAATTGCACAATTGTATGAACAGCACTTAATAGGCTACAGTGTAGGCCTACTACTGTGTGAATGTGTAACTAAAAACATAATTTGAACAATTTTGTTAATGTTAACGTCATATTGCGTTACACTGCACTGCCCCTATAACATCAGAAGGAGGCTCACTTGGCCTATTATACTAGCCTACATAGCCTATTGCACCAGACAATATGCTACATAGACACATATGATTTTAGAATTATTCCAATTCATACCAATTTTATAATATAGCCTAAGGTTAACCCAATCGCATGCCAATATGACAACCCTAAGGACTAGCCTTTTTAAAAAGGCATAGCTAGTTAGATTATAACGAGCACATTAAAGATAAGTTTAATAGTAGCCTATGCTATTGGTATGAACTTGGCGAGCGAGCGAGCGTAAAACAACTTCGAGCGAGCGTAAACCAATTTCGAGCGAGAGCAAAACAAGTTCGCACGCCCACAGCTCCGTGCTCGCGCGGATGGTTCTCTGCTCGCTCGCATCACAGGTCCACGCTCGCAGATGGGCTTTGTGCTCGCGCGGATGGTTTTCTGCTCGCTCGCTTCACAGCTCCACGCTTGCACATGGTTCTGTGCTCGCTCGCTTCATAGCTCCACTCGCGCAGACACTGTTCTGCGCGCTCGCTTCACAATTCCGCGCGCGCGCTATTTATGGAACTAAATAAACGCCATACATTTGGCCAAAGATTTTTTTATTGTGAAGATAGCAAACTTGTTTCTCGCTCATTATACAGTCGGTTATTATACAGTCTATGGTTGGTTGATTGGTTGGTCGGTCAGTCGTCGTTTCTTTCACCCCCCCCTAAAAAAAACTCTTCGGATCTACACGATTCACGTAAATGACCTATTTTGAGTTGAAAACGGCGAATTTCGCCGAAAGGTGACTAGTTTGCAGGTATGAAAAGTGCTTCATGCTTATCAATGTCCATGTTTGATCAAGAGCACTGTCTTATGACTACTGTTGAGAATACGTGATTCTTACCTCACTTAGGAACAGGACGGAGCGAAGCAGTCGCGATCCCCTGAACTGGCAACGCCACCGTTCCCGCTGAAGCCGGTGCCATGCGTTTATGGCGAACGCTAGGTTCATTGCGGAAATGTTGATTGCGTACAGTAGCAGACCCGTATACTAGCCTATTGAAGTCGCCGATCTAAGTTTTGAAATCTGTATCTGTCGCTTATATACCATCAGATCATACATGCTTAATTGTTGATTAATTAATTAAACGGCATCAGCTCGGTTATTGGCTGGAAGTGTCATTTGTAATGTGCTCCAATTTTAACGAACAAACATGCATTCGAGTCCATTGATGAATTGGCCATTGAGCGTGTGGAATATAGGCGTTGCTTACTTACAATTTAAATTATGCTTCGTGCGATCTTTACTCACACAGTGATGAATAGCCGTTTGTTGTGGATGTGTTAATGGGACACTGTACGTCAAACACAAACATCTGTAATTGAGAGACAATATTCTTATTTCACATGTCATTTTCACATCTGTCAAATTGCATGGGAGAAAATCATTGCAAATAATTGTGATAACTTCACAGTGCAATATAGCGTCAAATAAAACAATAGTTTATACCATTTTGCATGCAAAAACAAGCTCAGAGATAAAAATACGATAGGCTACAGAACAATCCGTTAGCATTAATGGCCACTGACAGCTGATACAGATGTGCAACACGTCATTAGTAATTGACGTCGCTTCAGCTGACGCTTGACTGAGCAAGGACGTTCCATTTGTCTAATTCATGTTGCCTCGGTTGCTGCGTCCTCGTATGTGATCCTTGGATCCTTTCCTTATGGCCTCCACTGGGTGGAGCTAATGAGCGAGGAAAGGACCAAGGAAAAGATGCAAGCAGTAAAAATATGGGATTGGAATACAGCCCTGGTGATTTTTAGAATCCACAAACTACTCTGGCCACTGATTACTGTTATGTTCTGAGATGTATTTTTGTATTATGTATTTTTTACTTGTTTATTTATTCTTATTATGTATTTATGTTTCTGATTATTTGTAGTTTCACTGTTCTGTGTTTTTTATTACTGTCACTCCCTGTCTTCCTCACACTTTTCGGGAGTCTGTGGGGACTTCGGTTTTCTTTGTATTTCCTCTGTTATGCGCTTCCTTCATAACTAAATAATACTAATTAACTAACAACCACTAACTAAACACTAAGAATTAGTGTCTACTAATCTACTAATGAATAACTTGTATATAATACTAATCTACAAACGCCATAGAATCAGGGTTTTCTACTAACTTACTAACGTGTACTTCTTTCCTTGCTGCAGCTGTCTCTCTTTTCTATCACTAATTATCTTTCTTTGGTTCCTCTTAACTACAGCTGACTCTCGTTTCCACTTTCCTATCCCTTATTGTATGCACTTGTCTTTAACTACCCAGTTCATGTTCAAGTCGATGTGTTGTGTAAATCCGGTCCCGCGTATTACGTGTTACCTTGTTAGTGAATGATCAGCTTCCCTCATTGTTTCATTACGCTCACCTGATTGTCATTATTATTATTATTATTATTGAGATATGCTACCAAATAAAATCAGAGAATTAAATGTGTATAGGCGGGCCCGTCCCGAGTTTTCCACCCTACGTTAAAATGGAAATGTCATTGTTTAAAAAAAAATTCTTAGGCTACAATAATTTAAAAATCAATAAAACAATTGTTTGCATAAGCGCTGCATTTTGTGATCTGACCTTGGAAATGATCAACGATTTAAAATATTTGTGGAGAGTGTGGACTCTTGGTTAGTTAACAACTCAAAGTATGAAATTGAGCATTTTGATTGGCGGAAATCTCACTACAATGGGCTGCTTGGCCATAGGAAGACAAATAGATTTGTTTATGTTACCTCAGGAAAGCGAATAACTAACCTAGCTAAATGATAATGTAATCTTCAGCTAATAAGAGGAGCTTGCCACCAAAAAAGATCTAATCTTCGTTCCATATTAATGTAAGATCGGGGAGAATGGGGACGGTGGGAGCCGTTCTGATAATACAGAAGCCAACGCGAACGATACAGTGCAGATAAGCTGTCAGAACACCAGGAGTCCGTCCCTACAAACCATGGCTTTATGAAACTCACCTAGGAGCGTAACTAACTCGTAAGTAAAGCTTGCCATCTTCATTAGAGAATGAAACTCCTAAATATCCCAATCACAGTGCAGTGTTTAAACAACACTATTTTAGGCAATGTTTTTAACATGTTAAACTGATGATGAATAATTTATCCTCTGTTCTCGCGTCCTTTTTCATTATTTTCCGGTCACTTGTTTTCTTTGATGTCTTTTAAACTATTAAACTGAATTAAACTAATTTAATTTAGTTTAATAGTTTAAAGGGTAGCAGACAGATTTTCCTACAAAATATTAAAAAGACCTGCAATAGAAGCCCAAAACACCTGCGCTGACAGGAGAAATTTAACTAACAGCCTCATCGTGAGAGCTCACTAATTCACTCAAGATGGCATTTTTATCGGCTACAATGCTGGAGACACAAAAGCAGAAAGTTCCCAATGCCTCGTAAAAACCTTTCGGTCCCTTCCAGCCACTTCCGTTAAAAGTGAACGAGTTCTCTCGATTCCTGGGGACAGTGTTTCAGCTAACAGGTCTCAGCTCCTACCTGAAAATGTGGACATCTTGATGTTTCTCAAAAAAAAAAAAACTTGTCAGAATAGCCCTTTTATTAGTAGCCTGAAGCCATCGTTTAGTTTTTTTTGTAATTGTAAATAACAATTTAGCTTGAAAGAAGAATATGTTCTCAATATGATCATTTAATTCGATTGAGTATCTTATTTAATTTCCTAAAATGGGTTGTTATTACAGCCCTGGATGCTGATTTGTTCAGAACGCGCTTTACTACGACTGGTTCAAACTGCCGCTCAGAAGGTAAAGTAGCGCTATATCTAATGGTAGATGTACGTTGGCTAAAGGATATACAGTGTATTCTCCGAACAAATTAGGTGGATAAAATTGTTTATAAGTAAATATAAGACTAAATCTAAAATATAAACTTCTTTGAAACATGTATATTTAATAATAATCGTTATATCATTGAAAATAAACGGCACACTATTTAAAAATGTTAGTCCCCCTCCACCGTGAACTCTGTCTCGTGATACAAATTGTAACGTTAGTTGAGTGTGCCGTTACATCCCTACCATCCACCTCAAACACGCCCCTGTCTGAGGTCACACCATCATACCACCCTGCCTACAAATAAATCTTGGGGAAACACGGAGGTGTCTGTGATATGATGTTCAGAAGCCATTTTTCTAACACAAACACTTTCTTTCCCCCCCACACCCTCCCCAAACACACACTTTTCCAGCTCTTCAGAAAGGTAAACGGAAGCACGATGGGATTGGTGAGCTGACATCAAAGAGGAGGAAGGGGAAAAATAAGAAACAATCTGTGTTTTCATATGAGACAGAAGAACTTCTCTTAACCTGTGAGTATCTTATCTTTTCTCCCATAATCTACAGTACCTCATAGTGAACTCAACCACTTACATCTGATATTGAGATTAATTTTACAATATTGAAAGGCACTATTCCAGACCTATAAATGACCATAAACTGAAATTGGATTAAAAAACATTCGTCCCAAACAGGCTTTTGTAAATTTGTTACCTACATTTTCTTGAATGTGTTATTAGTGTTCTTTTTACCAATAATACAAAAAAAAAATTAAGCTCCTGTTCTTATTGGAGTTTAAATGAAATGTTTAAACCATATAGAAAACAGTAATCTAGGAATAATTAATTTTTTAAAAACATTGCCCAAACCATGGCAACAAAATGCACCCCACATTAGTAAGGAGCCACCAGAACCCTTCAACATCAGAACACGGTTATGTTTCCATTTATTTGTTCAGTATTGGTGCAGTGATGACATTTAAAAGTCAAACGTCTAATGCATGTTTTTCACTGTGATTCCACTGCGTCTCAACAGGTCAAGATGCATTAGAGGATGGAAAACAAGCCATGTCTCAGATTTACACCAAACTCCAAAGTGTTTCCTGCAGAGAGGAACAGAGCAAGACATTTCTGGAAACGCTGAAGTAAAAAGTTCTTGTGTCATAAAACTTTATACATTTATTTGAAATTAATTTGAGGTGCAAGCCCTTGAAATCTGAAATCAATGTAATCCTGCAATCAAGGAACAGAACGCACGTTTTGAACATGTTACTGCTCCTTGTCAATGGCAGCTGTACAGTATTTTATTAAAGCAAGATGAATCACTTATCTTCAGTATAAGAGTCTTAAATCATCTGTAATAGGCCCACACATGACAGTAAGTGAAGTAAGTGTTAGGTAAGTGAACTTAGATTAGGCTACACGTAGTGAAAATGTGGAAATGCTGTAACTGTTTCAAAAATACTTCAGTACCATTTCTGAACACAAGTAAGTAACTTGGGTTACTGGGTTATTAAATCTGTCCAACTCAGAAGTGTGTCCTATCCCTGCAGAACGAAGATATCAGATTTAAAAGAATACAGCCCAAAAGAGAAGATTTACATCGGACTCTTTGGGAAGACGGGAGCAGGGAAGAGCTCATTGATCAATGCAATTGTCAATGAAAACCAACTTCTACCTTCAGGAAGCTTGCATGCCTGCACTTCAGTCTTTGTGCATGTGCAAGCCAATACTGATTCCAATAAATACAAAGCTGATATTGAATTCATCAGCACAAAGGTAAGCAGATGAACACAAAACAGAAAATGAGTTATTGCACAGCAATCGTCATACACTGCCTGGCCAAAAAGAAGGTTGCCGTTGCTCCCGTCATGCATAGTGCCCACAGTACAAGCCGCTGGAGGCAGTGTTATGATCTGGGGTTGCTTCAATTGGTCAGGTCTAGGCTCAGCAACGTTATGCAGCAATAAAATTAAGTCAGCTGAGTACCTAAATGTACTGAATGACCAGGTTATCCCGTCAATGGGCATATTCCAGGATGACAATGCCAAGATTCATCGGGCTCAAATTGTGAAAGAGTGGTTCAGGGAGCATGAGGAATCATTTTCACAGATGTATTGGCCACCAGTGCTGACCTTAACCACAATGAAAGTCTTTGTGATGTGCTGGAGAAGACCTCACGTCGGCGGACATGTGCAGCAGGCTTTTTCCCCCACATGTAGCTAAGTTTAGTCAAATAAGTTATCCAATTGTCAATTTACAGCTAACTATCTTGCTGTAAGTAACATTTTGACCATATGCAAATTGTTTGTAGTGGAATGTGGATAAATCGGAGTGCTATAACGTTACAGTAGCCTATTATATTTGCAAGTGCAAAATATTATCATCCACTACCAAAAAAGTTGCGGACATCATCGTTGTATGTGTCTAGATTCCTAACAAATGGTGAGATCAAGAAAAAGCAATCAGCTTTCAATAAAAATCTCATGCCAAGTTTTTATGATAGGCTATATTTTCTAACATTTTGAGAACCTTCATAAAATACAATTTGCTAAAATGATTTTGTTAAAATACAGTTGGTAATTTGGCCAGACAAAAAAAACCGTGCAGATTGTAGGCTAAGCCAGCGAAATAGAAGTAACGATAGCCTATTAGGCTACTAATAATAATAATTATAATAGTCGTAGTATAGTACCCTACGCTATAACGTTACTGGTAAAGTGTAATTAGACTTGGGTGTTTCGATCTTAGATTAAACCATAATCTTACCTGCTGACATTTTGATCAATAGTTGTAAATATTAAAGTAGCTATCTAACTTCTGGCCATTCCATGGGATCCTTTCTCCAAGACGTGCAAGGAAAGGAGAAGGGACTTTGAGGGAGTCCAACAATATTGCGTTTGTCAACTTACCTTTTCCTCTCTGGTAGACACAGGGTACCAAAATAGTCTTTTGACATACTGAACTGTGGTGTTCCTCACACTGACCTGAAATTAAATGTTCTAGATCAGTGGTTCTTAGCTACCGGTGTTTTCCCGTTGGTGCAGATTGTTTTCCCCCATGGTGGGCGTGGTTTTCAGAGTACGATGCGTGACACTCTGTCTCTATAACTGGCTACAAGGCACTACAAACTGAACTATGACTGGTTACGAGGCAGTATCAACTATGACTGGATCCCATAAATAGATCAACGCCAACATGTTCTACAGTATGTACTCTTACATGCAGAATGATAATACATGTTGATAATTAAGAAATGATTACTTCAGGAATGGAAATCAGATCTACAATACATGGTAGAATTACTCAAAAATGAAAACGACCAACAAAACATGGCAGCAGAGAATGAAGATGATGATGAAGATGCAGAAGATGATGAAATGGTCAAAATAGCAAAAGAAAAGATTGAAGCCGTTTATGGAAAAGAAGGACTGCGAAATTACAGCGAATTGGCAGGAGCCAGTGAGGTTCCTGAGATTCCAGCCACAGGCAGAATCACGAAGAATTTTGACACTGTGAGTCTTACGTACAATAATATTTCAGGGTGAAGAGACATCTTCTTGACAGGTTGACTATATTTTGGCTGTAGATTTAAATTGAATATACAAGCTACTACAATGTCTTTACAGGCCAAAGAACTGTCTCAATACATTGGGTGCTACATTCGAAGTGACAAAAAAGCAGGGCAGAAGCAGTTCTGGCCTCTTGTAAAGCGAGTCACCATCTCCTTGCCGAAGTCGCCAGCTCTCCTGGAGGGGATTGTGCTAGTGGATCTGCCTGGGGCTGGAGATGTCAGTAAATACAGAAGCGAGATGTGGAAAGAGGTACCGTCAGTGTTTCATGATTTAATACGTTAACTATTTGGATTGTCCAGTCATGCTAATGAGCCCATACCATCGACACTGCACTGTGTCCGTTTAGGGAGCAGATAAGAGCACATTCAGGTCTAGCCAACTGGTTCCTACTTCCAAGGGCAACGCTGAAACTGACCAAATTATTTTTAAATCCAACAGTGTCTCAGCCAGTGCTCCTCTGTGTGGATTGTGAACGAGATAAAGCGTGCTTTATCTGACAAAGTTGCCAAGGAGATCTTTGATAAGTCATTGAGAACTGTTGCTGGAGGAGGAGAGTGTCACAATATCACCTTCATTGCCACCAAAACAGATGACATCAACCCGGAGGAGACCAGAAGGTTAGCTGCTATATTATTAATTTCTTTAGACATATTGAGTACACCTGTATACAGACCTATCATGTTTTTAATTCTCAATGCATTTTCAAATTTTACCAGGAATTATCATCTCACAGATGAGGATCTTGATATGAAAAGTGACAATGTGGTAAGTAAAGGTTATATAAACATTGAATATTTAATAAGAAATATGTCATATTTAACATTTAATATTAATTTATTTATCAGGATCCTCAGGAATTTGAAAGAAGAGAAAAACAGGCATGTATACTGTTCCGTAATGAAAAACTTAAATAAGACATCAGAGCTCTCTTCAAAGAGAAAACAAAGGTGAGTTCACTGTGATAGCTTTACTGTAACTGAAAATTGCTGCATCTTGCTTTTCCACAAAGACAACTAAACAAACAAATAGGAATAAAAGCCTAAAAAAGTTATGGTCACGTTATCCGTATGAATTATCAGTATTTAAAAGGAAATCCACCAAAAAACAACATTAACCTCATTTAACAGATCAAGGCGTAACTCATTAAGCCTCTCTTTGTGGCTGGCCAAAACAATCTCTGAACAGAAATATCGGCAGTGAAAGATACGAGTTTGGTATGATGTAGACCTGTACCCTTCCTCATTTTTGAAAAACTACAATGGGTGGGTAAGTTGAATTTGGTGATGCAATATATACGAAAGGGGGGCGTTGACTGAGCCAACAGACAGTATGTTGCCAACACACAGTATGATCAGGAATGTTATAGTCTCGCCCGAATGTTCTCCTCAAAATCATCTGGGCGAAAGTGCCTGCTACACACTTGCACATTCTTTAGCTGTGTCTCAGGTATATCAGGAGGATATTTAGCATTACCAATTATAGTCAGCAACAATTCTTACCTTCATCTTGCTATAGCAGGTAAAAATAAATTCCATTCAAACCCTTGCAATTTTCCCATACAGCGAAATGTCATTTTCTTTTCAGTAGCACGAAAGTATACTGTACTGAACACCATGAATCTATATTTTCATTCTTTGGTGGCTAGCTTGCTAGTGAGTAGAAGAAAGACTTCCATGCCCAATAGAAACACCCAGCCTGTCCGTTTGTATTCAGCAGTGGTGGAAAACTATGACTGCCGTTGTCGGACCACTGCCCGTAGACTGTAAGCGCCCTCACCATTGTAGTCTATAGTAAAGCAGGTACCTGGAACATGCCCAGTGGTTTGGGGCTATATCACTGCACTCACTACAGGTAGAGTTGGATGAGACCCCATTGTAGTCAGGAGGACAGCTACTGTTCTACAAATAAAAGATCATTTTTGAGTGGAATTACTTTTTTACTCCTTTGCGCAGAGGCTTAATTTGACCAATTTTCTTGTTTTGTACCGTTCTGTTGAAAGCTTAGTAACTCCAGATATCAATGTAACACAAACACCAATAATGCCTTAAATTAAAGAAGACCCTGGTACCATTTATTATCATGCCTTACATTTAATTATTTTCATAACTCAGATGTAAATTATGGGCAGTGAATGCACAACCCCCGGTGAAAAACAAAGTTCCACCACTCTAGTGCGCAGTGAACACCTGAGAGTAAAATACGTGAATAAGGTTAAACTTTACATTTTCTGGTTTGCAAACCTCCTGTCTGCATGTGTACAACATATAAAAGTAATATGTATTACTGCTCAAATCCAGGCAATTTGAAATGGTGTACCTTGGTGTCCAAATTGTGTATCACAGTAATTCAGAAAATAATCAAAAACAGATAAACTCTTGACTAGTTGGAAATATATTTGCATCTATATCATTAGATAATTTCCAACTTTTGCAAAATATTAGGGGAATGGTAATAGGTGTCCAAAAACCTACCCAAACCTTTACAAACCCATGGAAACATATGCAAAGTATCCAAGCTATCCAAAGAAATACAAACATGAACAAAGCTTTAGGGTCCATTTGAAGCACATTATTATGTCCTATGAGGAGGCAATTAATGAGGGGAATGACCCTTAGATAATCAATTTCTTTGTCTAATTTTAGTTTCCAGTGCCAAAAATGCCCAATACAGCCCCGTTCTCGTCATAAAAGGTAATTTATTGCCAACCAGTCAATGTACGAGAACATGCACAGTTTACAGCGTAATATGAATTACTACAACTATTACTATTACAACTAATTATCTCCTATATAAACATGTGCCAGCCCATGGATTATTGTACGAAACAACTAGCTGCCGTGTCATCCATTTATGTCCCTATATTAGCTTTGCTGTTTCACCCAATGTAATGAATGGCTAGGCCACACATGAAAGCTTCTATTATAGTGTAGTATAAATTCCCAGTAAAGCAATAGATTGACAGCTCACCACCATTGTCATAACTTATGATATACAAATCCAAGTTGCCTCAGTCAGAGACTTTTTTCCACAATGTTTTTTCTTCATGTTTGTGATGTAGACTCCAGGGTCGATGTCACTTGGGTCAGTGCACAAAAGGGTTAAGAATAAAATTGTGCATTTCAAAAATTGCTAAAAAAATTTGGCTGTCCAAAATCTAAGTACTGTAACTCCACCCAGGCACCCACTAGGATATATGTTCACATTATGGAAGCCTGTTTTTTCGGCGGGGGGGGGGGGGGGGGGGGGGGGGGGGGGGGGGGGGGACTGTAATTTGTAATGAGAGCGGAACTACATGTAATGGAGCTAACAGCTTAACTATTTCCCAGTAGTGTCTTTTTAATTTTTTTTTGCTATTATTATAATTTATTTAATAATAGCAATATTATTTTAACCAAGTACTGAGGTAGCGTAGAGAAAGCGACACGTCCCCCAATTTAAACTGCCGAAGCAACTAAAACAAAACAACACAAGAACAAACATTGGCACAAAGTCATGGATGAGGAGTCTGCAGTGCCATAGCCATACCTCTCATCATTGTTTCAGTGTATCCGTGAGATTAAGCTAGTTCGCTGTTAAGTTATTTAGTCATTCAAATAACCTTTTGTTAGTGTTTTAATAAACAAACTGTCATTTTGTGAATGTTATTAATGAATTTTAGGTTTTAGCTGGTTGGTGAGTTTGTGGCTTTGGATTCATTAAACGAGCAAGAGACAGAAATGTGTCTAGTTAGCTAACATTAGTTCATTCACTATTAAAACTGAACAATATAACTTCATGAGAACTTATCTTGAGCATTTCTCCCCTGAAGTCAACTTGAAAAAACCAGGAGCAAAATTTACGTTTAACTTAAGAATTAATACTTTACCGTATGTTATTTAAAGAGGGACTGAACATGAAAACAGTAGCATTAGCCAACTTCTGGCATGGCCCATATGTGACCTCATTTATGTTTGTTCATGAAGTAGTTTCAATATAGTACATAATATAATATAATATATTTTTTATAAGAACCATCATTAATAATTACGTGTGAATAACAATTATAACACTTGATTTCAGAAATTTCTGTTTGGTGATGAAGGGCATTCAGATGAGTTCTTTGATGTGTACACTGTGAGTTCTGAACAATTCAACAGAAATGGACAAGGGAAGTCAACTGTTCTGGAGCTCAATGAAACTGGTAAAAAATTTAAAAAAAGTATATATATATTTGAGCACAAGGTGAAGAGAAAATAAATGGTTTAAATGTTAACTATCTGTTTTTCACTATTTACAAAGAATTGCCACATCTGCAGGAGCACATTAAGAAACTGTATGTCTCCCATTCCGTGAAGGAAGTGAAAGATTACGTATCTGATGTTTCTGGAATCATTTCACATCTTCACGTTTCAAAGGATTCCCTCAGTTCAAAGGTGTGTTTCAACTGCATCAATATGTATATTTTAATATGTTTTTAAAAATATATAATATGACGAAGAACCAAATGCACATGATTTCACGGCTGACAGTGGTTCAGCTAGGAGCTGTGTCTCAATTGCTCTATTAAAGTCAGTCTGCTGGAATTCTGCTGTGCAGCCAGCTAACTCCTTCTACAAGTTCAAAATACAGATAGCTAGCTTGTAAGAAAAATTAATTAAGTAACATTTTTTGGACGCTGTTTCATTTAATATGCATGTCATGTTTAAGTAAAGTTTTCGCTTTAACATCAGAAGTTACACTTTGTGTGTGAGTAAGTATTGCCTTTGTTTCAGGTTCAGTCTTCAAATTCCCAGGAGTTCAACAGACTTGAAAAGGATCTGAATAAAATGTGCACAAATCTGAATTCAGCTTTGAGCAAAGTTTACACCGAACTCGAGAACTGTCTGCTGATGGGAACAAGGGCAGCAGAGAAAGGCTGCCTGAGAAATGCCACAAAGAGTGTGCTGGAACCTGTGAGTTTGTGTTAGCTGGCAACCGCCAGTTTTTAGCTGCTAAAACTTCTATAAAATTACCTGCAAATGAACTGCAAAAAAAGAAAAGGTGTGCGTTCATTTTATTTTCATCATGCTAATAATTTGGAATAGTGCTTTGAGGAAGTAATGTTACGTAAAAAAGCTTTTTAATAAAAGAGTGATCCCAGATTAGGGATATTAGTTGCCGAGTGGACAGCCATGTGAAATTAAGATTTGGAATATTAGTTGCCCAGTGGACAGCCATGTGAAATTAAGATTTGGAATATTAGTTGCCCAGTGGACAGCCATGTGAAATTAAGATTTGGAATATTAGTTGCCCAGTGGACAGCCATGTGAAATTAAGATTTGGGATATTAGTTGCCCAGTGGACAGCCATGTGAAATTAAGATTTGGAATATTAGTTGCCCAGTGGACAGCCATGTGAAATTAAGATTTGGGATATTAGTTGCCCAGTGTACAGCCATGTGAAATTAAGATTTGGAATATTAGTTGCCCAGTGGACAGCCATGTGAAATTAAGATGTGGGATATTAGTTGCCCAGTGGACAGCCATGTGAAATTAAGATTTGTCCATCCCTGCCATGGTATCCATGGTTTCACAGTAGGCAGACCAGTAAGTAATACAAATGCAATGCAATATAAATTAAGTTATATCAGCAAGCATACCCTCAGCTTTGCAATCACATGCCCCAACACCTCATTATTTAGAACCTTCATTAATATTCGTTTTTACAAAACTAGTGAAAACTAGGAGTGGGACATTTTACAATTTTATCTAGCCATTTTGTCCTTGTGTTTACTTGGTTGCTCTTTTTGTTTGTTTTTATAACCCCCAAGCAGCTTGTACAGCGATAAAGAGAAGGCGATGCACTAATGGCTTTCCATACATGGCGATTTCTCGTTTACACTTGTGTTTTTTTGTACAGACAGGGTCTGATAACAGAGGTCACCACAAGACGCTCAAAGCATTGTGTAGAAATGACGGATATTACCAGTCTGGCGGCAAAGTAGGGGTAATTGATCTGAACTACACTCTGTCAGAACCCATGTACAAGAAGATGAATGAAAAAAACCTTTCTGGCAACTTTTGGGTGAGTGACTTTTGTGTTTATGAATCATGTATTTTAGGCCTATATCTGATGATTCAGAGTAAACAATCATATTTCAGTTCATCTTCCATTAATTTGGTCATTGACCACAATGCACTCTGAGGTATGTGCTGTCAGGGACTGTTTATTTTCAATCTGCTGTCCACCAAACACAGTCAAGTGCATCAGTGTGTATTTCATGTGCTGTTAGCACAGTTAGACTGCAGATGCACAGTTAGACGGGAGTTGCTCTTGTGTGATCACACAGGGACACACCTGCTGACCATATCCATATCCCACCCTTCATTGGAAATGCCCACTAGGGCTGTCAGCCATAATCAGCATGGGCTCAGTCAGGATTCAATACCAGATTCATTGGTACACTGAAAACATGTACATTTATCAGCAGAACATGCCACTCAACAGCCCCATATTTCTGTGTTTTGATTATGTCCAATTATCAGAAGAGCCTCATAATAACACCAGCAAATCATTTTAAATTGTCTTTCAAGCGCTGAAGGTTCGAGAGCATCAATCAAAGGGATCTTCTCAAGTTTTCAAGAAAACTTCATTACAAATGATCTTCTGAAATCTCACGTAAAAAAGAATAGAGACAAATACCTGCGTCTGGTGTACATTAGAACAGAGGTGAGAAGGAACCTGTTTTAATGCATCTTCTTCTGTAGACATGCAGCTGTACCCATATCCCAGCATTATTTTATCTTTTCTTACATTCTTACACATTAGACCTAATGCTCCATTACAGAAATGACCTCAGCACGTTTTTCAACAAATTAACTGAAACATCTTCCCTTTCATGTCATCTAGCAAAGAAAATTGCAAAAGAATTTGGAGAAGAAAATCCTAAAGAGAAAGAAGCGGATCTACGATTCCCTCAGTGATTCAATCCGAGACACCATGATAGAGACATATCAAGGTTTCCATTTCAATATTAGACAATTGGGAATTAAATAATCACAATTTTCTCAATATTAATATGTTAAATACACTAGTTATTAGAAATTAATGCATAAATGTGTTTATTTTCAGAATGCTCTGGTATCCATGGGAGGTCTTGTTTAAATCTGATTCAAGAGAAACTTAAATCCAAAATTGAGACGTCCAAAAAGGACATGTTCCGTAAGGCCATGGACAAACTGATGAAAGAATTCAGTAAATTGAAGGTTAGTTTTCTCTGGAAAATTATATTGCCTTTATGGAACACTAAATTATCCAAGGCGGTGGAGAGGGGGTGAATTTAAATCAATGTGTACGGTATTGTTACACATGCGCACACAAGGTAAATTATAAAACAATAAGGAAATGCACTAATTTCAAAAGCCAACAATTATTCATATAGGAATTCCTTGTGGAAGGGGGTGGGGGTGGGTTAATTCCTTGTGGAAGGGGGTGGGGGGGGGGGTTAATTCCTTGTGGAAGGGGGTGGGGGTGGGTTAATTCCTTGTGGAAGGGGGTGGGGGTGGGGTAATTCCTTGTGGAAGGGGGTGGGGGTGGGTTAATTCCTTGAGGAAGGGGGTGGGGGTGGGTTAATTCCTTGTGGAAGGGGGTGGGGGTGGGTTAATTCCTTGTGGAAGGGGGTGGGTTAATTCCTTGTGGAAGGGGGTGGGGGTGGGTTAATTCCTTGTGAAAGGAGGTGGGGGTGGGTTAATTCCTTGTGGAAGGGAGTGTGTTGGGTTAATTCCTTGTGGAAGGGGGTGGGGGTGGGTTAATTCCTTGTGGAAGGGGGTGGGGGTGGGTTAATTCCTTGTGGAAGGGGGTGGGGGTGGGTTAATTCCTTGTGGAAGGGGGTGGGTTAATTCCTTGTGGAAGGGGGTGGGGGTAGGTTAATTCCTTGTGGAAGGGGGTGGGGGTGGGTTAATTCCTTGTGGAAGGGGGTGGGGGTGGGTTAATTCAATGTGTATGGTATAATAATGCTTGCAAGGCAGTACCACCTTTTGTACTAACTTTTCATTACATTTACTTAGTTTGCATAAGCTACATATATAAGACAAATGTTTCTGCCTGATCCAAATACATTTTATTACTTTGATTAAGATCACAGGACTTTAGCTGAGATTTACCACCTTAATAAAAATGGCTTTACAACAGAAAATGATCAAATATGTTTTTCAATAATTACTCAGGAATTCCTTGTGGAAGAAATGAAGACACAGATGACAACCTCCTTGACGCTGGCCCTAAACCAGATACCAGATGACCTTACTGACCTCCCAGGTAACCAATGGAAACCAGTTTAGGACTGTAGGAGGATGTCAGAGGGCACTGTACTGCAAGCTCACCTGAACTTATTCAAATGTGGTGCTTTGTTTCAGATCAGGGGCGGGTTGCACCAGCTATTCGTAAGTTCTCCCTTAAGGTGGAACATGAAGCTCACACTACAGGCTTAGTAGCTACTATTTAGTTTACAACTAGTGAGCTACTAAATTTGGTTGTACCATGCATGTGCCCTTCTTAACATAAAACTTAGTTAGGAGGGTGTATGCCCTTCATAAAGTAATGTATAGTCACACCAAATGACGTTGATGTTGATTGATCCAATGAGCAGCATTTAAAAATGTGAACAGAAAATAGCGTTGCACTAGCGTGGATTTTTGTTTTCAAGCAGCTGATTTCTGCCTGCCATCCACTACACCACAGCCTGATTATGAAGACCGAATAAACATTATTCAACGGTTTATGTCTCATCGCTGTCTGTCTCAAATAACGTTGGAACCTCAACATCTGATCTACCATTTTTTGTCTCAGCGTTGCTTGGAGTGAACGCAAATTATTCCCTCTCTTAAAACGTGACGAGCATAGATATCAAACTCGTCATACAAGTCCGAAATAGTTACAGTTTTAACGCAATTCATCAATATATACAAATCGGTCTGCCATTTGAACATTATTAATTACTAGGGGTGTGAACCACTAATTAATATGAACAACGATGCCATGCGATTTCTCTTAATTTATAACGATACGATAAATCGCAATACAATGCAATACGATACAATTCACTGCGATGTGACCGTGTGACTAATGTAACCAGATTTGACAGAACCCCCCTTCCCACAGACACTCAGAGGACATTCAAATAACAAACAATATGACTTTCAAAGTATAAAATGTATTGATTCATTTTTAAAACCGCAATTTCCATGTGAATAATTAAATGCAAATTAACGATTCATCACGATTCAGCCATGTCACACCGATGAAGTCGTATCGTGATGTTTGCAATCATATTGTCACATTTGCATCACGATAACCGGTGTATGCACGCTGTTAACGGCTTGCAGAAATATTTAGTATATACATGGCGTTACGTTCTATGTTTTGTGGTGCAATATATTTCATTTTAATAGTGCACAAGTTGGTACTTAGTAGAGATTTAAGGCTTACTTCTTACTCATGCACAGCTGGTGAAACCGGCCTCA
Organism: Ilyophis sp. 1 JC-2022; assembly: GCA_022702515.1. Lineage (NCBI taxonomy): Eukaryota > Metazoa > Chordata > Actinopteri > Anguilliformes > Synaphobranchidae > Ilyophis > Ilyophis sp. 1 JC-2022. Next base: position 65,963,109 of record CM040406.1, read on the forward strand.
GGGCCCCATTTCCCAAAAAATATTTTAACACTAAGATCCTTGTAATGAGACTTATGCTGCTTTCAAGTGAGGTCAAGTTGGGAATACGTCACGACTCGGCCAACCGACTCGTTCACGTTCACATGCTTTATGGTCGGAAAATCTCCTGAGCTGAACCGTCAACTGAAATATTTCGTAGCCAGCCTTCTATGCTAGCAATCGACTAACTAGTTTTTAGCAGAACTGTGAATACCACAGGGAAGTTAATGGTGCAGTACTATAGCTATCACAGAATGTCTGTAGTTCTATATTTGTAGCTGCGCTAGGGCTTTATTGTATGAAATGTATTACCCCTCACGCGGTATGGGAAATCCTAAATCGTTACAGCCCTACCACCATCACCACCACACAACAGCTCCAAACAGTCCAAGGCCATCCCACTGACCAATGCTGTTTTTTGACCGGTCAAGTTGCTTAATTTGTCAGTAAATTTAGGTTATTTCATTTTCACAATTATAAACTTGCAGTCTCCTACATGGCAGTGGCCCTGGTCAATAGCTCACCCTCCTCTTCAGTATTATATGTGCATGTTAATCTCTGGTCAATTCTGTATCTGTGCAGTAGCTGCTGTGTTGGGCCTTGTGTACAATGGCATACCTGCCTGCCTGCATCGATCCCAAACAGTGCCATTCATTCTTAATTCCAGATGTTACAGAAGAAATGGAGATGATGAAGCGATGCTGTGACACTCTCGACCTCCAGGTTTTTTAGTGACTGAAAGAGGTTGGATGGATCCAGATGGATCAGAATTATTAAATGAAATGGAGATCACCGTGGCAACCTGTCTCAGCCAAACATTGAGGGTGCTGTCAAATATGGCCTTATGAATTATAAAAGGTATTTGTGTCTATTTTGCTTTGTTAACACGTACATCCAGTTATTCTCAGAAGGATTAGCAGAAATTTACCACACCAGAGAGGGTGTGACTAATTGACGAATGATTAATTTAGCTTTAAAAACTCTGTAAGAATTTGATAAATCAACTGGAGAGTTCTTTTATAACTTTAATGCCAGATTAATACTGAACACTTAATAAATCCCAATATCTAATCAGTAGGGGATGGCAGTTTAATTAGCCCTCTTGTTATCTTACTCATAACTCATAAGTGTGTATTGCTATATTAAAGAGCAGTTATTTGTTAGTGCCATGTGCATATGCAGCTAGCTACCTGCTGTAAGTTACCTACTCGTTTCTGCTAGCAATTCAAAACACAATAAATGATAGATGCACAAAGGGGAAATGTATATGATATTTTAATTAATTCACTGCTTCACTGCACTCCAAGGTCATAGATTTCCGGGCCAGAGTTTTGGGGGCAAGATGGTCTGAAATGTGCACATGCAGTAACAATGCAGTTTGCTTCTAATACCTACAGTCATGGTATGAAATTAACTTTTTTACCCACTGGCCAGAGTGGCATGTGGATTCTAAACATTACCAGCCACATTACCTTTTACAATATAACACAACCTGGTTGGTTACTGTAGGGAATTTGAAAACTTACCAGGCCCCCTCGGGGCCCTCTCAGGACTGAACTGAGTACGTAAGAGCCACGTGCACAATCTATGAACAGCCGAGTCTCACATTACAGGAAAACACCCAAGATATGAATTATGGAAACGCCCAAATGACATGGACAATCATATTACATATTACAAGACATGACACAGCAAACATGACTCAGCAAACATGACTCAGCAAATGAATAGAAGCAACCGATGTTCTTGTATTATCAAAGTATTTAACCAACTATGTTAATTCACTATAAATTGTATTATATCTGTGTGTTGTATGTTAATCCAATATTATTAAATATTAATTGCAGCTGAAGCTAAAAGAATGCAAGTAACCACAGTTTGACATATCATTGATAAACTGTTGAACAAAAGCTAGAATGCAAGGCAGACAAACATATTATATCTGTGTTAAAGCAAAGACCAGTAGAAGAATGTATATTCAAATTGTATAAAATGATATTATCCAAGAGTTAAAGAATGTACTGTATCATTCTGGTGTGGTGTTCAAAATTATATATTATTTGTGTAATCGAAAAACCAGCATAGTTATAAAAAACATCTATAACAACTGTGTAACAACATATTATAACATATTATAACTATATTATAACTGTATGTGTGACGTATTAAAAACATATTTTTTGTGACCAATAGAGTGGAAAATTCCACAGTGGGGAGGAGTCAGGAAAGATTAAAATCATTGTGGCGGAGCCAAGTCATTTACATATTGAAAAAATGGAAAATACCCTATGTCAGCAGAAAAGAGAGTATATAAGGCCAGTCAGAATGTCAATCGGGACTTCATCTTGCAGGGTGAACCCGGTTTATTGGTTGGACTGTATCAATAAAAGCTGATTTCTCTGAAGACCTTGCCACTCTGATTATTGCCTGAAGACTGTTTGCTGCTTATTTTGAATTTGGACTTTGATCATTTTAAGAACTTAGAAATTGAACTTTGATATTCTTGTCGAAAAATCCACGACATATTTGGGGGCTCGTCCGGGATTTGGACAAAGGCTGCCAGAACGCTCCTAGCTTTTGGGACTGGGGACGGAGGACTCGGACACCAGACGGCCTGGCCAGCTGAAAGGTGAGAAAATTTTTCTCATAACTGGGACTCCGTTCCCTCCTACCCCGTCCCTAACACTGGGAGCGGCATCCTCCCATACAAAAAACCCGGGAAAACTAACACCGAAAGTAAGGTAAAGTGGCAATCTCTCCAGAGAACGCGCGCAGCGCAGAATAAAAACATAGGGTATATGAATATGTGCATGATAAAATGATAAAAGCAAATATGAAGGATATATGTTGTTACTGTTAACCATTGTTGATTGATAAAAGAGGTACCACGGAGTCTGGAGGAGCAAAACCCAAGGAGGGCGACCTACCAGCTCCGGGTAACAAATATTTTTAACATTTGTCCTCTGGAGAGTAAGTAAGGAACATTGCGAAATATGCATGCATGAAAACACTGTGCTTAACATTGGTTTGAAATAGAACTGGAACGCTGTGCTTAATATTGGTTTGAAATAGAACTGGAACACTGTGCTTAATATTGGTTTGAAATAGAACTGGAACACTGTGCTTAACATTGGTTTGAAATAGAACTGGAACGCTGTGCTTAATATTGGTTTGAAATAGAACTGGAACGCTGTGCTTAATATTGGTTTGAAATAGAACTGGAACGCTGTGCTTAACATTGGTTTGAAATAGAACTGGAACGCTGTGCTTAACATTGGTTTGAAACAGAACTGGAACGCTGTGCTTAAAAAGGGGGTCGGAAAGAATAACCCAGTATTAATATACATAAAAGTGTTTTTGCGGTGTGACCTGTGTGAATATTATATGTGATATGAATAATATATGTGAAATGTGATAAAAGTGTCATTTCAAATGTATGTGTTAGAATTTAATAACAAGTGAAATAAAAGTAAAGAGTACACCAACCGATAAAAGAAAATAGATAAAAACAAAATCTTGGTCGGAGGATATCAGAAATAAGTGACCAAATAATATAAAATTGGCGTAAAATCCAGTTGTGGTAATTAGGATAAAAAGGGAATAATATTCCGTGCGCAGAGGGAAAACAGTGACACGATACACACCCAGTGATCAATGTTTTTTCCTATTTGGTGAAAGAAAAGTTAACAAGTGTTTTTGAATAGTTCATCTCTGACACCCTGTGTACGGGACTGTGGGAATTTACTGTGTTGTCTACACGACGCTGAAAGATATTGTACAACGTAATGCTGGAAAGTTAGATCTCTCACCCCAGAGTCACACACGGCTTGAGCCGAGAGATTAAAACATCCGGTGGATTGCATACAAATATCTATGATACTGATACTGGCAGTCCTGGGAAATTGTGTATGAGAAACAAATAGATTAAAAAGACAAAATCGTCGGTTAAACTAATTTAAATAACAAAAGAACGTTAATAAAATATATTAGATAAAGATGTCGGATCAGGGAGACACACCCGTAATCGAACTAATGAGAGAAAATTTTGACAAAAGAGACGAAATCCAGAGGATTTCAGATAAATGGAGCAAAAGAACTGGAAAAACGGTGACGCAATGGCCAAAAGGCGGAACATATGATAAACAAATATGTAGCCAAATGAAGATTTTAAATATGTTCATACAAAAGGGCAGAGGCCATAAAATAGAACAGAAAGTGGAACACACACAAGGAGGGGACGAATGTGCCATACCAAACCCACCTCCTTATGCACCTAGGAGGGAGGACAACCCTAAAAAGGGGATGTACCCCACATTTGCACAGGAGGGCGAACAGGCACAGACTCATGCGACGGCCCCAGTAATAACGGCCCCAGTGCTGAAGGGAGCATTTAAGGTTGAAGGATTTCTATCTGAAGACGGGGCAGTGTTATCTCCAGAGGAGATACGCGACCTGGGAGACGAAAAGGCAAAGATAGAAAGAATAATAGACGAAAGCAAAGGCGAAAGGGACGCGAAACGAGAAGAACTAAAGAAAAAACAAGAAGAATTAAATGAGTTAGAGAACAAAAACAAAAAATTAAAGACAACATTAGAGCAATGTGAAGAAGAAATATGTGGCCAAAATGCGTACCAGGACCAATTAGTATCAGGAATGAAAGAATACTGTGAAAAACAGAAAGAACTGTGCGAAGTCATAAAGAAGCGGACAGAAGAATTACAAGAAGGAATAGATGCAGGAGAAAGGCCAACCGACGCAGGGAAAGGTGAAGAAGAAGGTGTGCCAAAAGACCCCGCACAGAAAGAAGACGTGGAACCATTCAAACCAGACGGGCCTAAGAAAGCCAAAATCCCAAAGGAAAGGAAAGAGTCAGAGGCAAGTAAAATGGCGAAACAACCGGTGATAGTGGAGTACAGAGATACAACACGAGAGACAGGAAGAAAGAAAAGACCACCCTCGCCTAAAGGGGAGGGGTCAGAAAGCGAAGAAGATGAGACACTAGAGGGAACAGGAAAAGAGAGTCAGGCTGCACGACAAAGAAGGCGCTCACAGAAACAGGAGAAAAGTGCCAACAAGGACGGAAAGAAAGATAGTGAGGAGATCTATACGTCAGAGGAAGACATAGAGAAGGGTAGGGAGAACGAGGTTGACAGTTTCGGATATAGATTGGCTCCCGCGTTCACGGGCAGAAACCATAATACGAGACAGCAGGCAAGAAAAGAACAAGAGAAAATAAGAAAAGGGGACCATAGAATATTACCCCTAATAGTAAAGGATGAGGGACAAGCGGCCCGATACATTCCCTGGTCCACCCAAGATATGCAGAATGTGGTGAATTTGTTACCCGACCTACAAAATGGTGCTAGTCACTGGATCAAGGTGCTGGAGGAGACGATGATGGGCCGGATTCTGGTGGTGGGGGACTTAAAGGCTCTCCTAGGAAAGGTTGTGGGGACTGAAACAATGATGGAAATATTTGAAAAAACGGGCTTCAACAGAAATGAGATAATGCTTCCAAATATTGACGGTGGACTCCTAAACCACCATCGGGTGGACATGTGGGAAGCCATGCGAGCCATGTTTCCTACAAGGCCAGACCTGGCCATGCTGACAGGACCACCGCTGAAAGATGACGAACAACCGGCAACATATGTACACACGCAGTTGCGGAGGTGGACCCAGATGACGGAGCGAGAGGTACAAGCAGATCCTATAATGACCTCTCTCTTCCGTAAAGCCATAATGGAAGGGGTGCCCTCAGGGGCCAAAAGCCGCCTGGAAGAGGTGGTGGGACTGAATACCATGGGACATAAAGAGTTTGTCGACCATGTGGTTCATGCTGTTGAAAAACAAAGAAAAGAGGGAAAAAAGCTGGAAGATCAGTCAAAAGAAATCCAGAGAAAACTACTGCAATTGCAGCTGGATGAGCTGAGGGCTAAAGACAAAAGCCAAAGAGAAGCCAAAAAGACTGTTCCAGTGAAAATACAGTATATGAACAGTCCCACCAATGAAGGCGAAAACTAAGGGGAAGGTCGCCTACCCAACCTGGGAAGAGCCATGGGAAAACCCCCGCCGGCTATGGTCTACATGGACTTCTCCAGCGAACACCCTTGTCCAGTGATGATGCAGGGAAACATACAAGGGGGGTTTCCCCAAAATGGAAACCAAATGAGGGGAGGGCCAGGGAATGGAGGGCAGAGAAATCAGTGGAAGGCACCACAGGGACAGCAAGTACAGAACAGTAATATGAGGCCATTGGGGCCCCAGGCATGGCAGCAAGGACAGGGCCCCACATGGCAACAAGGACAGGGCCCCACAGGGCAGCGAAGACAGGGTCCAATTACATGTTATGGATGTGGACAAATAGGACATATGAAGAGAGAGTGCCCAAACAGAGGGAATCAGGGACAAGCAGCCCAGGGCGGTTGGGTGCAATATCAGCCACAGCATACACAGGGATTCCCTCCAGCAGGATCAATGGCACAGGCCAGTGGACCAGTGAACTACCAAGGTGCCCAATAGGGATGCCCTGAGAACCAGGGCAGGGTAGGCCAGCATGTGATGAGAACCAACAGATCAGAACAAGAACCAATGATAAATGTAGAAGTAGAAGGTAGAATAGTTCCTATGATGATAGACACTGGAGCAACATGCACATGCATCCGTAAGGAATACGCCTCACACCTGCCATTATCGGGTCAATACATAAAAACAATAGGGTTCTCAGGGAAGACAATGTCAAACCCGACCACCAAACCAGTATCAATAAAAATAGGTAGAAAGGAAACAAAGTTGGAAATAGTAATATGCAAGAACTCTCCGGTAAATCTCCTAGGAAGAGATGCAATTTTGGCTTTAGGATTAAAGTTAAATTGTAGGGAAGATGGAATCGACCTACTAGGGGTGTACCAAGTAAAACCACTAGAATCAAAAATGATAAATGTGTACTGGCTTGGAGACATAGAAACACAGGTAAAAGACCAAGTATGGAATACTTGGGGTAAATATGTTGATGCACAAATCCCACAAGCAACCGAGCCTGAATTCGATTTACACTGTACAATGTGGGTAGACCCCACACAAGACCCTGTCCTAGGAAAAATATGGGACAAGGAAATAGGAAAAATGGAGAGACAATATATGCCCAGTTCAGCTTTGCTAATAGGACCAGAAGGTGCTGCATTAACCTGTTTGTGCCTGCCCCTAGTGGCAGAGACGCACGCGTCTTCTCCTTTTATGACACGTCATAAATACGTAGCACGTGATATTCAAGTTACGAAAATATGGATATTACCATATTTATCACCATAACCCGCATATGATCATAATCAGTACTTAATATCCTATCAGCGTGCGAAATATCACGTTTCTATCTGCCACCATTAGCTTGTAATTCATGAACGTAGCATGCTATGCTGCTACACTGTAGCTACTACTACATAAACAATGGACCCGACCACATGTAAGATAGCAGACATTTAAACACATTTGCAAGTTAATTAAAGTTTTTATTTCATCACCAAAAAATCGTTTACTATCACAGCAGCAAGAAACACCTTCCAAGATTCTGAATACATACAAGTAAAACTGTCAACATGCTTACTCACTCCACAGGGAAAAAAACGAGTGATGTTTGCTCGTCACCACATAACTTTCTTTTGCGATAAAAAGCTCCGGTAAAATATTAAATAAACTCGTAACCTTACCTCTGGTTATAAAGATTAAGATGTCCCCTGCAAGAATCTGAGGTTATTTTTTGCCTTGGTTGGCCCGTTTTTAACATTTAAGCCTTTTCTCAACATGTGTCCATGCTCTAAAATGGGCGTGCGCAAAAGATCGCATTTCAAAGATGCCTGGTCAATCCTTCACACAAGCTTTATTTCGATTGACACTTATTTCATCCAATAGAGTACATTCTAAGCTTTCTATAACGGTATCGCATTCCCATACGCGTATTTAACTAGCCGATCGCTATCCACGCGTAACACAAGCCCTTTGTTGAAAACACCCGGAAGCCATTTTAGATCACAATTCGAAGTGTGTTACGCATGGGGAGCGATCAGCTAGTTAAATCTACCTTTAGCAATGCTGTACCATTTCAGAAAGCTTAGGATGTATATATATATATATATATGATGGCGAAAAAATATATGTCCCTGTCGGATGTAGTGGAGGAGATTTTTAGTTCATTTTTGAGTTTTTAGTTCGTCGGAGGGATAGAGTGAAAGTGGATCTGAGGCTGAAAGCTTAGACTGTTGTCGAAGATGCTTTTGCCAGGGCGAAGATGTATGTGGCTGTTGACATGTAAGTATTAACTGTATTAACTTAAAAATAACTTTATTTGTGCATCGGTTGAATTTTAGTCACAGTAGTCATGTAAAATATAGCATTTATTAGCTAATTTCTTGTGGCTAAATGGTAGCATAAGTCATATCCATGAATTATTCCAGTCAGGATTTAGACCCTACCATAGCACTGAAATGGCACTGGTTAAAGTTATTAACGATTTACTGTTATCAGCCGACCAAAACTCTGTGTCTGTTCTTGTAATTCTTGACCTAAGTGCAGCTTTTGATACAATAGATCATGAGATTCTACTGAACAGACTTGTTGTTATTGTAAGAAGGGTAGGTACACATTTTCAGTCAAATTACTTATTATTATTGAATTATATCTTTCTACACACCTCTTTGTAAAGAAAATGTTAATGACCGAAATAAAGTAAACTAACTTAATTTAGGGTAAATCTGAATCGCAGTCCATGTCAAATGTAGCATTTATTTAATTTTTTTGGAAAAGCCTAGCATTTTTATTTTTGATTTCACAACATAGTACACTATGTGGCTCTTATTGTGCACTTTTTTATTTTGCTTTCTTTTAAATAATTCAGGGCAGAAATCTGCTCCTGATCCCCGCAGGACTCTGGTCACGAGGTCAAGGAGGCCCTGCTGTCTCTGCTCACCGCGAGGAGCCCGAGTCTGAGGACGGATGGCACGACATGGCGGATGAGGATGAAGAGCCTCATCAGTTCCCCTTCTGCCCCCAGAGGACCCCAGTAGTGCAGCTAGACCTTCAGCAGGCCTACAGTAGGGATGTTCCTAACGACTAATTTCCCTGACGTTGAAACGGAAGTTTAAATTTAGACTAGTCGACTAATCTAAAAGTAAGAAAACACTCAGAAAACAGTCAAAATTGAGCACAATTTAATCTATAAGGTTAAACATTGTCCGGAAAAATATTGCGTATATTATAAGAGCCATTTGAAACCGTTAATCACTTTCTGATCGACGTGACATTAGATTAGTTTTATTGGGCTATTCAACAACGCGGTAGGCCTACTTACTCTTTCCACCTCGCTGGTTTAACTTGCAGGGCAAACAGGCTAATCCGTTCAGTTTTTTTCCTTAGTTAAAAAAAAATAATAATTTAATCCGGCGTTGTTAACATTAGTATCGGATGCTCGTTTTTTTATAAAGCAACATTTGACCAGGAAAACATGAAATTTCAGTGCAAATTTTGTCAATATGTAATTTAAATGTGTACATTAATAAAATAATAAGTTTAACCGACTAGTATTTCTGGTGCCGACTAGCGAGGGTAGCAACGTTTAATCGACTAGTCGACTAAACACGCAGATCCCTAGCCTACAGATCCCTGGATCTCTTTCGGCTGTTCTTCAGCACACATGTCCTCAAGCTCCTCTGTGACAACACAAATGGCAACGCAGCCCGTAAACATGCTCAGGGACTGCATACACCATGGTCTGATGTGGATGCTGAGGACATGCAAAAATATCTGTCCATCGTCCTGTACCTGGGTCTTGTCAAGACATCTGCTGCCCGTGACCTATGGAGGAAGGACCGGCTTCACAAGCACCCCTTTCCCTGCAGTGTGATGCCGGGCTACAGGTATGAGGCCATTTGTGCATTCCTCCACATGAGCGACACAACAGCAGATGCCATCAATGACCAGCTGAAAGGCCAAGCAGGTTATTATGGCCTGTTTCGCCTGAAGCCTTTGCATGACCAGATCCTGTTTGCATGCAGGGCTTACTACCACCCTCATCGGAACCTGGCCATTGATGAACGCATGGTAGCCTCAAAAGCTTGGCATGGGATGAAACAATACTTGAAGGACAAGCCAACAAAGTGGGGCTTCAAGTTATTTGTCCTGGCTGACAGCAAGACGGGCTACACATCAGTGACTTCAGTGTGTACCAGGGGAAAGAAATACATTTCTGGAACCATAAACTGAACTGGAGCTAATAAATGTATCACCCTCTGAATGTGAAGTGATTGTAATGATCCTACTACCTCAAAGAACATAATAAAATGCTTCATATGGACAAAAAAAGCATTGTATTCATTTTCGGAGAGGTTTTTGGACCCCTATATATCAAAACCCAAATTATTTGGAAAAAAATGAAAATTTCCTCATTTAGTTGATACAAACATGTGTTTTATGAGTCAGAATACTTTATCTGTTGAAAAAAGCTGATTATCTCTTGATTTACTGTGATGCACATTTTATCCATTTGGATAGATTTGGACACCCTAAGGGACACCAGGATACACTGTTTACAAATTAGCTTATGGAACCTGAGCAGATTGACATATCCCCCTAAAATTCTGTACACATGTTGACAAGTGGTGTGTGCACCAGGACAGTAAAATATGACCTGTTTTACATATTTTCCTTTCAGAAGTGTACTGTAAACTAAGAATGACAACCTCGTTTTTGTTTTTTTTGCAACGAGTTTGTGCATTTACAGCCCATAATCTATATGAAGATTATGAAATTTTATTATTTTAATCTAAGACACACAAAGGTACAGGGGTCTTCTCCAATTTAAGCCATTAAACAAGTGTGTGTGGTGAGCACAACTGTAGTTATAAAGGTTTAAACAGAACAGTGCAAAACAGGCGAAAATTGGCCCAATTTGGCTTCTGCACAAAGAGGTTAAACATAGAACCAACTCCGTGGATAAACCAGTGGTATCAGGTAGAAAATGCTGATCCACACATCACACTGAAGGTCAACCCAGGATACCAGGCTAAAGATTTAGGACCAATGATGAAAAGAGCAAAGGAACTCCAGTTTGGGCCCACGGAGAACCCATTAATCTGGTGGTCAGAAGACGAAACAATGACCAAAATAATGATAAGTGCATAGATGTTTGGAAAGTTACAGAAGATAACGATGCCAAAAGAAAGAGACACTGCACACACGCCCAGGGAAACTGAAACAGATGAAGCTCTGGATAGCTTACCAAACCAACTATGGTCGCAGCATGACACGGATGTAGGGAGAGTATTATCTGCTAACCCAGTCGAGATAACCCTGAAACCAGGCTGCCAAGGACCAAGAAGGCAGCAGTATCCACTAAAAAGAGAGGCGATAGAGGGAATTAGGGAAACAATAGAGGGCCTAACAAAAGCGGGAGTGCTCAGACCAACACGAAGTCCGTATAATACACCTCTACTGCCTGTACGAAAATCGGACGGGAAGAAATGGAGACTTGTGCACGATCTAAGGGCGGTAAATGAAGTAGTAGAGGATAGGGAGGCAGAAGTACCTAATCCCCATACATTATTGACAAATGTCCCTAACACGGCGAAGTGGTTTACTGTAATAGATCTGTGTTCAGCTTTCTTTAGTGTCCCATTGTCGCAACAGAGTCAAGACCTGTTTGCATTTACTTTTGAAAACCGACAATATACGTACACCCGGATGCCTCAAGGATTTAAACACTCTCCGCACGTGTTTAACCAAGTGCTGAAAGATGACCTTCAAGGATTAGATCTCCAAAGTGTGGTGTTACAGTATGTAGACGACCTGTTAGTATGCGCAGAAACAAAGGAAGACTGTATCAGAGACAGTCTGAGGTTGCTAGAGAGATTAGCAATAGGGGGGCACAAAGTGTCCCGGAAAAAACTTCAATTCTGTAATAAGGAAGTGGAATACCTAGGAAGGCTAATTTCGGCAGAAGGTAAAAGAATGTCAAACAAGCAATTAGAAACCATTATGCAAGTTCCACGACCGAAGACAGTAGGCCAAATGATGACGTTCTTAGGAATGACGGGATTTAGCATGGATTGGGTGGAGGGGTACTCCGAGAAAACACGACCATTAAGAGCAATAATGAAAGAAGCCGGTCAGGAAAATATGACCGACAAAGTAAAATGGAATGTAGACGCAGAAAAAGCGTTCGAAAACATTAAAAGGGAATTAATGCAAGCTCCTGCATTAGCCGCGCCCGATTATGAGAAACCGTTTGATCTATATGTAACTACCAGAGCAGGGTACATGACAGCCATGCTAATGCAAAGTACAAGTGAAGGTAGGAAGAAGCACGCATTAGCATATTACAGTGGAAAGCTAGATGAAGTAGCATCTGGATATCCACCCTGCTACCAGGATCTAGCAGGAATCTGGGAAGCCTACCAAAAAGCAGTATCAATCACTATGGGATACCCAATACGAGTGTATACCCATCATAAAATAGTTGAGATGTTAGACCAAGCCAAATTTGTACTAACCCCTGCAAGAATACATAACTACCAAATGCTGTTGGTATACCCGGACATCACACTTGTCAAATGCAATACAGTAAACCCGGCGGGATACATTCCTCTACCCTTCGATGGAACCCCACATGAGTGTGTTCCGGAAAGTAAGGGTTTCATGAAATTAAGGGAGGATCTGAAAGCAGAACCATTACCAGGGGAAGAGAAAAGAATATTGTTCGTAGATGGTTCTAGCTACTTAGACCATGTGGGGATCCACGCAGGGTATGCAGTAGTGGAGAAAAGGGGAGGAACATGGGAAACATTGGAGGCAGAGAGATGTGCACAACCATGCTCAGCACAGCTAGCAGAGTTGAAGGCTCTGACCAGGGCCTGCGAGTTAATGACAGACGAAGAGGCAGACATATACACAGATTCGGCATACGCCCATGGTGTCTGCCATTACTTTGGAGCAATCTGGAAAACAAGAGGTTTCCGGAAAACAGATGGGTCAGATATACAACATAAAGATCAAATTTTGAAATTAATAATAGCCATGTTAAAACCTAGTAAGTTGGCGATTATTAAATGCCAGGCTCACAGGAAAGGAAACAACTTTGTCATTGCAGGAAACAACAAAGCAGATGAAATGGCCAAACAGGCCTCTGGAAGCAAGACTGCCCACATAGCACCGCTCATAGGAATAGAGGGACCAAGGGGGGTAACGTTACACTCACAACCAACGTTAGACGATGTAAAGGAAATGCAAAACGAGGCATTAGCAGAAGAAAAGATAGAGTGGCAGAAGAAAGGGGCTAAACAGGGTGGGGATGGGTTATGGAGGAATACAGAAGGCTTCCTTCTGGCACCATTACCTCTACTAACATTGTTGATCAGTGAGGCACATGGGCATGACCACTGTGCACGAGCACAGGTAATGCGGAATATAAAGAAACAAGGATTCTGGTCACCTTATCTGCAGAGTCGCGTAGATTACCAACTTGGATTGTGTCAATTATGCGCAAAGAATAATATCAGACAACCTTTGACTGCACCAATGGGGCACATACCAATGCCAGAAGGACCATTCAAACACCTAATGATGGACTTTGTAGACATGCTGCACAAAGTAAGGGGTAAAAGGTACATGTTGGTAATAATAGATCGATTCAGCCGATGGGTTGAAGCATTGCCAGCAAGAGATCAAGGGGCAGGAACGGTGATAAAATTCCTGGTAAATGAGGTAATACCCAGGTTCGGCATACCGACAACCATAAGTTCTGACAATGGACCAGCATTTATAGCGCGCGTGGTGACAGAAGTCATGCAAGCCTTAAGAATAAAGCAGCGCTTTGGTTGTGTGTATCATCCCCAATCACAGGGGATGGTGGAGAGAGTAAATGGCATACTCAAAGCAAAAATAAACAAGATTGGTCACGAGACCAATCTAAACTGGACAGAAGCGCTTCCATTGGCATTAATGGAGTACAGAAGTCAAGAAAGCAGAATAACAAACCTTACTCCGCATGAAATAATGACAGGAAGAAGAATGCCAGTCCCCCGCATAACAGACTCCTCTCAGGGCCCGTCCCTGGAGGGGTTGGATTTGGGACTTAAACTGTATATGCAGCAACTCTCTATCATCCACAGAATTATCTTTGAGCAGGAGCAGAACCGGCAACCAGAAACAGCAGCTGGGGATCAGCCTGTAAAGGCCGGTGACCTGGTGTACATAAGACGATTCCGACGAAGGTGGAACGAAGAACGCCGAGAAGGACCTTTTCGGGTGACGCGCACATCCCCAACAGCACTCCAAGTTGAAGGTAGTCTTTTTTGGTACCATTTGAATCATTGCACAAGGGCTTTAGACGGGGAGCTAGAAGAGGCAGAGGATGTTGCAGAAGAAGCGGGGGATGACGGAGGGGAGGGGCCCAGTGCTGGGCCCAGTGGCGTTGATCCTCATGACAGTGATTCTTCTGACCAGCCTGGGGAAGACACAAGCGTTCTTCAGGGAACGAGACATTGTGGGAGGGGAACACTCAGATGAGCATTCTCCCGACCTTACTCAAGAATTACAGTTTTTCAGCGACCGAGAGGGCATTCGTACTATTGATTTCTCACATCTATCAGCAGACGAATGATACAACTCCATGGGGCAATAACATAACTCAGTTAATCTCCGCAGTAAAAGACCAAGTAGAAGAAATCAGGAAAATGCAAGTTGAGGAAGAGCATGAACAAGACGAGAATGATTATTATGATAAAGGACAGGTTGATGTATATGTGATAAAAGCACTAGCTCAAACAAGTCCCCCACAAAATTACGAGAAAGGAAAAAAGGCTGGATATGACACTAACAGCTGGTGTGTTGCCTTTGGCATCATCTGTATGATAATCTCCATTGCTGGAGTAGCACCAGCAGGCATGATAGTAGCATGGAAATATGGAAACGCAAAAAACCGATCTGTTGAACTAACCCTGTACACGTTTGTGTCAGTAATAGCCTTATTAATAACCGGTATTGCACTCTTATTATATGGACTGGGGAATAGCCTTCCCCAAGAACAAAAAATAAATCGCCATAAGAGAAGCATAAACATTAAAGAAGCAAGCACCCCTTTGTGGGTACAAACACAGTCCAATAGGTGGTGGAAATGGGCAAATTACACAGCTAGGAAACATACCTCTGAGACATGCATGGTATGTGCAGAAGCGGAACCACTCCTCACAATCAGCCCAAACCCCAATAATTACTTACGATGTGCAGGACTAAAAGAAACAATATGTCCCATTCAGTGCATCGAACAGATGGGCACTAGACAGAGCAATAACACTCGGGAGGAGCAGTGTGCAAAATATAATCTAAAGAAAAGTTACAGCAACCCGCACATAAACACTAAAAAATTACTATTAACTGAAGGAACATATGAATGTTACTATGTAAAAAATGGAAAGACTCCCTTAGGAGATTTCCCATGGACATGTGACGGCTCAGATAGTTCCAAATCCCCTGAACTCAATGTTACTTGCGGAAGTGACACAAATAGCACGGGGGTCCCAGAGTGCCAAAATATTATCCATGCAACTGAAAGAGTAGCAGACATGTTCTGGATGTGCGGTACAGGTGTCTTTAATAAATTACCATCAAATTGGTCAGGCACTTGTGCGCGAGTACTGCTCTCACACCCTGTCGCAATGGGATTTCAATCAAGTGAGACACCAACCAGTCGCAGGAAACGGTCCTGGGAAGACCCGGAGGTACAAATAGACCTAATAGGACAACCCAGAGGCATCCCCAACGAGTTCAAAGCTAGAAATGAAATTATGGCTGGGTTTGAGTCTATCATACCCTGGATAACGATAAATAAGAATGTAGAATGGATCAATTACATCTACTATAATCAACAAAGGTTCATTAATCACACGGATGAGGCACTAACTGCGTTAGGTGAAGAATTATACGCAAATAGTAGGATGACGCGTCAGAATCGCTGGGTATTAGATTGGCTGTTGGCAGCAAAGGGGGGAGTATGTGAAATGATGGGAGCGGACTGTTGCACTATTATTCCGGATGCCACATCTCCAGAGGGAGTTTTTACCCAAGCAATGAAGGAGGTCAAAAAGGTCCGTGCTGAGATAACTGCGAATGCCGGATATGGTCACCAAGTAGGAGATTGGATGGAACAAATGATGGGACGTTGGGGAAGCTGGCTTGCCAAAGCAGGACTAATAGTGGGAGTAACATTGATGCTAGTGATATTGTTGCTCTCTTGCTTTCTCCCCCTCTTGAAGTCCTCTCTACAAAAAGCTATAGGAATCCATCTGGTAACCTACAGACAGACCACGCAGATTAACCAAGTGAGGGATGATCGACCAGGGTCGGATAGGAGAGACACTCCTATCTACAACACGCCCAGGTCTCCGGTGCCGCTGGTGCCAACCAGGGTGGCGTACGAGAACAACTGGGTGGCCATCCGCCAGCTCATGCAGGAAAAACATTCCGACCTGAACCGACAAAGAAACCAGCAAACGAGCAGACAAAGAGAAGAAGACCTGGATACACTAGACGTATACGAATCAACTGAAACAACTGTTTAAAACAGACAGACACTACGCACATTTCCCAGTACATAACCACATATTTTACACCACCCCTTTTTACACAACACGCCACTAATTGAATGCAGCTCCACTCATTGCTGTGTTTGGTGAACCCAGACACTGAGGAAGTTTATAGGGTAACAGAATCAAATAGCGAAATAACGGCTGAGGACGACGATTTTATATATTCAATATTGTATAATGCTAACCCTGATGGGGATGTATACATAGTACAGGAAATAGAATCCCCTAATGACTTTGGATTCTGGCGCTGCGAACAGGTTGAGTGGGAAGACAAAAGAGACGAACTTAAGGCACTACTTCCCTCAGGAGCATACATAACTCTTCCCCCAGGAGCACCTGCTCCTAGCACACCATTTTGAACTGAATGCAGCTCCACTTATTGTCATGCTTGGTTCACCCAATCACTAAAGAAATTTATCAAGTAACGGAATCACATGGGCTAATAACGATAGACGAATCTGTGGCAATTTTGTTGGCCGCATTATGGACTGACGGCGTGTCGGCTGAATATATAATTGAGGATAGTGAAATTATCCCTTTTGAACTTCCAACTGAGCAATTAGGGTTCTACTGCATGACACAAAGTGAGTGGGAGAACGAAAGGAACATATATAGAACTGTCCTTCCCCCAGAAGCATACACTGAATTAGAGTGGTAAACAGCATTATGGCCTACTCATATGGAGAGGCCTCATGCAACTCATGGGACACGGAGGCCCCACCAGACTACTTTATTGCAGATTCAGACGTATACGGTTGCGTATTCGGCAGCAGGGGATGTGCAGGCATACACAAGAACATCCATGGCCAAGGCCACACGCGACGCTGCCTAGCGACCCGTACACACCACGCCAGACAGAAAGTAGAGTTGCTAATGCCCTTCAAAGCCAAGTGGGTAATGGCAGGGCTACATCTCTTATCGTATTTTGACCTACAAGACAATACACAGCCGTTTCTTATGGAAAGGAGACACATCCAAATACCCTGGGAGCAGGTCACAGTTGAGCGGACCTTACGTCCTACGCTCGACATGCTCATAATCAAATTTGCATGTGAGGTAGAGGTTCACATTCAGCGGAACCAAGGAGAACCCAAGTCCGTTTTCATCACAACCGCAAGTGAAACTCTCTATGCCCTGGTAGCAGAGGAGCATGTTATATGGACGAGCAATACACCCGCCTATCAAATATATAGAGCACTCACAAAAAGATCACATGTACCCACGCTTTCGTACCTAGCAACAACAGACACACCTCCCCACGTACAAACACAAGCTATTGCAGCGGCAGATAACCGACAACCCACAAGCCACCCTCGCAAACAAGCACGCCCACGACCAGGACCCTTGCACGCCCCTATACCTAAGCCACGTCAGACTTACAGCCCTCACAGCCCTATACAGGTGGGATCACCACCATCCCCCAGCTATTCTCCCACCATACCAAAAAGCCCCGCACCATCACCACCATGCATTTCACTCAACACACCTTCCCCACCCTTGCTGGGCAGAAACAACGGTCACAATCTGCCTGCCATGTCTCCCATATACATAGTTCGGGGTCATTCTGACCCCGAAAGGGGGGAAATGTAGGGAATTTGAAAACTTACCAGGCCCCCTCGGGGCCCTCTCAGGGCTGAACTGAGTACGTAAGAGCCACGTGCACAATCTATGAACAGCCGAGTCTCACATTACAGGAAAACACCCAAGATATGAATTATGGAAACGCCCAAATGACATGGACAAACATATTACATATTACAAGACATGACACAGCAAACATGACTCAGCAAACATGACTCAGCAAATGAATAGAAGCAACCGATGTTCTTGTATTATCAAAGTATTTAACCAACTATGTTAATTCACTATAAATTGTATTATATCTGTGTGTTGTATGTTAATCCAATATTATTAAATATTAATTGCAGCTGAAGCTAAAAGAATGCAAGTAACCACAGTTTGACATATCATTGATAAACTGTTGAACAAAAGCTAGAATGCAAGGCAGACAAACATATTATATCTGTGTTAAAGCAAAGACCAGTGTATAAAATGATATTATCCAAGAGTTAAAGAATGTACTGTATCATTCTGGTGTGGTGTTCAAAATTATATATTATTTGTGTAATCGAAAAACCAGCATAGTTATAAAAAACATCTATAACAACTGTGTAACAACATATTATAACATATTATAACTATATTATAACTGTATGTGTGACGTATTAAAAACATATTTTTTGTGACCAATAGAGTGGAAAATTCCACAGTGGGGAGGAGTCAGGAAAGATTAAAATCATTGTGGCGGAGCCAAGTCATTTACATATTGAAAAAATGGAAAATACCCTATGTCAGCAGAAAAGAGAGTATATAAGGCCAGTCAGAATGTCAATCGGGACTTCATCTTGCAGGGTGAACCCGGTTTATTGGTTGGACTGTATCAATAAAAGCTGATTTCTCTGAAGACCTTGCCACTCTGATTATTGCCTGAAGACTGTTTGCTGCTTATTTTGAATTTGGACTTTGATCATTTTAAGAACTTAGAAATTGAACTTTGATATTCTTGTCGAAAAATCCACGACATTACCTGCCAAAGTGGTAGAACATCTACTAGCCACAATCAAAATGTACCAGCATTTGGCTGGTGGCCGGTGTTAATTTCATACCCTGCCTGCAGTAAGATCATGAGTTCAGTGATGTTTGTTAAACCGCTTCATATTCATTTCTTCTCCTGTCACATTAAACTTGTTCGTCATTTTAAACAGAAACAGATATTTTCTATGCTTTTTTTTTAGTGTTGGCTTTAGATTTGTGGATTACAATATAATCATAATATTTCAGGGTGTGATGTGGGATTATAGTGGCTTCCTACAATTTCTTTCTGAAAACAATGTTCTCTTTAATGAATCAAAAGTACTGCACTGACTAACAGATTTCAAACTTAAATGACCAACCAAATATCCCAGATATATCCTTTTTAATGATTGTTTTATGTATGATTGTTCTTATTTTAATGAAGTTTTTTACTGGGTTCAAAATAAAAATAAAAGGAGCTGTTAATTTGTTTGAATCATGTTAAAAAGCTGTAAGGATGTTGATGGAAAGCATTAGCTAAATTTAGAGAACATAATTGCATATCAATATTTCATATAAAAGTAAGAACTGTTATAATCTGCTTTTACTCTCATTGATTTTTATTAAAATAATAAAGCTGGCAACATTTCTTCTTCTTTGACTCATTTGTTTAAACAGAAAATGGGACTCATTTTGGAAACAATAAAATAGTGATGCTTGTGAAATGTTTTTGCGACACCTTCCACCCTCCATCCATTGCAGTGTTCTCACAATCATCACCTTTCCAGCATTTAAATACAAATGAGTAATTATTTTACTTATCAGGATATCAAATGTGGATATGCTCAATGCATCACCAGCCTGTCTCCCTAGAGTTGAAAGAAAACCATTCCCTTTTTGAGACATCTTCTGAAAAATTTGTGAACGTGTAGTATTTTGTGTTCCCCTCTCTCATAAGTGCATACAGTATACACTGAAAAAACATTTTATAAATGTATAATGTGAATCTCTGTGTCTGCAGAACCATTATAAAAATGCATATGATTTCATTTAAAAAATACTCACTATTTGATGTCCATCAATACTATGTCCATTCCTGGTTATAAAAGAGTAACTTTCTGGAGTTGCCTACCTGGACTTTGGGCACCAGTCTGTCCCGGTCAGTCCTCAACTGCATGCAAAATTGCTGGTGGTCAACTGTCATGTTAAGAAAAAACAGTTTAATTATTACAAGTAGCTAAGCCATGTAACTTTAAAGTGGTGTAAGGTTACTTAAAAACTACTAAACTGTGTAAGCGCCTAACGTTACTTAACGAACCCCCAAGACCAACAACTGATGTTCATAGTAAATTTGCCCTGTAGCCCGTTTGCTTTAATTAACGTTATCTAACGGCACATTATTGTCACGGCATAGAGGATGTGTTCATACAACTCTTAAGTCGCGTCCTGGATCTTATTGTTTATTCACACGTGTATTAAACTATTTTTTATACAGTCTATGCTATGAACACGAAGAAATTGACGCAGAACATTACTTCAGACTACAGGCCTATTTCACAATGTGCTACTAAAGAGCGTTTCCCAGAAATATATGCTATGCTCGTTCATTGAACATAAGTCTAATGTAAGCTTGTAGCTAACGTTATGTATTGTGTATGCCTAGCTGGGTAAGTTATCTTTCAGTGCAACACTCAGCTCTATCCTCTCTTTTCAAGCGTTGTTCAATCCACCCACATGAAGTTTAACTTTATCACAGGTTGCTTGTGTAGTTCTGTCCAGCTTTGCTTTCTAATGTCAGCAGCTCACGTCAACTAGTTTATTATTTAACAATATTTCTGCGTTGATCGTGCCATTTTGGAAGTGATGATATACGAAACCAGAAGACCGCTCGACTTGAAATAGGCCCGTTCGGATGGGGCGCCAATAATAAAAAACCTAAATAGATGAACGTTACCCTAAAGTCTGAAAGCCCTTAACGTTACCTACCGTTACAGTCGGCGACCCAGCAGATTTAGGAGTAACGTTACTTTCAGACGACAATACATTTATTCTGCCACGTTGTTCTGCCAGGATTTTATCGTTAGCAACGAACTTTACCCAACATTTGTCCACCGCTAAACATGTATCCTTGCTAACGTTAGCCGGTATGAAATATCGCTTAAAAACCACCTGATATAATTAATTTAGTTGGCTAGCTTTTGATAAATCACAGGATATGTAAATTAAATATAAAGCCAACGTCGGCTATATGTATCCCTTACTTCGACTCACGACCAGTGATATCTATAATTTGTAGTTTTACCGGCTGTTGTAGCACTAGCTACATGCTAATTGCTTAACGTCACCGCGTCGCTCATTTTTGAAAACCAACCGCTAGTTTTGTTCGCACTAAGGTCCACGTGCAGATTCAGAATTCGACAAATGCAAAAAGCGGTTCCAACCTCATCTAAATGATCGTTGGGTCACTGACAAAATAGACTTATCAGGCATTGCAGGCAATCACAGCTGGTAGAAACCGGTAAACAAGCAACGGTGTGAAGCAAAGAATAACGACACACTGCCGATTCAATCCGAGTTTTTTTGTTATTAAACCAAGTGCTCGCTGATGTCAGCATGCTGGGAGGCTACCTCCCTATGAAATGGTCCTCGGGGGCAAAGAGGTGCTGGTTTTCCACCCTCCCTTTAGCTGGTATTCAGGTGTGAAGAGTCTGGAAATCTTCTTCTTCTTGTTTTATAGCGGTTGGCATACAAGGAAATTGTGCACTACCAACCAGATTGGAGTGTAGATCAGGATTATTAAATTTCACTTAAGCCTATATATAAAAATAAAAAACGAACCAAAAAATTTAAATAACTCAAATTATATCAAACAATCTCTATAATACGTCTCTTAAATCATATTTGAATCTCTTATAAAATAAACAAATAAAACTCAAATTACATCAATCTCTATGTCTCTTAAATCATATTTGAATCTATTTTCTCTTCGTCTAGATATTAATTCCTACATAGGTCCTTTAGAGCTCGTTTCCTGCGTCGGACTCAATTCTTTTTGTATTTGCTCCCAAGAAAGACCCTTCACCTCCAAAAACATTTCTGCTCCCTTAACTATTCTTATTTATTCAGTTTTGCTTTTAGCTTGGTCTGAACAATCAATTTATCAGTACTCAACCCTTTTGGCTATTCTGTTCCATCCCACTTCTAGAAGTTTGGTTATTCCTCTCAGAATCCTTGACTCTCTTTTCTCCGTTTTGACTTGCTGAATTTTCACTTTTTTTCCTAACTCCGCATCCTCCATATGCCACGCTATGAGCACCTCCACAGTTGCAGCATTTGGCTTGCACATTATCCCCACATTCTCCATACTCATGATCCCCTCTACGTTTAGTACATCTTTGGTTTTTTTCTACAGACTGCGGCAATATGCCCATATTTCTGGCACTTGTAACAACGAAGTGGAGGTGAAACATATTCCCTTCCCCTAAAACTCATATATCCTATTTTAAACCTTTCAGGTAAAATAGAATCCTGAAACTCCAGGAGTACTGATAAACTCTTTCCCTCATGTCCATATACTGTTCTGAACAGTCTCTTAATGTTCCTCAATTCCCCTCTTTCGATATTTTTTTTGAAGTTTGTCCATATCCTCTTCTTCCGATATACCTGTTATTACTCCCCGTGTAAATCTATCCCCACCCAACACTTTTCTCTCAATCACCGCCAATATTGCTGTAATGGGAAACTGCTTTGTCTGAATGAAGTTTATGTATTATCAATATAAGAAAACATTATACTCATAATCAAATGCTTAGGACTGATGTAAAGGAATGTTACTGTCTGTGTTGCGGTTAACAAAGCGAAGTTTACACTACAGGGAAGGAGTCAATGCATTGCCAGGTGAAAGCCTATAGAGCTTTACCCGCCCGGACAACAGCAGTACGCTCCATGGATTGGAAGCAGCCCGACCCGCCAGTGAGAACAGTCTCGCCTGAGTGAGGAGTGATCGATAAGGAACTGTAGGAGCAAGGTTAACAGGTTGACGGACCTGGCAGTAGGGGAGACAGGCCCCAATGTTATAAAGAGAATTCTAAGGTAGAGGAAGGGGTATAAAACAAATTATAAAGTGGTTGTTCGATCCAAAGGCGGACCCCTTAGACTCAGTGTCTAATTATAATAAGTATTTGTGTATTAATAATACAGTGTGTCCTGAGCTCAGTGGACAATTATTTGAGATATATTCAATAATAAATCTGTGAATAATCCTCATATGCTTGGAAAAATGTATTTCAAAGACACATGGGAACTAATTATATTAGAACTAATTATCAGAATAATATATAATAATATGATAATATGATGTGATATAATATATAATATAATAATATATTAATTAAGAGTGTTTGCCGTTACAACCAATATATGCGGAATGAGATGTGTTATCCTACCACGAAGAAAGGCATTTTTCTACCAGTGACGGAGATAGCAACACACATATATATTTAGGAGAGAAATTAGGTCAAGGAGGTTTAGAAACTGTGTGTGATACAACAGAACAAAAGTGTATTGACGAGGGAATTTTTAAATATACCCCCCAAGACGAAGATTCTGGGAATCTACCGTCGGAATACAATAATAGTGAATAAAAATAATCCGGACCGATCGAATTTGACCATTTGGTGCTTTTCAGGGTGTCAAAAAGGTCATGTATCAAAAATATGGGACAAGGCCCTTTACTCAGTTTCAAATATGAGTTGATCTGGGTTTCACGGACAGTGGGAGTTTTAGCAGTAACCAATTAAACAGTTAAAACAAAAACTATTACAAAAAAAGTAAGGAAAAGGGAAAGTTCAGCCCAGATTGGGCAAGGAAACACAAGAAAGAGACAAAAGACAGAATAAAGGGAGAGGGGAGAGAGACAATAAGAAAATAAAAATAATCTCCCCGATTAAGCACGGTGCCCACAGAGTTGTGAACCTCCACTTCGGGTCACACCAAAAAGTAGCTTCCGGCCGTGCAAGAAAAAATATCGCCTCCGACTGGAGGCGGAACAAAGTATTTTGCCAGTGTTTAAAGAACTGTTAGTGGCTGGAGTAATAGTGTCATGCCCCAACTCACCCTGTAATACCCCAATACTCCCAGTTAAAAAGACAGATGGCTCATGGCGGTTTGTCCAAGACCTACGAGCAGTAAATAGCTCAGTGCAACAAAGAGCACCTGTGGTTCCAAATCCCACTACAATATTAAGCCAGGTATCAGGCAGGTATCAAGCAGGTATCAGGCAGGTACCAGGCAGGTACCAGGCAGGCATCAGGCAGGTACCAGGCAGGTATCAGGCAGGTAACACCCAACCCCACAGGAACCATGCAAGCATTTAATGATGGATTTTATTGAACTAACCGCATGTGATAAAAATAAATACTGTTTGGTGATAATTGACATGTTCTCTAAATGGTTGAAGTTTTTCCAACAGGCAGGGCAGATGCATAAGCAGTAGCAAAGGCGCTACTCGCGGAAATCATTCCGAGAAAAATCTCATCTCACCAAGGTAGACATTTCTGTAATGAAGCCATTAAGCAAATGTTGAAATTCTTAGGAATAGACTTACGGTTCCATTGTGTCTACCACCCAGCCAGTGGAGAAGCGGTAGAGAGGGCCGATGGGACTATTAAAAACCGTCTGGTAAAAATAATGAAAGACACTAAATGGCACTGGGTACAGGCGTTACCCATAGTACTAACAGGAGTGAGAGGCAGGCAGTGCTACAGGTCTAGCACCGTTTGAAGTTTTAACAGGTAGGCCAATGAAGTTCGGATGTCACTTCCCAGGAGGAACGCTGGACCTGGAACTAGTAGAAACAAGCATGGTAAGCTCTCTCTAAACAAATTAGCTCTATTTACCAACAGGTACGCATTGCCCTACCAAAGCCAGGTGAAGGACAACTGCATAACCAGGAGTCCAGGAGATTGGGTGGTGATTAAGAATCAAGCAAGATGGAGAGGCCCGTACCAGGTCCTGCTGACAACACCGACTGCTGTTCAAGTGGAAGGAAGAGACACCTGGATACACGCCAGTCACTGCAAACGAGCGCCACCCCTGGAAACTACAAATGGAGGAGGCGACACGGGAGCTGATCAAGCCAAAAGAGGGGAGGCCCCGTGAGCCACCTGCACCCACATCTGCAAAGCCAAGGCCTCTGTGGGGACGTACCATGGGAAAAGGTTTTTGGTGGACAGTGGGACTGTGGGTTATGCTTATGATTGGGATTGCATTGATAAAGCTTTTGTTGTCCTTTGCAAAGTAAATGCTTGAGGGATGGTTAAATATTTGTGTTTCTAAACGGGAAAATCAGACCACACGGAGCCTCGTTGTGGATCAATGGCCACGCTTTTCAACTGTTGCTATAGTTCAGGAAAATGTAGGCGATTAAATTTTGTCCATCATGATCACAGTGGGAGGGGGCCATGTGACGCATGTAATGGGGGCATGCCTAAAGGATTGTCAGAAAAAATCTACCACAATTGCTAATCTGCAACGCCATATATTTTTGTTCTTCATTTTTACATTTCAAAAATAAACTTCCATCTTGAAGGATTTTGGCCATTTCAATATATCCTACTTTCCTGTTCAACTACCTGGTTAAAGCAATTATACTCAAGTTCACATTTTCATCTTCCTGCCTAAATTTAAGTATTATTTAAATCTCCTCTCTCACCAATTTCTTACGCACTGATCGCAAACTTTCACTGTCAGAGCTATTTTCCTCCAGACTCCGTTTAATACTTCTATTACCCGGTTTTCTCACCTGCTCTTCTACCCTTACTCTCCCTCTACCCTGACCTCTCCCGCTAGCTACTCTGCTCCATCCCTCACAATCCATGTCATCCTCGACCTCATCCTCTGAACTCCCTCCACTACTACTTTCCTTCGAAAAAAACTCATCAGAAGAAGATCCAGGCAATCATTGGAGATATTAGCGAGCGGAAGGACTACAAACTTTAAAACAACCAGGAAGTATATCTTCTCCAATGGTCTGGGCAAGTCTGAAAATCAAGTAATGTTAGCCCTGCTAATTCGTCAGTTAATTACCAGGGGCAGAAGAAAACCAGTGCTGGATTTGATTATCCTACAGCGCACATCCAATACACTTCATTCACCACTAGATGGCGATGTTGCCTTTTTCCGCTCATAAATATCCAACAGGCCACGTGTCGACTTTGCTAACGTTATCTGGAAGACATGTTGATCATAATGATGGAATATATACAGTGCCCTCCACAATTATTGGCACCCCTGTTAAAGATGAGTAAAAAGGGTTATAAAAAAATGCATCTTTTGTTGAACCACTGTTAAGTATGGTGGAGGTTCCGTGATGTTGTGGGGCTTTTTTCCCTCCAAAGGCCCTGGGAACCTTGTTAGGGTACATGGCATCATGAACATGGCATCTACAACATGGCAAATCTGAATCTGGTCGCCTCTGCCAGGAAACTAAAACTGGGTCGTCGTTGGATCTTCAAGCAGGACAATGATCCAAAACATACGTCCAAATCAACACAAACATGGTTAACTGAACACAAGATCAAGCTTCTGCCATGGCCATCTCAGTCCCCTGACCGAAACCCCATTGAAAACCTGTGGGCTGAGCTGAAGAGGAGAGTGCACAAGTGAAGACCTAGGACTCTGGATGATCTGGAGAGATTCTGTAAAGAAAAGTGTTGTTTTATTGGCAAAGGGAGGTTGTAAAAAGCATTACATGCAGGGTTGCCAATAATTGTGGCACACGTGGTTTTGTTAAAAATAATTATTTCTTTTTGAGTGATTTTTTCTTCTCAGAATAAATTTACTTAAATTAAAGGTTGGATTTTTTCAGTGTGAGATTAAGCTAATTTTTGATAACCCTTTTTACTCATCTTTACCAGGGGTGCCAATAATTGTGGAGGGCACTGTATGCTTTTGCATATACATACTGCAGATAGAAACATGGGTTTCTGTAATATAGAAATTAAAATGAAAATCTGGAAGAGTTTATAAGTGAACAATGTGACCGATACTAAAAGGTTATAGCCTACACTTTGGAACATACATAGACACAGTATAGACACAGTCTATGTCACTAAGATGATGTGGCACTGAGATATTGTACCTGTAATTCATATTATTCTCAGTTTTTTTAGGCCATGAGAGACAGCATTGATCTTTTCCAGTCATCATATAATTTATTAATTGCAGTGTTCTTTGTTGAATGCATGAGTGCATCCATGCAGTCTTTTGTCAGTAAAAAATGTTTTATTATTTTGAAAAGGGCATTTTAAAAATACATATAAATGATTGTATATACATTTAGAGCAGTGATTGAAGAGGGGATCAGAACATAAAACGATAAAACACCACTTTGATGGCACTCTAATTTTCCATTATGAATAAATTATCTAGAAATGATAAGTACTGTTTCTCTCAAAGTGAGAAAATACATTATATCAGTTAATATTTTTGTACAGAAAAGATTAATCAAATAACTACAATAAACGTAATCGTTTTCATTTTATTTTATTTTTTAAAAACAGGTACATTATCAGTAAAAAAAAATGAACAGCTTTGGCAACACAATACAGAGATACAAAGCGTTGAAATGTTGTGAAATACCATTTGAAGAACAAACCTAAACCTTCAGTGAATAAACTCAGCGATGGATCTTGAAAGAGGTCCGGTTTTAATCTCAGTGGTTCACTTTCTTAGTGGAATAAACTGAGCGATGGATCTTGAAAGAGGCCCGGTTTTACTCTCAGTGGTTCACTTTCTTAGTGGAATAAACTGAGCGATGGATCTTGAAAGAGGCCCGGTTTTACTCTCAGTGGTTCACTTTCTTAGTGGTTGTCATGGACTGAAGGGGTTGCCACGCCATGGTGGCAGGAGCCATTGCAGAGGCACTACAAAACAAGCTAGAAATGTTTGGTTTACGGGGCCTCGTCTGAGTGTCCGTGAAGGTATGCTGCAGGC
This sequence comes from Ilyophis sp. 1 JC-2022, assembly GCA_022702515.1. Lineage (NCBI taxonomy): Eukaryota > Metazoa > Chordata > Actinopteri > Anguilliformes > Synaphobranchidae > Ilyophis > Ilyophis sp. 1 JC-2022. The sequence continues at coordinate 65,991,326 of CM040406.1, forward strand.
TTTCAGAAGGAAATGTGTGACTTTGGTCTAAAAAGCCTCTTATTTGGCTGATTTTAGATCTGAAAATGACAGGCTGGCAACAAAAATTGGCAGTGTTAAGCCAGTAAAAAAAAAAAAGATCAAATACAAGCCTATAGTGTGAGATAACGTAAAAGAAACGTTCTTCACACACAAGTCATAAGCAACCTCACCATTCCCAACACTTTTTTTCCCCCGTGAATATGTTTTGCAAAAAGAAATGAAAAGTATTTTTAAGCAGCAAGAATGGCAGCTTGAAAAGTGAATGACACGATAACATACATTTTTGGCTAATTGAAATAGCAACATTTCACGGCAAGACTGCATCTGTCCATCGGCCTTGTCCTCCGGCAAACATCTCCCTATGTTCATGATAATTACATCTATTTACACAATATATTTACAGCATATTAATCATAAATGCTTTCACGTTATAAAATATTTGTTACCCCCCCAAAAAAAATAATTATTATAAAATATCAAAAGGGGTTATTGGAAGAGATATATACAATGGCAATGGGTAGCGTCCATTTGAACGCCTGGCTTTGGTGGCGAAATGCTGGTGTTCTGGTCCGGTTCTGGAATTCTGTGGGTGCTTCTACAGGCCGTGGGCATAGTCCCATTGAATCTCTGGCTCTGGAATGGCAGTGCTTTTTAAAAGTTTTGAAATTGGCAGGTAGGATTGGACCCCGCAGAACTTGTGGGGTTCCAGCGACCTGGACCCCAATTATAACTCCGTGAGCGTGACCTGAAACTGGCCCATCACCTCGGAGATCTCCATCAGAAAGGCGGAATGGTTGCTGTAGTGTTCGACGATGTTGTCGTCCATGTTAACGAAAATCCTGGGGAGACAGAAGCAACAAGAAAAAGGCCAGTTAACGCTATGATAATGAGCGGGAAATTCATTTTGTGCAAATCTACTCGTAGTGAACGTTAAAAGCAGTGGTGTGAACGTAAGACAGTGATCATGTGACCTGTTTTCAAACTTGCATTGTTATTTGGCTTTTGCACTATTTGGACACAGTTACGATGGTTGATTCCGGAACATTACAGCATTGTTTCTTTTGGATTCTTTTGTAGCTTGGAGTCCAAAGATTTTACGTTTAATTATCTGGAGACTGACCAGAAGGGCTGTTCAGCTCGCTTAGGCTCGTTTACTGTTTGGTGTTTAAAACAGCGGACCACTGCTTTAAAACACTTGTGGTGGACAGCAGGGCCTCCACTGTTAGCGTGAAGCGTGAAGCTTCACCACCCGGAAAAAAAGCAACAAAAAAGAATTGCCCTTAATCACAGCCGTGTTATTTGTGTTGGTAATGAGCAAGCTGCCAAAAGCGGTCCGCCCGAGGGAAGAAGGGATGGCTTAAAGAAGGAGAAAATGTCACAGAACCTGTCAGTTTCCTCTTCAGGATGTCATCACAGTGCCCCCCCCCCCCCTTCCCCGCCCCCAGGGCATTTTAACATCAGTCAGGCCTGCAGGTTCTCTTGCAAGTCACAGTGACAAGGCACACCATCAGATTTGTGATTAACCCTTTAACGCGTAAGATCTTAAATGTGTGATTAGAATGGTCTTAACGTTCTAATGCTGATGTAACAATCACTGCTGGCAATCGAAAGTTCTAGAACACTGAAAAAAAGGGGTTAATACTCTTCAAAGGGTTGATTTAAATTTCTGTTCTTATTCATTCTAAAATGATATGCCCTCTCTCTCCAAATTAGTTCTATTAATGTTGGCTGTTGAACTGCACCACTGTCTTTATACGCAGTACGTGTTCCTTTTTTTAATTACTCCTCAAACTCACAAAAACCAGATCCAGCCATTCACCTATAGGGTTAGATAAGAGAATGTGCACGAGACAAAGATCTGCTTCAGGGACTTTATTCCCCTGCTGTCAGTCCTGAATTTGTGTATCTGATCATCCGGAACCCGCAGAACCCCTCCTCCCAGCCAGCACAATGTGAACTCCTATAATCCTTAGCTCAATTGGACGCCTCCCTCCGTACCTAATCAGAACCTTCGCCTTTATCAAAATCAACGATCTCGTTTCATTGTGGGGGCATACGTAAACCGCAAGGACTTCCTGGTGCTCATCCGCTCATCAGATTAGAGCAACTCAAATAAGAAAAAGAAGAAAAACAATCATGTGACTCGTCTCTCTTCAGTTTTGAAACTCCTCTCCTTTTTGAAAGGTGCAATTATCAGTCGCATTCCTGGAGATCCTGCTCACTCGGTGTATCTTTGTTTTGCTGTGAGTTTCCTCATGAGGGCAAGGCTGAAATTTGATTAACTTCTAACAGGTTCCTGGCGCGAGGTGCTTTTTACCACGGGCCATATTTCAAAGACACCTGTATCCGTGTCCTTCCCTGAACGGAACGCGGCTGTTCATCCAATCACAGCGAAGGATAACAACGACCTGTGCCTGTTGTGCAGCACCAAAACAGAAGTGTCCTTGTTTGTTTGTGTTTGTGTTTTTATTTTTTACGGTTGGCATTTTTTTCTCACCCTCTTTTGCATTTCTTGTAGATTTTCCCAATTGTCTCTTCTTGCAGGTTGTACTTTTCTGAAATCTGTGAGTTTTGGAGGAAAAATAAGAAAAGAGTTTATATTAGTGCCACGCCATGCCAGTTTAACCACAGTTTGTAACAATACTCAAGCAGCAAGAAGCCTCTAGACAGGCCACTGTGACATCACAATCATCATCAATAAAGATTCCCTTATTTATTTATTTAAAGTGACAGTACCCGGAAATGAATGGGTACAGCTTGTTAGCGAAATCCTCCAAAAACAGTTAACAGAATAACAGAAAAGGTGGGTGGGGGGGGGGGGGGGGGTGTTATTACCGCCATCTTGAGCCCTTTGAGAGTCGGCGAGCTGAGCATTAGGGCGTCAAATACCTCCTCGGACTCAGTCCGCACGTAGAGAAGGACTGCGAGAGAGAAACGGAAAGACGTTAGACTTTGCGTGTGAGGTACAGAACAAAACGGGAAACGTCGTTTCACTGAAATTGGGGGGGGTTGCAACTGGCGCCGAGAAACCCCCCCGTCCCCTCCGCTCTCCCCGCCCTTACCTCTCTGCTGCTGCTCTTCTTTCCGGGGCTGTTTTGCACCCGGCGGACTACACTGCTCCCTGTTTTCCGGATACGGGGGGCAGATTCTCCTCTTCAGTGAGGTCCTGAAAAAGATGACAAAAACAAGCTCGGTCAGCTATGGCCCCACAATAAAACGTTTTGTAAAAATTGCAGCTCTATTGTTGCTGAGTAAAAAAGGTGCAGGACTTTCAACAAACAGGGTCTAGCTGTCGAAGTTTCTTTTGTGCCCAAGCCTTTGTTTACAGACACTGAGCAAATCACAAGAGTTTACTGAACGTTACCAGTGTCAAAATAGATCCTCATGGACACTAACTGTACACTTATTATTAATATACATATGCATATATATATATATATATATATATATACATTCAGCTGTTTAATGGTGGAGATGTAAAGATCACTACCTTTCAGCCTCCTCCAATGTTGTGGGGGGTACCTGTCATGGAAACAGAAGAGAAAGATATGATCAGAGATGTGATGGTTTGTAACACGACATTACACTCCTATTCTCTGCAGGGACGAGAACATGCACACAAACCCATACAAGTCAGGCGTGAACCTGCTCCCTCCAATCACATTATGGAGCCTCTCCGTGGCCGTGTTCGGAATGGCTCCCTACGCGCTTTATAGTGCGCTATATAGGGAATTGGCCATTTCTATGGTTTCCGAATTCTCAATTGAGAAAACTGAGAATTCTGACATCCTACAAGATGGTTGACTCGCTAAATAGTGCACTATAAACCATATAGGGAGCCATTCCAAACACAGCCAGTGTCATGCAGCCAATATCTCTACGGTAGGTTGACCTGGTGCACTTGAAAGTGTTTAGGCAATATTTTGCCTTCGAATTTCCAACCCTCAAATTCCCATATTTCCCCCCCTAAAATACTCAAATGTGTCTAAAGCCTTTAAATATGTAACAAAAAGAATCGTTTTTTTTTTTTTTTGTCTTTTTTTGTAATGCCGTGGGGCGTAGAAACATCTGCATCTTCTGTTTCCATTTCTTTAGACATACAGATGTGTGTTGTCATGGGGACAGCGGCTCACCCATGAGCTTTCAGGCCCTGCTTTCAGACCCCTGGGAGTAAGGTGGCTTTTTACGTAATGCCCCAGAATGCCCCAGGCCCTCAAACCCACCCCACGCCTTTCCTGCCCAACCATCAATACCCACCCACCCCACCCCCGACAGTCCTACAGCAAATTCTTTCTCTGGATCTACAGTGTTAGAAGAGCAGAGATAATCTAGGCAGCGGGCTGGAATGCCGGCCTTATCACCACACAGGTGAGTTACACACACGCATTGCCTGTCGTCACCCCCCACCCCCCCCCCCCCCCCAAAGTCTCCAGACTGTGGGAAACTGGCCTGCCCAAACAACACTCGTTCCTGCTCTCCGCTTTCTGTCAACAAGGCTGAGAAGCAGCTGTTCAGTGGCAGTGAGTGTGTGTGTGTGTGTGTGTGTGTGTGTGTGTGTGTGTGTGTGTGCGGCTGAGTGTGTGTGTGTGTGTGCGCATGTGTGTGTGTGTGGCTGAGTGTGTGCCCGTGTGTGTGTGTGTGTGTGTGTGCGGCTGAGTGTGTGTGTGTGTGTGTGGCTGAGTGTGTGCCCGTGTGTGTGTGTGTGCGGCTGAGTGTGTGTGTGTGTGTGTGTGTGCGTGCGTGCGTGTGTGTGTGCTGCTGAGTGTGTGTGTGTGTGTGCACGTGTTGCTGAGTTCTGACAGGTTAATCTGTGCTTCAGTCAGACTCCGTGGCCCCACTTGAGGGCTGAGTTTCGTACTGAGGAAACTCAACAGCGTGCCAAAACTAGTGAAAAAAAAGGCCCTGCCACTCTCCTGACCTGAGAAAGCGCTCCCAAGCACTTTCCCTTCCATCCCAGACACTTTCCTACCGTCTCCTCCCTCCTTTTTTTTTCTTCCCACATTATTTTTTTCCCACACTTTTTTCCCCAATTTTTTTTTCTTTCTTCCTTTAATTTATTTCTCAACACCCCCCCCCCCCCATCTCCCCGGGGTTATAAGGATATGGATATGACTCAACATCCCAGGCTCCTTGGTGAGCGATAGAGAGAGAAAGAGAGAGAGAGAGAGAGTTGAAGGAGAGGAAACGTACCATGCCGAAGCGTTGCATGTTAGAGAAGTGGACCTCGGGGATGAACAGCACAGGTTGGGTAACCATGTCATCCAGGGTTTTGAAATATGTGCAGTCACCGCCGATGGAGCTGGACACCACTGACTGCTTACTGCTGGAATCTGGGCAGAGGAGGTGGGGGGTTTATACAATCAATCAATCAATCAATCAATCAATCAATCAATCAGTCCACCATTTAAAATCAAGTTGGCACCCAACACAGTCCAGAGGTTTCTAGGCTGTCATTTAAGAAAATTTTGACTTGTAGGGTACAGGTGTATTTGTTTGCAGTCATCTTCAGAAAGTGTAATTTTTATTAAAAACGTTTTAGTGCTGTTATCTAAAGAGCAAGAGCCTGGAGCAACTAACCATTTCAATTAAGAAAATAAAGTGAAAATTCCATTTGTTTATAGAAAACATTTTTTTTTTTTTTTAATCCTCAAGGAACATTACGGGCATTTTTCAATTCACAGATTAATCTTCTGAATCCTCAGAATTTAAATGGATTTGATTCCATCCCTGCGCCGTCTATGGAGTTTGTGCGGCTTTGGCTGCACACACAGCCTAAATTACGGCTAATGTGACAGGCCTGGAAGAGCAACGAGAGTTAAACTATAGGAGACAGGCTCCGATGTGTCAAAGGCAGTGATTAGTGTCTGGATTAAATTTCAGTATGGTTTCGATTGGAGGGCCAGGCAACGGCCTGTTTAATCATGCAGAGAGCTATAACCGGACGTGAGTGACACACTCAAACAGCTTGCACAGGCACTTAGAACATATCCAGGGCTCTTATGAGGAATATTACCGTGAACGCGCTTCAAGGCTTCTTTGGAATGCCTTGTAGCGCATGGTATATGATCACCAGCAAGTTCTATTTACTCAAAATCAATAAATGCAGCTTGAATTGCTCTGTAAGAAACTACCACCGCAAATAGTTATGGTTATATATGCCTGTCACTAATGTTGAGCGATACCTGGCACTAAATTTGGTCCGACTTACTTTCTGGATCATTTAGTTGAAAGAACACATTTCCCTTCAGGTTCTATGAGCATGAGCGTAAAATAACGATGTTTTCCCACAAATAATCTCTCTTGGATCCGTACGTTGAACCTAATTATTAATTGACCCCTTATGTGACGTTAAATTTTTTTTCCTTTTCTGCAGTGAGCCATACTTATGGTGGAGAGGAAACTTACTGTTGATGCTGCTGTCGCTGGTCTTGGTTCTCCTCTTTACCCGTTTCCTCTCTTCGTCTCTCATCTTCCTCTCCGCACCCTGGGGGGTAGAAGAATTGCAGGGGGTAAGCGACACGACGGGGGTAGAACCGAAATTTCACGAATCCTTTTAAACAACGTGTGCCGCTTTTATTCAGCGCGACGGTAAAACGCACGCTACACTTTTTTTAAATGGGATTTTTTGCACGACCGTCTCTGCCGGCACGGGCTCATTTGAATGAACAACATATTTATAATTGGATCATGGCTTGAATCCGTTTTCGAGAGCAGCCAAACAAACACACATCTCCTCCGGTACCCTATAGCAGCAGACGGTAAATCACTCAAAGGGCAGCTTTGATGAAATTCGCAGAACATTTTCCAGCATATATTAGAATGAGAATTAACCCAGAGGACAAATACTGGGCCTCATATCCTTCATTATCTGGTTTTCTATGTAGGCCTGCTTGTCTCAAAGACAACAATGGCAAGTGGACTTAACCAAAACTACAGCCAATGTGCAGGACTGTTTGAGCAATAAACACTCCAGTAATGTTTTTTTATTTTATTTATTTGTTTATTTATTACCATTAGTATTATTATTACTGTTGTGTTGCTGTTGTTTTTAAGAACAAACAAGAATGTGAACTAAAGTAAAGTAAATGTAAAGTAAACTAGCTCAACGTTTTAGCCTACATGAAAGCTGCGTATTTCTGTATAATAGTTGAGTCAGTACAGCACGCGATAAAATTTTTTTTAAATGAAATAAATCCCAGTGGCGCACTCCGTAACGTTGCCGTTTCAATCACAGTAGAGCCCTTTCTCCCTGCCGGAAAAAAAAAAACCGGTCGGTTTTGTGCCTCGGTGAGTTCTCCAGTGTGTGCTAAGCGCAGTGTGTCAAAACAGCGAGAGGTGCAGACATGCAGGTGAGATAGACGAGGTCAAATAGATGGGAGAGATTAGGGCAGCGCTGCGAACGGTGCCATCAGCCCGGCGCTGTCAGTTAGTTATCTGATCCAGGAGGAAGGTCGTCACCGCTACACTCGTCGTTTCTCTTCAGTACAGAATAGATTGGGTTTAGTAATAGGCTAGCCAGCATTTGAGGATTTTTTATTTATTTTTAGAACTGAGCTGTGCTGGATTCTTTTGTAGCAACGCCGCCACTGTCTCTGCGCATTTCCGCAGACATATTAGATAGGCTACCGGAACATCGGACGAGAGAGAAAATACATAGGTCTATTTTAGTTGTTTTTTTATCACACAGTTTAATCCGGCAACTCCCAATTCCTCACAACGAACCAGGATGTAAATTGCTGCTTATTGTGTTTGCAGTTGGATTGGGGGGCCCACTTCAACTTCGAGCTCATCACGCAATAAAACAGTGGAGATAGGCCTACGCTGTGTGAGAACAGTGTTGGGGGGGCTCACCTTGTCGCAGAACACTTTGATCTGGCAGGCCGCCCTGTGGATTAGCCTGTTGCTTCCTGTGCTGTAGTCGTATGTGTCGATCTGAAGGTTGAGGGGAAGACCCTTCACCCCTTTTTGCGAGGAGAAGTCTGTGCTCAGCGAGTTAATGCCAATGTAGACCTGTAAAAGACAGCACGAAGAGCAGGTGGTGAGACACGGGCTATCGGGGAGGAGAGGAAGATCAACTGCCACCTAGAGGCCTGAAATGCAAGCGCACCCAATCTGCCACTGACCGGAGCTGAAATCAAAGCAATGTAGCAAGGCACACCTCACCCGCTAATTGGGCAATAAGTTTCACTGGATCGGGATGATGACTGTACTAGAGATTTCTGTATTAAGAACAATTACTGGTCAGGCTGGGGCTTGTCTACGTTTGGAAAAAGAAAGTGAACTGAATGGACATTTTTAAAAAAAAGGAAAACAGTTTAGTTCTAGTGTTTTCTCTTTCCTTGATTCATGTACCCGGTTATTAAAAAAAAAAAAAAAACATTTAATTTAAATATTGCTAATATGCACTGTGCAGAAAAGTAATGTATAATGGGTTGGTGACTGGTCATGTGACTCCAGGGTTGCAGGTTTGATTCACAGGTGGGGCATTGCTTGAGCAAGTAGACGGTTAACCTGAGTTGCTTCAGTAAAATATGTATGTTAGAGAATGTGAGCTGTCTAAGCCACTCAGAATAAGAGCGCCTGATAAACGCAAATGTATAAAACATAATTCGTTTTTGTGCCTCTCGTCTCCCCGCTTCTCTGAAACGTACTCCATGTTCTTCCCCGTAACCCCGTGAGAAAAGCTGGCTGGCGGCCGAGGAATGGCTTCCTGTTCTTATGCCTCTGATAAGACCTGAGGCAGAAGCCTTCAGTGAACACAGAGAATGAATCCTCCAAAAACCACCCCCTCTCTCAAAGGGAACATCAAATTCAGATCTGCTTTATCGGAACACTTGTTCAATGTTCAAACAGTGTTGCCGAGCAATTAACTAAAAATAAATAGATACGTTCATAAAAAATAAACTACAAACTAAAAATACGTGTTAAGAAAATTACAACAATACGGAATTAAAAAGTCTAACTGTGTAATAATAATGGCAAGACTAGTAATGCTAGTAAAAATAGTTATAAGAAGAATCTGTCATTTCTTTTTTCTCTCTGTTTCTCTCTTTCCATCTGTCCTCTTTCTCTCTCTCTACCTGTCTTTGTCTCTCTCTTCCCTCTCTCTCTATCTCTCTTTTTCTCTCTGTCTCAAACACACACACACACACACACACTTTCTCTCTCTCTCTCTTTCCCTCTCCCTCTCTCCCTCTCTCTCTTTCCCTCTGTTCTCGGTCTCTCTTTTTCTCTCTGTCTCAAACACACACACACACACACACACTTTCTCTCTCTCTCTTTCCCTCTCCCTCTCTCCCTCTCTCTCTTTCCCTCTGTTCTCGGTCTCTCTCGCCCTGCACCTAGTTTCGCTGCCCCGCCCTAGAGAAGCCCTCAGGGTGAGCAGTGGATCAAATTGAGTGCTGTGGTGACAAGTGCCGGGGGGGGGGGGGGTAGGCGCATGTCTGGGATTCCTCCCTCCCTGCTGACAAGGCGGGCGAGCGAAGGGTGCGATTATGCCATCATCATCATCATCATCATCATCATCGCCAAAGCTTTCAGGGAAATGCAGAGCTGTGCCGGGTAAACATGCAGGGCGTGTGTGTGTGTGCGTGCGTGTGTGTGTGTGTGTGTATAGCCGAGAACCTGCCTGTATGTGTGTGTGTGTGTATGTGCATAGCCGAGAACCTGCCTGTGTGTGTGTGTTTTCAACATTAAACCAAAGACCCCCTCCCCACCAACTGCCTTTCTGCAGGCCCTACCCCTGGTCGCCCTTGCAAGCCTCACCTTGGCTTCCTCATTGGTGTTCCAGATGAAGGACAGGGCGTTGAAGGCCACTTCCTCCACGTTGCTGACGCCACTGAAGACCTCCTTGTAGTCCGCTAGAAGGAGAGAAGAGACGTAAAAAGTCAGTTAAATTAAAAAAACAGCCAGGAGGGGAAGTGGTATACAGCCATTTAGAGTGAAGACATTGTAGACTTGTTGATTTGGACTAGTGTCGTAGTCATTGTTGTTGTGATGGGTAATTTGATGGCTTTTTGACACTTTAGCTCTGTAAATGCGAGGTCCCGCTCATGTGTGAAAATGTAAACGAGGCGCCACTGTTCGTACCGATGTCGATCACCCTCTGCTTGATGGTCGGTTGCCGGGCATGCCAGTGATTCCAGCACTTGAGCTGCACCTCGGCGTTCTTGTCGTTCTCAAACACCGCCATGACCACCGTCTGGAGATGGAGTGAGAGAAATAGGAGGGGGGGGGTGGAAAGAGATAGAGAGAGGGATAGAGAAAAAAAGGAAAAGAGATAGATACAGAGAGAGGGAAAGATCATTGAAAAGAGAGAGAAACAGGGAGCACATGAATGGGTTCAAGAGATTGAAAGACAGGGAGAACGGAGAGAGAAAGAGAGAAAAGGTGTTATTTGAATGGAGCGTGGATGAACTGCGTGGCATTGGCTTTGACACTCGTTGCATTAATCACACTAATTCCCCTTGTGTTCGGGTGTTAGCCGTTGCCAGTTTCTGTGTGCTCGTTTCTCCAGCTCACAAGGAGAGGCTGTCAACGGCGGGCAATGACGTGGCCCCTCCCTTCCTGACAAAATAATAACTAAATACAATTTCTCAAAAACCACGGATGGCCTGACGTGCACGGCAACACAGACGCAACTCAGACTCAGTCCTATGACCTCCTCACAATCAGGAGAGAGGAGGAACAGCCATTAGGAGGAGAAGAGAAAGGGAGTGAGAGAAAAGGAGTGACTCTTTAACTTCCTTTCTTATTTCCGGAACCCCTGAAGAAGGCCTTTTCTTTGGAGTGGGGACAGGTGGTGCTACATATAAACTACTCCCTCCTTGGACTTGGGGGGGCCTCTTTTAAACTGAATGGGGCAACTAACCAGAGACCATGAAGACCACGTTCTTCTAGCACGCGTGGTTTAGTGGAATTAGGGTCACATGTAAATTTGAGCATCCAGGAAGCTACAGCTTTAGAAAAAGTCGGTCCCCATTGTGATGTAATCAAAGTGCGCCGGAAGACCGAGACCTACCTTGACTTTGCTAGAGGAGAGTCCGGCCGCGCTGTCCGCTCCCACCCCTTGCAAGGTGATGGGGTAGAACTGGCCCTTGTTGAGGTAGACCATGGGCATGTCTGTGGTCTTGTGCTGGGAGGCTCGGGGTGCACCCAGGATAAACTGAAACTCATTCCTGGGGAGAAATATGAACGGGGGAGGGGGGGGGGGGTGAGGGGGGGTTGGTCAATTTCCAATTTTCCGATTTACAGTCAGTTACTGCAAGTGTGGCTCCTACCGCTTCAGCTATCACACTTATCTTATGATGATTCTTGTGTAAACAAAAGTGAAAAAAGAAATAAAAAAACATAGATATATAATTAAAAATGAAGGGTGTAAATTACCATGTAGGTACGCAGTGAACAGCGCTGTTTGTGATGTCCTGCAGTGCGTACCTGTATCTGTCTGGGGGGGAGTTTGTGTAGGAGTCCGAGTACACGGGACTGGTCTGCTCGAGGAGAGGGTCAGTGTAGGGCAGGGGCTGTTTGGGGAAAGATAAAGACTATAATGAGGAGAGAGAGAGAAACAAGCCTACAGCGTCTTTTATTGCACATTATACATTTTTACAGCCAGTTACACACTGAGATTTGAACCTGCAATTTCTGAGTTGACAAGCAAGCCGAGTTCCTCCATTTTTACATTTGGTGTAACTTGATGTAATTTGGTCTCTTCTACACTGACCGTAACATAACGTAATCTTCACTTGGGGGATCCAATCTCGTAAACTTCAGGAAGTCGGGTTAACAGTCGACTTTGTGGTCGGCATGGAAACGTACCTCGGGCGTGGACTCCATGTAGCTGGCCTCGGCCGGCCACTTCTGCTGCGCGGACGGGGACAGGATGGTGTCGAAGAAGTGGTTGATGGCGTGCCTGTCGTACGCCTCGCCACCGGGCACGATGAACTCCTCCTGGTGGGAGCCGTGCTTGGCCGGGCAGAGGGGTGCCAGCTTCTTGTTCAGGTCTAGCGCCTCCTGTGATTGGGAGGTGGAAATGCTCTCGGACAGAAGCTTCAAGATGTGGGTGGGGCTCTCCAGGGTGGCCAGGTCCGGCAAGGTGACGCTCGGGTTCCTGACAGGCGCAGACAAATAAGAAAATGGCTGTCAGGCGGGGTTGTCCTGAGGCTAATGCTAATTGCTATCTTTTTTTTAAAAATTAAGGCATAATCTGTCTCCTTCTCATTGTAGCTCATAAATAAACATCTAGCTCACTGTTTAATGTTGTGCAAATTTGTGTTTATGGTTTTTTTCTTCTTCTTTTTTTTTGTTCTTTTTGGAAATTCACAAGATGAGTGTGCTTGAGCATGTCAGTAATGAGGATTTCTGGTGGGAACCCTGAGAAACCTGTGAGGATCATATTTGTGGTCTAATCCCATTTTAATTAATTTACTCATCTCTGTATGTTATACCCAAGGTGAAACAGCATGCTCAACCCAAGACCCATTCTTCCCAAAACAAAGATCCCTCACTCGGAAGCGGCTAATGTCTGTAGTGAGTCATAGAGTCAGGCAGGGGATAAGGTGTAGGCAGGTGTAGGCCTACCGTCTCTTAATCCCTTCTCTGTATGTAAAGTCACCTGAATGTGTCCTCTGCAAAGCTCTTACTTTATTAGGCTCAAGTCAAGGAGTGGGGAGAGACAGAGGTTGTCTCGTCTCACACACACACACACACACACACGCACAAACACACACACACACACACACACACACACACACACACACACAGCTGTTCAGCTCCCACTCCTGTTTCTCTGAACAGCTCATGCATCTTCCTTTTCTGCTCAATCGAACCCAAGACAGGCCATTGTGGCACCAGGGCCATAAACAAACAAAGAGGCAGGGATCGGCCTTACCTCTCCAGTGGCTTGTACATACTCCTGGTCACCAACTTCTGCTCTTTTTGGCTCTTAAAAAGAGGTAAAAAAAAGATATATTTTAACCAATATTGCAAAATCATTGTGTACTTTTCAGAAACATGCGCCCCCATGCCATACATTTTTTGCTGTGTCTTGGTCTTTTTGTCCCAAGTGTGATGTAATCGGAAGTGTTCTTACCTTAAACGGGTCACAGAGCAGAGATATGGTGGTGATGTCATCATCGCTGCTCAGTCTGGTTCGGGTCCGGTCCGGGTCCGCCATAGGCCCGTCGCCGTATGACTTCCAGGTGTCCATGATGTAACTTTCGTAAAATCGCTGCGAATTATAGCCGTCGTTTTGCAGAACCATCAGAGATCTGTGGGGGGTTGGGACGGTAATTAGTGCTGAGTTACGTACATTTAGCAGAATGTTTTTTTTTGTTTACCTTTGATTTTCTGCCAATCAGAAGCTCATCCCTTACAAAAAAATAGTAAACTAAAGTAAGTATACTAATTTAGATAAACTATTATAATATTTTAAGTGTACTATTTTGATACTTATCGGGATAAATAAGTTGGGCCAGTTTTTTGTAAGGGATGCTTGAATTCAGATTGAGGTGTAGTAATAGTTACTGTTTGAACTATAGACACATAAAACCCTCTTTATTGTTCTCCTTGGCGACTAACATCTTTGTTTCATAAAAGACTGAAACAAGAGTTTAGCCAGAACTGTTCAAATCAGCCAGGCACAATGTAAATAAATATTAAATAAATAGATACATAAACGATCATTGGGCCTGTACTGGTATGTTATTATAACCTGACTCAACTAAGCTTTACTGTGTAGCAGCCTCCCTGAAGGAGAGAAAGAGAGAGAAGAAAAAAAACAGACGTGGCGTGGTACGTGGAATTGCATTTTAACAACACGCCTTCCGCGCTGTAACTATTTGCCCCGGGCTATGATGGTTTCGATTGCAAAACCACAGCTTAATACATTTGAAGTCTTGTTGCATCAGTACTAGAGAGGTTCAATGTTTTCAAGGAGAAAATATAATCATGTTAAGTGATTGAAATTCTTAAATATTTTTGAATATCATATTGTAAACTGTAGAGTAAAATGTAAAAGTGTTAATTTAACTCTACCACAGTTAAATTAGGAGTTGCAAAATTACGTGAAAAGTAGTTCCATCAATAGGTTCTCACACCCCAACCTCCAGAAGTTTTACTTAAATTCAACAGTAAGTCTGGTAGCATTCCTAATATGATGCATTTATTTTATACAACATGTATTGTTTATAAGCGGTTATATAAGTTATCAGTCTCACTTCTTAATATTCTTGTGCCCAAATCTAAGTTTCTTAAAAAAATATTTTGATGTGAAAGACCTGAAAAAGCCATACTTTATTTTTTAAAAGCCAAAATGGTTTCAGTATTGTCATATAAGCAAACGGATGAGTTTCCTGTAGACTGGCACACAAAAGGATCAGATTTGGGAGAGTTTGTTTGGGCCTATATGGGCTACTGGGATAATCCTCTGTGTGTCACTATGGGGAGTTTGCCAAGCAAAGACAATGAGTAAATAAAAGCAGGTCTACCCATCGCAACCACGTACCCAAACATGCTGACGTCAGAAGTGGACACATTTAAGGCATTTAAAGAGCCTTGAGGGGAAAGGTTTGTCACCCCCACCCTTTCCCTCCCTACATGCACCAGCCCCCCCCCTTAAGGAAAAAAATACTAATAATGCATTCCTCTCTATCTGTCCATATTTATTCTGTGGTGTAGTTTTCCCAAGTGAGAAAAAGCACAGTCGTTTACTGGATCTAGGATTTCCCCACTGCTGTTGTCATTCTCTCCTGTTGCCTGTCAGAGTCTACGCACCTGTTAGAGCATGCACCTGTGCATAGAGCGCACCTGTGCTAGAGCGCACCTGTGCAGCATGGCAATACCACAGCGCTGTGTAATCCTTACGTTACGACAACTCAGTCAGTTTAAGCTTTTTCAACCCCTGGAAAATGACAGCGTTTTGTATTTGAAGAGAATTTGTGCAATTGCCCTGTTTAATTACATGAAACAAACCTCCATAGGCAATCGCCTGTCGCTTTACAAACTTTATGTAACGCACTAAATGCAGAGACTATTTAAAGGTAAACCAGCTGCAAGATTGCATTTGTGCGTGTGTGTGTGTGTGTGTGTGTGTGTGTGTGTGTGAGAGAGAGAGAGAGAGAGAGAGAAATGTGAGTCAATGAGGTGATTGGTGAATAGGCGCTCACTAATACAGTTTTTTAGGTTTTTGCGGGATACCCATTTCCTCTCCTGCTTTGTACACACATCCCCCAAGGACAACGTCAACACGACCCCTGAGAAGTCACTGAAACCCAGACGCACCCCCCCCCCCCCCCCCCCTCCCATGCTGGCTGGTGGCTCTCGTACAGTATTCCCAGAGAAAGAGAGAGAGAGAAGGAGAAAAAACTTGGATCATCTTTCCCTATGAAAGAGCATCCTGCCTTTTCCCCCCTTTCTCTTTTCTATAAATCTTTGTTTAAAACAAAAATAGGTCTCAGAGTGCACCATAGAGATGAGGAAAACAGACATCCAACCTTACTCATATTCCACCATAGAAATGAGAAAAATAGATATCCAACATTACTCATATTCCACTCAGCCCAGAAGACACACCGCTAACATTTCCCTGGAAGGATACTCAACAACGCAAAAAAAAAAAAAAAAAAATGTTTTGAGCAAACTTGTCTAGTTTCGTCTTTCACTGTATCCCAGAGGGTAACTAAAGGACAGTTTTTACACGTTGCACAGCCACAGATTACATTGTGTGTTTGTTAAGATCTATTAAAAAACGGAGAATTAAGCGTAATCAATCAAATTAATAAAACAAATACAAATGTAAACACATGAGAGAGCCTCTACACTGCACTAAACTTCAAAATTCCAAAAGAGAAAATATTTCATAAAACAGCATTTTTCAAAGTGTAAACCATCTGCAAGAAACAAGAAATGGCACTCACAAAAAATAAAGTTAAATAAAATTAGATTAAATTTTAAAAAAGCACCACAGTGCACCATAATAAAAAATCCGCATTGTTACTTACTCAAACTCCTTGGTCATGGCTTCTTGTAAAATCTCCAGAGATAGGTTCCTTTGGCTCCCTGTCAATTCTGTGTCCAACTGTCTGTCAGAATCAAAGTAGTAGTTTCTTGAGGGGGGAAAGGAACGGTTTGATTTTTACCTGCTCAGGTACCTCTGCTTTATTTTCTTCCGCCCTCTCAGGCAGATTCCCTCACTTGCTTCTGATTGGCTGGGGGCCTGGAGACAGGTGTCTTGATAGGACAGGTGTAACACCCTTAACCCTTTCAGTGCCTGGCAGGATGGGGCAGGGCCAATCCAGAGGGAATTATTGGAAATGAGGGGGTGGTCGCTTTGCAAATGAATCCAGAGCAGTGTTCCATGCATCTCATTAACACCTGAAGCGTGAGGCGAGATTCGTTTCCAGGCAGGTGTGAATTGCTGCTTATTCACAACAAGAAACTAAAGGGGATCATTTTTACGGATGATGCTTTAAGATGTTAATGCTATTCAGTATCAATTTTTTGTTGTTGTTGCTCTCTCTCTCTTTCTATCTCTCTCTCTCTCTCTCTCTTGTCTTCTGGGATGAGTGTGGTTTTGGCTTATTCACCCCATTGACTTTAAACACACCCGTGAGAATGTCACTGCATGGGCTTCCATCAGTTTGTGCTTTTTCCGCACGTACTGCTCTGCTAATTTTTATTATTTTCTTAATGACGTGATCATAGCATCTACAGTTGGTTGTTACTGCAAGGGGTCCCATAGTATTTATCCTGATTGACTTATGTTACTATATAAGCATTAAATAACTATGAGAGGAAATATCAAAGGATTTGTCATGAAACAAGATGCTATAAAATTATTTATCGTTGCTTTCTGGTACACACTGTTTTTGTGGGGACTGAGGAGTTCAGTCTTGTAGTTCAGAAAAATTGTTACAAAACAGTTTCGCATTTATGCATTTAGCAGTCTCTCATTTCTGGGGCCATTCCATGCAGTGCATTATTATTCTTATAAAGCCAAATTTTTAAAATCTATTTTGTTTTAATGCCGTTATACTCAATATGGTGATAATAATAATAATCTAAGTGAATGAATTACATAAATTGTAAAGTGAGAATTATCCACATAATGCAAATAAAGATGTATATGGATGAATCAAAAATGCTGAGAATAATTTAGAAAGTTTCTCATCCTGAGAGAGATTTAACCCTTTAAAGTGTAAAATCACAAATATGTGCTTAGAATGTTCTCAAACTGAACATTCTAATGCTTATATAACTATCGCCAGCACAACTGAAAGCAACGGAGTTCTAGAACACTGATTTAGAATGCTGAAAAAAAGATTCCAAAAAACCTAAACTTCAAAAGGGTTAAGAGAGACAGTCTTCTTTCACAGTTGCTCAAATAAACCCCCCAACAACCCCAGTAAAACCCATGTAATCCCAGAGCTCTTTAAAGCGTCCACACTCTTACTTTATTTCTGGGTTGAAGTCTGCTTGCATGCGAGAAGTTTTTAATGTTTTTGAGCCAGCCTTGATCCTGCACATATTCACATTATTCTAATGAAAATTATATTGGAAAAAGTGAAAGCAAGAGGAATACAGTCAGTTTAATTATTATTTATTTTCTCTTAATGTGCAAGGGATGCACGATGCTCCATAATGTAACACACTGTACCCTCTCTGTTACACACAATCTTTCTCACTCGCCCACATGCACATATAAACAAGCAAATAGTATGTGTGTGTGTGTGTGTGTGTGTGTGTGTGTGTGTGTGTATGGGTCTGTAATGCATGTGTGTGGGTGTGTGTATATGTTTGTGTATGGATGTCTGTGGGTTTATGTGTGCATGTACATGTGTGTGTGTGTGTGTGTGTGTGTGTGGGTGTTAGTGTGTGCGTGCATGTGTGTGTGTGTGTGTGTGTGTGTGTGTGTGTATGGGTCTGTAATGCATGTGTGTGTGTGGCTGTGTGTATATCTTTGTGTATGGATGTCTGTGGGTTTATGTGTGCATGTACATGTGTGTGTGTGTGTGTGTGTGTGTGTGTGTGGGTGTTAGTGTGTGCGTGCATGTGTGTGTGTGTGTGTGTGTGTGTGTGTGTATGGTATGTGCTGTGCTGATATTACACTCTTAGATGAGTCTGAATGATAAAGCAGCTCCGGGCAAGGCTTGAGGGCCGGATTCATCTCTACAGCTGGTTGCCATGGCGCCTGCAGATAGAGTTTCACCCCTCCTTAACATGAGATGTAGACTCTGCACTGTTATTAGTGAATGCAAATGAAACTATAGGAATGAAACTCCTGAACCATCTTATAGATCACTTTGTGTGTGTGTGTGTGTGTGTGTGTGTATGTGTGTGTGTGAACTGCATGTGTGTGTATGTGAATGTGTTTGCACGTGTACGTGTGTATTTATATGTGTATGTGCTACACGTGTGTGTAAATGCATGAGCCTTTGTGTGTACAGTGTATGTATGAAGGTGCACACACACACAAAATCAAGCATGCATGCACGCACACACGTGCACACACACACACACTCAAGCATACATGCACACCACACACAAACGCACACACACACACACACACACACACACACAAACTCACACATACGTCCATACACAAACATATACACACACACTCGCACATACATCCAGCACGCAACGCTTTTGTTTTTAAAGCCAATAGGAGTGTGATTCTCGTGTGCCGGTCGCAGGCTGGCTCGGGGGTTATCCAGGTGTCACCTGAGACCTTTTTACCTGGTCCTGGCGGTTACATTTCCTGCTCCGAGACCACAGAACGCTGGCGCTGCACCTCGCCATGAGTGTGTGTCACGCAGTCCGCCTACACACCCCTACACGCAGCCCAGCCCCGGGGGAAACTGGCTCCAGACCAAAAGGAAAACATAAAAGATATGAGCTGGCACTCATCCCCACAAGCCTTCATGTTCCGATGCTTCAGGACAGCTCCCCCTGTTTGACTCCAGAGTTATCGCCCCCTCCATCAGCAATGGCCTCATTCTCCAAACCTGAAGCTCAGGTGGGGTGCACACACCCGTACCCCACGCGAAAATGAACCTCCTAGAAACTGAACACAGTCCCAGCGCGCTTTCTTGTCAAAGAGAAAGGAGCGTGCCTCCCCTGTCGAAATGCTCAACCTTTGAGATGATGTTTTGTGAAATTGATCGGATGGCGATTCATTGTTCTGACATGAGGTCAGTTTTGCGTTGAATCTTGGGAGCTGGGATGGGTGACAGTCTGAGCTGCATTCTGGATGAATCATCATATCAGCTTATTGGAGGCTGCATCATAAGTGCGACCGCAAACCCCATGATGGAATGTGACAGAAACTGTCTTCATAATCATGTAATTATTATGTAATTATTTTATGAGAGCCAGCAGATTACCCTCTTCCATATTCCTGCTTTCCCCTCTTGTTTTCATGAAGTAAAAAGTTGAAAGCCTGTTGAAAGTTAGTCAGGTCATTACATTCATATTTTCATGTAATTAGCAGATGCTGCTATCAAGAGCGACTTACACAGCCTATAGTCCTGTTTCCTACAACACATTTTATACAGCTGGATATTTACTTAAGCAATTCAGGTTAAATAGACTACCTTTTGCTCAAGGGTACAATGGCTGTGCCTCACCATGGAATTGAACCTGCAATCTCAAACATAAAAGCCCACTTGCCCTAAAAAAAAAAGATGCCACACTGTTGCCTTCCTGTAACTGACGCCTGGATTCAAACACTGTTGCCCTCCTGTAACTGACGCCTGGATTCAAACACTGTTGCCCTCCTGTAACTGACACCTGGATTCAAACACTGTTGCTCTCTTGTAACTGACACCTGGATTCAAACACTGTAGCTCTCTTGTAACTGACACCTGGATTCAAACACTGTAGCTCTCTTGTAACTGACACCTGGATTCAAACATTGTTGCCCTCCTGTAACTGACGCCTGGATTCAAACACTGTTGCCCTCCTGTAACTGACGCCTGGATTCAAACACTGTTGCCCTCCTGTAACTGACACCTGGATTCAAACACTGTTGCCCTTCTGTAACTGACGCCTGGATTCAAACACTGTTGCCCTCTTGTAGCTGACGCCTGGATTCTTGTGCGACTAAACTTTGACCTTCAAATTAATTCAAGCCTCAACTTTTACGTTTTACAAACACAGGACCAGCCTGTAATCAATCAACATTTTGTCCTTATTATTCACTTGGAAAATGGAAGTGTTACACTTTATCTTTACAAACTCCGTTTGGAGAGTCGGTTTCAGTGATTGCTGAGCTCCGCCAAACTGTGTTTGAAAGGGAAAAAAGGTAAAAAATTGAATTTAATTGCAAGTTCAAAGTTAAAGATGAATGATTGAATAGAGGTCTCAGGTCACTTGCTTAAAGAACATTTTTGCACAACACACAGTCTTTAACAATTCACTGATTCACTGTGTGATTAAAATGGCAGTTTCGAGTTTCTCCAGCCTGTAGCATAAATGCCCGGAGATAATATTCCATGCTTTTAACACAACGTCATTCCAGCAAAAATACACATAGTTTTCAGAGTTTTACCAATAAGTGGATCAGGACCCAGCTAGGATACAACAGTTATATCCTGCTAGTGTTCACCTCTCCCACTCCTGTTAAGAACAGCTGCTGTAGCACCGTGTTCACCTCTCCCACTCCTGTTGAGAACAGCTGCCGTAGCACCGTGTTCACCTCTCCCACTCCTGTTAAGAACAGCTGCCGTAGCACCGTGTTCACCTCTCCCACTCCTGTTAAGAACAGCTGCCGTAGCACCGTGTTCACCTCTCCCACTCCTGTTGAGAACAGCTGCCGTAGCACCGTGTTCACCTCTCCCACTCCTGTTGAGAACAGCTGCCGTAGCACCGTGTTCACCTCTCCCACTCCTGTTAAGAACAGCTGCCGTAGCACCGTGTTCACCTCTCCCACTCCTGTTAAGAACAGCTGCCGTAGCACCGTGTTCACCTCTCCCACTCCTGTTAAGAACAGCTGCCGTAGCACCGTGTTCACCTCTCCCACTCCTGTTAAGAACAGCTGCCGTAGCACCGTGTTCACCTCTCCCACTCCTGTTAAGAACAGCTGCCGTAGCACCGTGTTCACCTCTCCCACTCCTGTTAAGAACAGCTGCCGTAGCACCGTGTTCACCTCTCCCACTCCTGTTAAGAACAGCTGCCGTAGCACCGTGTTCACCTCTCCCACTCCTGTTAAGAACAGCTGCCGTAGCACCGATTTTCCCCCAAAAGAACTTGAGGACAGACAGCTTTGCTGACAGTAGGCTGCTCGTGGATCCCTGTTTGCTTCATAGCTGGATTATCGCTTATGCAAGCGAAGATTGCGGTAAATAAAAAACAATGTAGGACCATTTTCACAACATTTATTTACAATGTTTCATTAACTTTTTTTTGCCAGTAAAAAATACAGGTAAAAAGAAAATTGTTGCTCGCAAAAAATCCTTATTGCAAAATAAAAAAGAAAAATGTAACACTGGTTTATAGAAAATACTTGTTTATAAAAATGACAGCATCGTTGCAGTTATAATAAGCTGCGATAATGCTAAGTGCTAGGCTAGCTGTGTAGATGCAACAGGAGCAGCGGGGAAGGCTTCTCTCATCTTTCACTATCTGTATACTTTTGAAATCATCTTTGATCTGGCTGAATGGCTGGCCCACTTTCTCTCTGAGATGGTAGTGGCGTTTTTTCTGTCCACGTCGCTGATAGCAGGCCTCTCAAATGCCCGTCTGGGATTAGCACAGCTGCTCCTGCTGTTTTCAGTGCGTTTCAGTACTGAAGTGCTTCACGTGGGTCTTTCGCTAAAGGCTTGCTCTTGTGGGGCGTTAAGGCCAGGGGTGTCTGTGAAGCATATTGTGAAAATTGTTTGTGAAAATGTGCAATAAAAATACAATTTTGATTTGATTTTTGTTTTGAAGTGTCTGCACACCTTGTTTTGAGGGTTTCTGGGGTTTTGAGGTCTCTGGGGTTTTGAGGTCTCTGGGGTTTTGAGGTCTCTGGGGTTTTTAGGGTCTCTGGGGTTTTGAGGTCTCTGGGGTTTTGAGGTCTCTGGGGTTTTGAAGTCTCTGGGGTTTTGAGGGTCTCTGGGGTTTTGAGGGTCTCTGGGGTTTTGAGGTCTCTGGGGTTTTGAGGGTCTCTGGGGTTTTGAGGGTCTCTGGGGTTTTGAGGTCTCTGGGGTTTTGAGGTCTCTGGGGTTTTGAAGTCTCTGGGGTTTTGAGGGTCTCTGCAAAGACAGAACCTCATTCTGTCAGTTTCGGGGTAAAGGGGTGAAATATGATTTTGTGATTTGAGAAAAGGAACATGACGCTGAGACTGTCATAGTTGAGTGTTGCTGTGATGGCATGTTTGTGCATTTCTGCACTGTAAAATGATCTCTCAAAACTCTCGTTTTTCCCTCCTCACAAGCTTTTGTTTCACCAGGGGCTGAAAGCAAACTCTAGAATGTCAGGTGATGTTGTATAGCGCAGTGAAGCGTCATTATTAATAACAGCACAACGACAACCCCTTCAGTTATTAGTGAGGTATGCTAACCCAAGCCGAATCCACACACACACCCACACACACACACACACACACACACACACACCACACACACACACGCACACACACACCACACACACACACACACGCACACGCATAAACACACGTACATGCACATCCACGAATATGTCCGCACACATTTGCGAACATACACACCCAGACACACGCACGCACACACACACCCAGACACACACATGCACACACACACACAGGCAGACACACACCCAGACACACACACACACACTTAGGAGGATAAAAAAGCTCTCTGTGAAAGCAGCCATGTTGATCTTCCAGATTTTGAGCCCTGAACCCTGAGCTCAGAGTCGGACTTTCCCACCATTGTTTTGGTTGTCATGTTCTCAGAGACTGAACGCCTCAGCCCAGAAATGAGAGCAGTTGTTGTTTTTTTTGGGTCTCCTGCTGTTTGTCTATCCATTTTGCTTTTCAGGTAGGTGGGGTGGGCTGGCTATGGTAAACGGCTTTGGCGGTAGGGGTCAGGTGACTCGCTAGTGAAACTTTGTCAGAGAGGGGTGCAGACTTAGCGTGACCCTGGGAGAGGGACCTTGTGTTTCTTGGACAGACTCAATAAGGGGGGGGGGGGGTTCACAAAGGTGCTTTCTGACAGCCATATATCCTGCTCTCGTCACCTTTTCTTAGGTGTGAATGCCCACCGGATCACTACCAGGTACGCTGGCCCAGGCCCAACCTGGGCATTATTAAGAGCATAAGAGGACTATTAATCCTTTTCTAATTACCCCCCCTCCCCTCCCCCCCTCTCTGGTCTCTTTTCCGACACATCAGATATCAGTGTGAATAATCAGCATGTTAATTTGCCTTTACGTAACCCTCCCTCACCCAGAAACGAATAATCTCTCTCTCGCTCTCTCTCTCTCTCTCCCTCCCGTGGGACCTGTGCAGGTGTGAATGGGTTCGTGTGGGGTGTTATTTTCGGCAGAAAAAGGACTCGCGGTGCGAATGAGAAGGGGAAAAGATGGTTATGGTTCAGCAACGGTACAAAGAGGTTCCTCCTGGCCTTGAAACTACTTTGGGAGGAGAGAAACTAATGCAGGTTTCTCAGAGCCATCAGGGGACTGCCCCAGAGGGCCACGGACCCTGTGTGAGGAACTGCCCCAGAGGGCCACGGACCCTGTGTGAGGAACTGCCCCAGAGGGCCACGGACCCTGTGTGAGGAACTGCCCCAGAGGGCCACGGACCCTGTGTGAGGAACGCAGGGCCTCTCTACACCTCTCTCTTTCTACACCTCTCTTTTTTCCCCTCACCTGCTTTTTCTTGCTTTCTGTCCCTATCTCACACTCTTTTCTTCTCTCTCTCTCTCTATTTCACTCTTTCTTTCCCTATCTCACACTCTTTTCTTCTCTCTCTCTCTCTATTTCACTCTTTCTGTCCCTATCTCACACTCTTTTCTTCTCTCTCTCTCTCTATTTCACTCTTTCTTTCTCTATCTCACACTCTTTTCTTCTCTCTCTCTCTATATTTCACTCTTTCTGTCCCTATCTCACACTCTTTTCTTCTCTCTCTCTCTCTATATTTCAATCTTTCTGTCCCTATCTCACACTCTTTTCTTCTCTCTCTCTATATTTCACTCTTTCTGTCCCTATCTCACACTCTTTTCTTCTCTTTCTCTCTCTATTTCACTCTTTCTTTCTCTATCTCACACTCTCTTCTCTCTCTCTCCATATTTCACTCTTTCTTTCTCTTTCTCTCTCACACTCTCTAATTTCTCCTCTTTTCTGCTCCTGCCAAGAGTTTCTCAAAATATAAACATTCACAACTCCAACCAAGGACCCAAATGTATTTCTTAAAAATGCATAAAACATAATTAATATTAAATTATACGTGCAAAATCCTTGAATTAAAATGTATTACAAAAAATGTGATGCCACATTAGACATGAACAACATATGTGATGCAAAAAACATTATCCTGGAGCTTATTTTGGCTTGACACTGATTTTTCTTTTACTTCCATGGACGTTCATCGGTGCGGTACGATGCTTTTCACCTCCGTATTTAAGGTGGCGTGAGTTCCGATTCACAATAAAATCTATCATTATTCAATGAAAAATTAATTACTAAAGTAACGGTAATTAACCTCCGTACACAAGTACGTATTTGACTGTTTTAATACTGCGTGCACCAAAGTATTTCTGCGTTCATAGCCAAGAATTTTATATCTATGTTATAATTTATATCTATGTTAGATCTAATGTCAGAGTTTAATTTTAAAGGGGGAATTCTGCACATAAACTGAATGTAAATAGAGGACCCCCTGGGAATAGAATAATGCAGAATAAGAAATTAGTTGTAAAATATTTTGGTTGACAATGTCTTCAGTGACCTGTATGACCATTGCAAATATAGGCAGGATTAAGTCTGCAGTATAAAACATTTCAAAGGATGGATTGACCCCAATCTGGCATTGATCAGAGCAAGCTATCAACCAGTTCACTTGTCACCCAAAGCTATGAGGATTCTTCTACACCTGATCCACACACCTATGGAAACCCCCCCCAACCCCACCCCGCCCCCCCACCCCCCACCCCCCCCACCCCGCCCCCCAGGCCCACAGCCCTTCATCCCACATGCAGGCCCCAGGCTCTGACGTCAGGGGTTAGTTTAAACGACCCCTGACAGATCTGGGTCTATGGGAAAACTGCAGCCTTAGTTTGCGTAGCGGGGCGTTGGTCACTGGGAAACCTCAGACCCCTCCGCTCTCCTCCCAATGCAGGGCTGGGTGTAGTGGGGGGGGGGGGGCGCACTACAAAAGCCGCTGTTGCGTCAGAGAGCCCCCCCAAAGGCAGCGCCTTTGCTAAATTCTGCTCGAGCATTCATTACACCATCCCTCCCCAGCCCTCTCCTTCTATAAAACCCCCTCCTCTCACACACAGGCCCCCCCCCCCATCCCGCCACCTCACCCTCTCCCTCCCCCCGGCCTCGCCGTGCCCTGCAGGTTTTCAGAACCTGCATAATGTTAGAGTGAAAGTCAGAATTATTTTTTTATTATTTATTATTTCTCATCACCTCTGTGGTGCAGTTACCTCTGTCCCAATTACTATTATTATTATTATTATTATTATTATTACTATTATTATTATTACTATTATTATTATTACTAATATTATTATTACTAATATTATTATTATTATTATTACTAATATTAATATTACTACTAGTAGTAGTAGTAATAGTAATAGTAGTAGTAGTAGTAGTAGTAGTAGTAGTACACTGCCTGGCCAAATAAAAAGTCGCCGTTGCACCCGTCATGCATAGTACCCACTGTACAAGCCTCTGGAGGCAGTGTTATGATCTGGGGTCGCCTCAATTGGTCAGGTCTAGGCTCAGCAATGTTATGCAACAATAAAATGAAGTCAGCTGAGTACCTGAATGTACTGAATGACCAGGTTATCCCATCAATGGGCATATTCCAGAACGACAATGCCATGATTCATCGGGCTCAAATTGTGAAAGAGTGGTTCAGGGAGCATGAGGAATCATTTTCACACATTAATTAGCCGCCAGAGTCCTGACCTTAACCCCATTGAAAGTTTTTGGGATGTGCTGGAGAAGACTTTACGGAGTGGTTCGACTCTCCCGTCGTCAATACAAGATCTCGGCCGAAAAAGAATGCAACTCTGGACGGAAATAAATGTTGTGACATAAGTTTGTGGAAACAATGCCACGAACGATGAATGCTTGCATTAATCAAAGCTAAAGGCGGTCCAACGAAATATTAGAGTGTGCAACTTTTTTTTTGGCGAGGCATTGTAATATTACTATTATCATTTATACTAAGACATGACTCTCACATCACTTTTCAGTGGTGGACAAATATTTGCATGAATTTTAACAAAATGAAGGACCAGATTAAATTATGCTATGCTTCTCCTGTAAAAAGGAATTAGTGGTATTTTTAATAATTTTTTTTGGCTTTTCCTGGTTTGTGTGCTGGCCTTGGTCGAGGGCAACACTGCTGGCAACAGTTTAGCTGGACACAGAGAAGTCAGAGGGCTGTGACAGAGGTCAAAGGTCATGGGGCCGGGTGCAAAGCACGCTTGCCACGCGGCGCCGCTCCGCTTCTCCTCCGGTTTCTGAGCCGCGTCCCACAAACGCCACGAGGAAACGACGGGCGAAACAAAGGCATGACACACCACTGCGGATTCCCAGCAGGTCTGTACAGGTAGAAATACACCTGCGGTTTTAATTCATTAACCCCTTCAACACTGGCTCTGCTGCTGGGCTTCTCACAACGGGGCCTGACGCCCATTAGAATAACATCAGAACATTTGATCACTGATCGAAAATATATCGAAAAAATAAATCAGTTTAATTTTGATTATCGCATGTGATTAGTGACTTTATTTTTAACTGCTATTAAAGGTATTTATCAAAAAGCATTGAATTTGTATTCATGACCTACTTTTTCATAAAGGGATTTCAAGGCCATACATAATGTGAAGAGTTAATGTAAAATGTTTTTATAAAAAACAGAACCTGCAGTTGATTAGGGTATAAATTACATGCACATACTGTATGTATAGGTCAACAGATCATTCAGTAATGTTGCACTTTGAAGCACATTCATGACTTCATATGCAAATTTGTACAAATGAATTCCATGTCACCCTTTTTCACCTTTTGCCGAGGTTTGGGTTAATACTCATTTACATTCTCAGTTTCACATGGGGACAGGGGACCTTTTTTTTTGGACCAACCTGACTTTCAGCTTGCAGGGGTGGTGCTAAAATCCCGCATTGGAATTGTGGCCCCTGGGAGTGACCACGGAACCCCTTTGGGCGGAACGCCGAGACGAAAATTCCTCCCGCGAATAACACTGTCACCCCTCCAAGGGGCCCTGGGGACACGTCTTCCCCGGCTTTAATAAAAGAAACACGCGAAGACGAAGGCCCCGCTGGGCGCCTGTCACAAACAAATAACAGGGCTAGCGCCATAAAAACCAGTCACAGTTACTTACACAACTACACAACCAATCAGAGTTACTTACACAACTGCACAACCAATCACAGTTATTAATACAACTGCACCACTGCACAACAGCTACACAACCAGTCACAGTTACTTACACAACTGCACAACCAATCACAGTTATTAATACAACTGCACCACTGCACAACAGCTACACAACCAATCAGAGTTACTTACACAACTGCACAACCAATCACAGTTATTAATACAACAGCACCACTGCACAACAGCTACACAACCAGTCACAGTTACTTACACAACTGCACAACCAATCAGAGTTACTTACACAACTGCACCACTGGTGAACGGCTACACAAGCTGTCACAGTTACTTACACAACTGCACAACCAATCAGAGTTACTTACACAACTGAACCACTGGTGAACTGCTACACAAGCTGTCACAGTTACTTACACAACTGCACAACCAATCAGAGTTACTTACTGCACCACTGCTCAACAGCTAGTGTGTGTGTGTGTATGGGAGAAGGGATCCAGTAGTGTGTGTGTGTGTGTGTGTGTATATGGGAGAAGGGTTACGGTAGTGTGTGTGTGTGTGTGTGTGTGTGTGTGTGTGTTTGTGTGTGTGTGTGGATGGGAGGAGGGTTACAGTAGTGTGTGTGTGTGTGTGTATGGGAGGAGGGTTACAGTAGTGTGTGTGTGTGTGGATGGGAGGAGGGTTACAGTAGTGTGTGTGTGTGTGTGTGTGTGTGTGGATGGGAGGAGGGTTACAGTAGTGTGTGTGTGTGTGTGTGTGTGTGTGTGTGCTCTCTCTCTCTCTGTACGGATGAGCTCTCTCTCTCTCTGTACGGATGAGCTGTCTCTCTCTCTGTACGGATGAGCTCTCTCTCTCTCTGTACGGATGAGCTCTCTCTCTCTCTGTACGGATGAGCTCTCTCTCTCTGTATGGATGAGTTGTCTTATTCCCGTGGGATCCTGGAGCTGTCCAGCTTTCCAGGGTCTGTTGCTTCATCGAAAAAATAACTTGGGAACATGTTCAGACCGCCGCTGTCAAAACCCCTTCCAATGCATGCCCGCGCGGGCCGGGCGGGGGGGGTGGGGGGGTGGGGGCGAGACCTAGAGCACAGAGGGGTGTAGGCACTCCCCTGTCAGACACAGTTCATCACCCCCCTGCGCCTCACTCTAAACTCTAAACTTTCGCCCTGGCTTCCACTCAGGCGCTTGGCCACAAGTTCCGTCTTGCTGTTCAAGAAATTATTATATATATTTTTTAAAGTCAACAAAAAAATAAAAACGTCTCTCTCACCCAGATGCCGGCTGACAGCGCACAAATATAAAGTATAAATATGGCCCTTTTTACGTTCTGACACACATCAGCGGCTGTTGTGGTTACATTTTCAGTCCAGTGGTCTGGTCTATCCTAACTAACCCCCAACGGTGATAATTGCCACAAGTCCTGTCTTGCTTTAAAAAAAAAATACAAAAAAGAAAAAAGAAAAGCCAAATTAACAAAAACTGTTATCCTCTCAAACGCTTGCTGATAGAGCCTGACTAGGGTCCAGCAGGAAGTGTTCTCCTCTCAAACGCTTGCTGATAGAGCCTGACTAGGGTCCAGCAGGAAGTGTTCTCCTCTCAAATGCTTGCTGATAAGCATGACTAGGGTCCAGCAGGAAGTGTTCTCCTCTCAAACGCTTGTTGATAGAGCCTGACTAGGGTCCAGCAGGAAGTGTTCTCCTCTCAAATGTTTGCTGATAGAGCCTAACTAGGGTCCAGCAGGAAGTGTTTTCCTCTCAAATGCTTGCTGATAGAGCCTGACTAGGGTCCAGCAGGAAGTGTTCTCCTCTCAAACGCTTGCTGATAGAGCATGACTAGGGTCCAGCAGGAAGTGTTCTCCTCTCAAATGCTTGCTGATAGAGCCTAACTAGGGTCCAGCAGGAAGTGTTTTCCTCTCAAACGCTTGCTGATAGAGCATGACTAGGGTCCAGCAGGAAGTGTTCTCCTCTCAAATGCTTGCTGATAAAGCATGACTAGGGTCCAGCAGGAAGTGTTCTCCTCTCAAACGCTTCCTGATAGAGCATGACTAGGATCCAGCAGGAAGTTTGTGCATGTTGACAGGCATTAGTGGTCGTTATGGTTACCTCTGCAGTACAGCGGTGCGTTCTGTCCTAACTAAACCCCTTGGTGATGTTTGTGGTGAGTTTCACATCAGTACTCTAAACAGCTCTGAGCCAGAGGAAGGTTGCACAGTATATAACAGTTGTCCCCAACCCTTTTCCTGGAGATCTAGCATCCTGTAGGTTTTCACTCCAACGCTTACAAAGCACCCCTCACTCGAGATCTCGTTGAGCTGCTAATTAGTGGCATCAGGTGTTGCCAAATAAGGGTTGAAATGAAAACCTACAGGACGTTAGATCTCCAAGAACAGGGTTGAGAATCACTGGTATATGTAATATTCAAATTGCAGGCATTTAACAGATGGTCTTTTCCAGAGTGATTACACAGTTTGCATTCTCTTTAACGGTGTAAGATTACAAATACAGTATGTGATTAGAATCTTCTTAACGGAACGTTCTAATGCTGGTGTAACAACGACTACTGGTAATTGGAAGGCAATGGAGTTCTAGAATACTGACTTAGAATTTTGAGAAAACATTCCAAAGAGAATCTACGCGTTCAGGTTAAGGCTCAAGGATACAACAGCAGTGTCTCACAGGGGAGTTAAGCCTGCAACCCCTTACAAACCCCGCCTGCTACACTGCCACCATACAAGTCAATATATTGTATATGAAAATATATCTATTCTACAATAGATTGAGTTCCTTTTTTGTCTCAAAATTCTACACAAAATAGCCCATAATGACAAAGTGAAAACTTGTTTTTAGAAATCTTTGCAAATGTATTAAAAATCAAAAACTGAAATCTTTAATTTACATAAGTATTCATACCATTTCCTTTAACATATTTTTAAAGTATTTAATATTTGGTCGCATATCCTTTGCATTCCTGAAGTCTGTGACCCATCAACATCAAAGGACTCTTAATATCTTATTTCCAGGTACTGTTACAAGCGATACTCTAAGCTCTCTGCATTTGAATGGATCTCTATGGGAATTGTGGGGTGAGATTAGATTCAGCTGTAAATTACACTGGTACAGTATGGAACACATGGCTGGCTAAATAGCTGTAAGTCATCAAGGGTCTGAGCTATCGAACGAGCCCCAAACCATCACTCTGTTGCCAGATATGGAGTAGATGTGGATGGATCCCTTTAAGGGTTATTTCTCCTGACTCATTTTCCTATAGAACTCTATGGGGAAAAAAGTCAGGAGAAACAACCCTTAAAGGGATCCATCCACATCTACTCCATATCTGGTCGCAGAGTGATGGTTTGGGGCTTGTTTGATACCTTAGACCCTTGATGAAGTACAGCCATTTCGCCAGTCACGTGTTCCATACTGTACCAGTGTAATTTACAGCTGAATCTAGTCTCACCCCCCAATTCCCATAGAGATCCATTCAAATGCAGAGAGCTTATAGTATCGCTTGTAACAGTACCTGGAAATAAGATATCGAGAGTCTTTTGATGTTGATGGGTCACAAACTTCAGGAAGTAACAGCATGCAAAGGATATGCGACCAAATATTAAATATGATACTTTAAAAATATGTTAAAGCAAAGGGTATGAATACTTATGTAAATTAAAGATTTCAGTTTTCGATTTTTAATACATTTGCTAAAATTTCTAAAAACATGTTTTCACTTTGTCATTATGTCATTCGACTATTTTGTGTAGAATTTTGAGACAAAAAATTTACTCAATCTATTGTAGAATATGTCTGTAATGTAAGACGGTGAAAGGGGTATTCAGACTTTCCGGCTTGACTGTATGTAAGATGGTTCATTCATTCACTGATGTGATGTATTTCAGAATTTACACGGCTGCTATGTTCATGAGAAAAGAAGTGTATGGCCGATATGTAAAAACAAAACAAATATGGAGGAATCTTATCAAAGGCTCCATTTGATGACATCACAATGTGCTACTCAACTTCTTGTGGATGTCTGAGAGCTTGCTAGAGATCAGGAAAAATACATCAGGGGCTGTCCCTGTGAGATGCTACATGTTTCTTCATTTTAACAACATTTTATTTATAGGTTATAGTTCCATGACTTTGCAATTCACACACACACACACACACACATACACACACACGCACACACACACACACACACACACACACACACACACACACACACACACACACACACACACACATTTCAGACTTAAATAAACCAGGGGCCAGCGAGTTTCCACGCTGAAATGTAGATGTATAATATAACACGTGCTGTGAGAATCTGCGTTCCTCTGCACACGATGGACACCATACGTACGCAATGTTTGGAGTTCGTAGGATATGGCGACACCATGACAGAAAGGCAGAGGTAGAAAATGCAAAACTTTGCGTAAGCAGATTTCCTCAGCGTTCTTTTACGCATTCTTTTACTCAGAGTTTTATACATGTGGCCCCTGCTCTTTACAATATTATTTTCTGACACAAATTATTGAGTAGCGCAGAGACTCGCTGAAACGTTAATCTGTGGTGAGCAGACGGCTCCGTGTAGATAACATCAGAGAAGGTGCTAATTCAGAAACACGGTGGAAGAATGTGGTCTTTCCTCATACAGCAAGAATTTTCTGAGCTGCTTTGAGCTTTGGGCCCAGCCAACCGGACACATTTCTGATGAAGTACGAGTTCAGAAGGAAAGAGTCGTGCTGGGAAATGCAAAAAACCTTCCAGAGAACGGTTCTAGCGTGACTACGAGCATGACGCGGTCCGTCCTACATTCCGCGGGCATTTGAGATGCAGCAGACGAGAAATAGCGGCGAAATAGCGGGATAGCGGTTTGCAGAAAAAACGGCCGAAAAACAACCGAAGCCGGCCATGTACAAAAGGGATTCTCATTCAGCTGATTTCAAACAAAGCGCGAACCGCAGCGGCAGGCAACCCTGGTACTGGAGGGCCATAGACGGTCCTGGTTTTTGCTCCATCCAATCCTATAACAACACTTATTACAATGCACTTACAATAACAACTGCATTCATTTGAATTAATCTGGTGTTATAAATACAGGTGACTGTGTGCTGGAGGCGCCCCGTGTTTCACCATTGAGAATGTTCCGGCTCAGAGTTTTAATCATCCATCAAACTCTAGCCCTCAAGCTGAGCTGGAACAAAAACCAGAAACGGTACCGATGCTCCAGGACCGGGGGTTGCCTACCCTCTGCACTAACCCACGGAAGGAAGATGACTCGCAGTCTGTCGGCCCGTTTATTGAACGGTACGGCGGGTTGCCGAGGCGCAGGTCGCAAGACGCAGCGCAAATGTTTCTGCGCAGGCCTGATTGCTGGAGGTGAGGCGGCTGAGACACTGACAGCTTCAGGGCTCCAGGCCCAAAATGCACCTGCTATTGTCTCTGACAAAGTGCCTGGTGAATGGAGCCACCTGTCCCAGACAGAGAAACCAGCGCCTGTCATTATGTCTTCAGCACACTGTAAAACAAGAAAAGACCACCAATCAAGATTCTGGCAAGATGAAGGAGCAGAGGGGCGTGGAAGGAGGGCGCAGGGCCGTCCCGGGACGAGTCTAACCTGAATTGGGAGCATAACAAAGGGCTGTGATTACGGATGGCTGAAAATATGAAGGAACAACCAAACAAAACCAAACCTAAAAAAATAATTTTTTTAAACAGAGCTCTTTGTTCTTTCATCTCTACTCTGTCTTCTCCTGTTTCACAGTGACTGTGTGTCTGCTGTCACACACACACACACACACACACACACACACACACACACACACACACTCTCAGTGACTGTGTGTCTGCTGTCACCACAACCATGAAGCAAAGGCCTTTATCCCAGGAGCTGAACTGTCAACTGCACACATACATTTTTCTGTCACACACACACACACACACACACACACACACTCACACACTCACACATACATCCTGCTTATTCACACACACATAAACACACACACATACATCCTTCTGACACACACACACATCTGCACGCACACACATGCACGCATGCCTGCACACACACACACACATGCACATGCCCCACTCTCTCCTACAAAACATACACACCCCACCCCTCTCTCACTTACACACACACATATGCATACACACACACACACACACACACATACACACCCCACCCCTCTCTCACTTACACACACACATATGCATACACACACACATACACACCCCACCCCTCTCTCACTTACACACACACTTTCTTCCACATTTCTCGTTATCCATTTTTTTCCCCATCCATTTGTCTTTTCTTGATTTGTTCTTGGAGTTAAAAATGTTTAAAGGTAATTTCCATTTATTCTATGATCTATCTGATCATATAATTAATCTACAATTTGTGATATATATATATATATATATACAATAAATATGACAGTATATCAGCGCTCATGGCTGTAACCTCCACCTTTGATTCAGGAGAGTGTAGACGAGTGTTTGATCTCCCCCATAGCGCGCAATGTCAGCCATTGCTTCTTATCACACCGCAGTTCACAAGTCAGGCTCGTCCAGACAGACATGAGTATGAGGAAGACACTTCTTTTTCATAAAAAATATTTTTAGGGCTTTTCAGCTTTGCTGGACAGCACAGTGTAGAGAAACAGGAAAAATGGGAGCATTAGACATGTGATTTGGTCGCGCTGCCGGATTCAAACCGCCGATTCCACGGCTCGCAATGAGCATGTGGACGGTGCTTTTTTAGACTACGCAAACGAGACACTCTCCCAGAGGAAGGCGTTTCAAGTGCGGCTTAACAGACTGACTCACAGGTGGAACAGTCCTGGGGTCACAGTGGAACAGTCACAGGGGTACAGTCCTGGGGTCACAGTGGTACAGTCCCAGGGTCACAGTGGTTCAGTCACAGTGGTACAGTCCCAGGGTCACAGTGCTACAGTCACAGTAGAACAGTCCTGGCATCACAGTGGTACAGTCCCAGGGTCACAGTGGTACAGTCCAGGGAAGAAGGAGCCTATTGGCCCGCTGTCAGTGTCTCCTGTCTGTGCCAGCCACTTCAGCAGTCTGCATGCGGCAGGATGTTTCACCCATATATATAGAACCATATCATGTGATGTAACAGTAATTTGGTATTCTGAAATGAAACAATTTGGCATCCATCTTACCTGGGTACAGTTCCAAACCTATGGCAAAAGTGCCATGTACTGTCTCTCTTTCTAACCCACTGTGATGTCATAATCGGGTCTCAGCAGCCAGATAGCTGATGATTGGCTCATAGATATAGAACAATGGTTACTGTCCGCCATCTTACCTGGGTACGGTCTAAAAAATTGTGCCACTAAACCATGATGCACGACTAATCTATGGTTCTATATCTATGGTTTCACCCTCTTTAAACAACTGGTCTTTATCTGGACTGCTTGAACTGTCCGCTAGCGGCTAGTGGACGGCACAGATCAGCAGTAGCACTGCCGCTAGAGGCGCTACTGTAACGCCATGCCATCCGCGAGCCTCTAGCGGTGTTGCTGCAGCGCCTTGCCGTCTGCGAGCTGCCACAGCGGACTGGATGCTCACCGGCGGGTTGTGTGTTTGCTGTGGGTGATTAGACGCATGTGTGAGCTCAGCTTCCTGTACGCTTCCGCTTTCTTGCTCACGTCTCCTTCATCAAAGTCTCTTTGCTGCTAATTAGCAGGTACGGGTACATTAGCTCAGCGTTCTCTAAGCACAACAGTGCATTATGGGGGATTAGCTTTCGCGCGGGATCACAGGGGCCTAAAGCTGAGGATTGAGAGCGGGTTAGCGTCGTGTTTTCCGAAAACAAATCGGGCGTTTTTGTGTTTTTCTGGGAGCTTGGAAGGCGAGATCACGTCATCCCTCCTCTGAAGCACGTGTTAGCGGGTTTGTTGCGCAAACAGCCACGCCAGAATTACAT
The DNA here is from genome assembly GCA_022702515.1 of Ilyophis sp. 1 JC-2022. Taxonomy (NCBI): domain Eukaryota; kingdom Metazoa; phylum Chordata; class Actinopteri; order Anguilliformes; family Synaphobranchidae; genus Ilyophis; species Ilyophis sp. 1 JC-2022. Next base: position 66,026,842 of record CM040406.1, read on the forward strand.
TCAGGAAACTTCTTTGACTTGTGTGAAACAAACCTTGGGGCAAACGTGCAAACCATTTTGGTTTATATCTTTCTATTTATATCTGCATATATATCTTTATATCGATATATATATTAAATAAATATAAAAATATACAATATATACAATAAATCACAAAAATCTCTATACACTCTCAGAAGAAAAGGTCCCAAAAGGCCCTTCTGTGTCTCCATAGGGAAAGCCTGACTCAAGGCCCTTCTGTGTCTCCATAGGGAAAGCCTGACTCAAGGGTTAATTGTCAGGCAAAGTGGTTCAATCTGGGAACTTTCACACTTTTCACTATCAGGGGGTTCCTTAAAGAACTCCAATGAGTTCTTCTATGGAGATAAGCCAAAAAAACCTTTTCCTGAGAGTGTAAACATATTCATTTCTATTACAAAATGTATATATCACAAACTATAAATATATATAAATAGTCCACTCTTGCTGTCTTGCTTCATATTACTTTATGCTACTTTAGTCTAATGGATTTAATTCTTTCGGAAAATCTGAATGTATCACTTGGTCATTTATTACTGAACCCAAACAGTGAAAAATAAACATCACAATAAACAGGCATTGAAATATGAATATGAAACAGCCACCATGGCATTCTTTGGCAGAGGTGACTTGATAGATCCTGTGAGCATTTTCCAAAACAATCTCCTTAGTTTGAACAAGGCAATGGATAGTAATTAAGATTTCAGCTAATATTACATACTAATCACGAAAATAAATTCATAACACTATATTCAATAAAAAAGCATAAATTATAAACAGTGAACAATCGGAATGGAATAAGTTATAATATTCCACAAAATATTATGTTTACGTTTTCTGCCATGTTCACAAAACACCACAATTGCTTTTTGGCACAAAATGTTTTCAGTGAAATCATCTAATTTTGAAACAAAAGTAAATAACATTTTGTTCATTCATTTTAATAGACCGTACAGTTTAGACACGTTTAGACAAACAGACAGCCGAGTGTTAAAAGTTCTTGAGGATTTCTTCTAACACAATAATGTTTGCATTTCTCACACTGTACGCTCACACTGCTGTACTTTAGTAATCCGTCAAACACAGTACACATATTTCCTTCATTACGCATTATTACTTCAAACCAAACCCAATTCTCCATAAACAGACGTATGAAAAGCAGAGGAAGTGTGTGTCACCTTGTTGTGCTTTTGGGTGGATCCCTCGGGATAAAGCCCGCTTCACCCTGACAACGTTTGCCTTTTCTGCCAGAAAATTGTGATATTCTGCCAAGTAGACAAACTCACGAGGAACTCCACATACCTCAGTTTATCTGACAACAATAAAAAAAATACAAAAATGCAATAAATAATCTTTGGAAATGCGTCTGATATACAGGTTAGATTCAGTCTCAGATGAAAGGTATGCATAATTATGCACAAGTATTTATTTTATTCATTTAAATCTCTGTGGCTGTCATTGGGGAATATTGTATGGCACGCAGGGGCAAGCCTGGACAAGCAGAGGATTTCGGAAAAGCCAGCTCATCCACTCCAAGTGCGTCTCCTAACCATCGAAAAAAAAAAAAAAAAACCTGCTCACCTTAAAAAAACGGAGATTACTAATACATTTCTTTGCTTCGCTTCTTTTTTTTAACGTAAATGCATTCCTGACGTAAAAAAAAAAAATGCGTTGGCCGCGTTTGGTTTCTTTCAACCTGTTTTTCTGTTTAAGGTATCTCTGATATCATTCCCGACCGGCGTTCCTAAAGTATTACCCACGGGCTGTGAGAGTACATGCTGTTCAGAGGGAATCGTCCTCATCCTCACCCACGTCTGTCCAGGTTGTCCCGCATCAGCTGTCACGCGGAAGTCCAGCCCTGGGGGACGTTTGTGGATCATACCTGCGGTTTTAGATACAGCAGGTGCAATGTCTAATTTATTTCATCTCAATGCTAGGATTCTAACAGAGTGTAGGGGACTGAATGCACTCTTTTAATGAAGCTGAACGCACTTTAATGCACATGACTACATATAGGAGATTATCCATCTTATACAGACAAATGTCCTTCTCTTGTATGTATACAATCCTTCAGTGTAGCTGGAT